>VYXF01011002.1:0-50621 GCA_013397295.1 Polioptila caerulea
AGGGCTTGTCTTTGACTGCCCTGTTTGCTCAGAGACTCGGGCAGGGGGCTCAGGGACCTTGGCACTGAGTCCAGAACACCTGTTGTTTGGATTTTAGCCCATGGGATCAATTGCCAGCTTTCAGAGAATTTCAAATCACATGAGTTTAAATAGAATAATAATAAGTTTGTCACTGGGTGAAAAAGTAGATTTTGGGTTTTAGTACCTAGGGGTAAATGAGGCCACGATGGAGGAACCTCATGGTTTTTAGGTTTCTTTCTTNTAGAATAATAATAAGTTTGTCACTGGGTGAAAAAGTAGATTTTGGGTTTTAGTACCTAGGGGTAAATGAGGCCACGATGGAGGAACCTCATGGTTTTTAGGTTTCTTTCTTCTTCTTTATGTACTCCATGTTTCTGCTGTGATGGTGGCACTGGTGATTGGTTTAAAGCAGGTACTGACTGTCTAACGTAGGTGATAGGTATTGGAAAATAATTGTAAATAATGTACACACAGTTTTTGTATAAAAGGTAGACACTGCCCTTAGGGTGCAGAGCGTGCCTGACTGTCCTGCCAGGAGGACCTTGGCAGGTCACAGAAGTTGTAGATAAGATAAAATAAACAACATTGAAAAGTAAGAGCCGAAGATTCTCAGCTTCTTCTTTTACCTTGGGCAAGGAAAAAGACTTTTAACATCTTGGGAGCAATTTCTGCAAAAGCAGAAAACCCCACAGAGAGTGTTGTGCTTTTGTGCCTGAGCCCTGTTTGCTCAGTGTCAGGCTTCAGGACCTGGGCTCTTCTGTCCCATCGTCATCGATGATGATCTCTCAGAGTGGGGTTTGCACTCAGCAAAGCACATCCAGGGCAGTGAGGGGAGTAATCAAGTCAGGGAATCCTCATCTGAAAAACATTCATATTGATCTGCTCTACCCTTTGTGTCTTGTATCTTCCTACCAGTCCCAGCTCAGTACAGTCCGAGAGGATAAGCAGATGTTTTCTGTGTAAAGAAGTTCAGAACATTATCCTTGTTGACATCTGATTTTAGACACTGTTTTGAGTTTTGAATAATACAGCAGGGAAAATAAATCTTAAATTGCTTTTAAAATCATATGTATCTGTCCTGTATCTCTTTTTTACTGGCCTTGAGCTCAAAGTTGACAACATTTCAGATTACATTATAACATGCAATAAAATTTGCCAGTGGTACCTGAACAATGCCCTGGATGTCCAAAAGCCTGCTTGTTTGTCTCAGCACTACCAGTTTATCTAATGAAAGATTATCCCTCTATGACCTTTGCCAAAATTACTCCAGTCAGGGAATTTTGCTTCCAGCTTTCTGCTGTTTTATCTAGGCAGATAATTTTAATATATGCTCCTATTTTTAGGCTCCATTTATTCATTCTTTCTATCTACAATTACAGATATTTATAATACTTTAAAAGCAAAGCAACTGCTGTTGTTATCATCTGCTGTGTATTTCAGATCTGAATGCTGAAGTTGTTAACCTGGAGGCATTTGACAAGTTCAGTCTTGGGTTGATTTCAAGCCCTGCAAAGGGAAACAGACTTACCTAAAAATTGGGAAGCTGGATGGGATGGATTTTTTTATGAAAAATGTGGCTGGTACCACTTTGATACGACAGTTTTTCCAGCTCAGGAAACATTTGTTTTCATTCTTGCTTTTACAAAGGACATACATTTCAGCCACATTTCTGTCTCTGTATTTATTTGTTTCACAATGGAGTTAAAACCAGTGCAGGCAGATTAACAGAAGGTATTATCCTGCATTTAGTGACACCAGGTAGTGCCTTGTATGGGAATCCAAGGTGGATCTGCCCTTGGGTGTGGAATCCTGATGCACAGTAATTTTGAGCACTTCATTCAATGTGGTGTAAGAGACCAAAAGGCACCTGCTGTACTACCCAGAGTGGAAGAGCTTTTCCCATCATCAAGTTTTTTACAGGACTGCAGCCAATGGAATAATGTGCATGTACTGCCCTCCAGGGAGGACAAAATGAAACTGGTGCTGGAGCCCCTTTGCTATGGAGACAGTCTGAGAGCTCAGGCTGTTCAGCCTGGAGAAGTGAAGGCTCCAGGGAGATCTTTGAGCTTAGTCCAGAGCCTAAAATGTGTCCAAGAGACCTCCTATATATATCTATAAAAACAATAATATGCCCTCATAATGTCTTATCTTTAGACATCCTCTTTAGTTTCTTGAGTTATTTTAAAGTTAAGGGTACTAAAACCCAAGTGTTTTTCAGACAGCTCTGCTTTTGCTTCAATTTTTTTACTTCTTTTCTCACATCCACTGCCAAACATCTGGAAATATGGCCTTGGTGCTTTTGACTGTCTTTGCTCACCTGTGAAAACAACCTTCACATGATGTATCTTGAGACATGCTTTATTTTACAGTGTGTCCTGTTCAGAAACAATCATTCTTAAAATAAAGTGTTGAAGAACATTCATTTATGTTAGGTGAAAAATTAGTGCTCTGGGGCCCTTCTTCTTCAAACAATAAAAGATCTCTGTACTTTTTCCTCTGCAATGTTATCTCTCCTGAATAGCTTCCTACTTTGATTTGTTTAAAGAAAAACATGTTGCTTAGGTTGAAGGACTGACTCTGTTCTAGGATGGGCCCATTTCCTACTCCAAACCTACTTACTCAAGCTCTCTGCCTTGTGCTGTGGGTAGTGGTGTCATGGCACAGTCCCTTTCCTGTCTAATTGCTGAACATAGAGGTGAGCATCCTCACTTCCATGACTTGTCATTTCAGATGTGCAATGAAGGAGCAGGATTCCATGCCTAAGCTAGAGGTGCTCAGGCACTCCAGGGCACGTGGGATCTGTGGGAATACTGATGCACAGCAAACTAGAGGTTTATGGAGCCCCTCCTGACCCATGTCCCTGAGAAAGAAGAAAGCAAGGTCGGGACAAGAGTTTGTGATCTCTGAAATCCACCTGGAAGGCCAAGGATTACTGCTCTAAGTGCTGTATATATACTGCTATATATTGTGGAGGCAGAGAGTGGCATCTTGTGCATGGAGCATCAGTTCTGGGATGGGATCAGGTGAGGAAAACCACTGGCAGGGCATTCATAATCATATCTCTCTTACTTCTAATCTTTACAATGTGATGTTAATTATTAATTGAAAGCAGCACTGGGCCAAATTCTAATGGCACTGGAGTGCTATAAACATGGAATAATTCTGCCTAAGAGTGTGGCTTTTCTCCTGTGCAGTCAAGGTCGTAATGCTGACAGATAACAAACCCAGGGGAAGGAGTCAGCAGCTTTGGGCCAGATGGAGGAACCGTTCTGTGGAGTCTGGGTGGGTCTTTCAGCAGCTGCACTTAAGACACAAAGTCACCACATTCCTCCCTGCAAGGTTCCTCCGAGTGGACTTAGGTAGCTGATAAGAGCAATGGCATCAGGTGCCATCCAGGAGGAAATCTCACTGTTATAACAATGTTTCAAAGGTGGAAAGTCTGATGCTGGTTGGCTGATGCTCCATGGAAAGCTCAGCAACATGCCCTATATATTGCCACAGATGAGAGGGACCAGCTTCTGTTCCCGCTGCAAAAATGGGCACCAGCATCTTCCCACTGTGCCTGACACTTCTGCTATGTTCTGTCTATGGTTCTCCAGTGTCTGTAAGTAAAACCTGATTTCTACAGGCTCCTCTCAGTCCAGAGGCTTCTCATACCTTACACTGGTTGTATTCCATTTCCCTCCAGGTGGGACACCTCTCCAGTGAAGCAGGTAAGTGCTGTGTGAGCTGGTTTGAGTTTTGAAGCATTTCCTTCTCGCTGGGAGCCACCACATCCAAACACTTAATGTTGTGGCTGTCTTGCAGATGCTGGAGCTGGTGAGACATTCAAAGACATTCCCCAAATCAACTTGGGTGAGTTCATGCCTAAATTCTCATAACACCTGAAGAACTGTGAGTATAATGCTGAATTTTCAGTATTGTAAAGGACACTGATGGTCAGGTAGCTCATGGTAACAAGTGAATTAAAATCAAGTGATCTCAGAATTACCTTCCTCTCTCTGTGACACCTTAATATTTCCAGGACTGTAACTCTGTGTAAACAAGGAATGCAGATGTCTTTTGTTTCTGAAAACACTGTATGATTTGGAAGGACACTGCAGTCCCAACTGCATTTTCTGCCCATCTTTATATTATTTTTACAAAGTTTTGCAAACATGGAAAACAACTCAGTTTATTGATCACTGCCCCACTGTGTGACTCTTGTCACTGCCTGAGAGCAAGCAGAGTTCATCAAAGGTGATCATGGATAATGCTGCCACCACAAAGGCAGACATTGCCAAGAAGTAAATATTGAGTAGAAACTAAAAAACTGCTGTTACTTTTATTATTATCTATATCTCAGTGTATAGAGGCTGGCCCTTGTTTATTTTCTGTAGATGCCCAAGGACATTAACTTTGTATAAGCAGGTTTTATGTAGTTTATGAAGTGAAATACATTTGAAATTAATTGACACTATCTTTGATTAAATTGCATTTCAGCTGCTGGACTGGACCTCTTTCAAGGTGATATCTTGCTTCCTGTAAGTAATTAAAAGCTTTCTGTTGCTTATACTATTTGTATTTTTGCGACAAACCAGCTCATCTCCCTACAGTAGATGCATCACTAGCTGTTAATTTTCTTTTCAGAAAAATCAGCGAAATGCCTTAAGAGATGAGATCTACAGATGGGAGTTCCCCATTCCCTATATTCTGGGTGATGACCTAGGTAATGCAGACACTTTATTCAGATTTTATCTTCAATCCTTATTTGCACTGCAATCACTGTGATAAAAAAATTGCCTTTTTCAGAACTGTTTCAAATTAAAAATGTTAAAGTTCACTAATAGCTGCTTATTGTAGTCTTGTTTATATAAACATTATTTTTCTTTCTTCTACAGCTAACATAGCAAACCACAATTTAGTGAAATTCAGTAATTTCTCTTTTCAATCATTTTTCCTTTGGTTGCACATGTGTATCTGTACATATCCTACCTCTCCCAGGTGAACAAACTGCAATGTATTAAAGGTTCTGTCCTTGTTTTCCAGACCTGAATGCCAAGGCAGTCATCCTCCAGGCGTTCGAGATGTTCCGCCTCAAGTCCTGCATTGATTTCAAGCCGTATGAAGGAGAAAGATCCTACATTTTCTTCAGCAAACAAGATGGGTAAGGGTAGTATCAATTTCTGTTTAGTTTAGCCACGTAGAATCAGCTGGGAACTCATTCCATTTGACTTCAGCAGTCTGAAGGTTTGCTGTCAGCAGAGGAAAGGAGACCACCAGGAACACGACTCGTCTTGCATTCTCGGATTAAGAGCTCGCCAGCAGCTGCTCCCTCTGCTGTTATTCAGAGGATGAGCTCTGAAGGTGAATCCCAGCATCTCTGGGTTTTCGTCAATTATTTCTACTTTTCCATCTAAGGTTGTTTTCCATTTTGTTAAATACCCCCATATACATCCTATTAACCTACCAAGAATGTGAATGTGAATAGTTAGAATTTAAGACTGGAAATTTTTGGAAGACAGACAAAAAACAAGGGAAAAAACAAAAAGAAAAAAAAAAAAGGCAAAGACAATTTATTGTAATATTACTATTGTTTTGACATGGCTCTTCTTTAATAAATGGTCTCTCAAAATCTGAAAGGGTTTTATGCACAGAGGTTCAAGTTTTCAAGAACTGAAAGGATTTATTTCTTACAGCTAAGTATGTTTTGAAAGAAAATGTAGAAAAGCACAAAAAATCGTCTCACTTTATCAGCTGTGAATATTTCTTGTTTTGTCAGAAGTTCATGTTTCTGCCTTCAACTCTTCTTTGAGTGTCCTACAACACTTCTCTTACAAGTTTACCAGCACCATGATTTTTGACATGTCAGTGTTCAAGATCTTAATACTGGAAATGTATTTTCTCACCTCTGGCCAATGCAAAGCATGGTTGCTGTTAAAAAGGATTTTAAAAGGACCAAATGTTGCTGTTCTAAATGCTCCTGGTCTTTTCTCTAGCCCAAGTTATTGCAAAAACACTCAGCCTGTTTTGATGAATTTATTGTTTCCATGTATGTTTTATGTTTCTTGGCCAAATGGCAGCTGATGCAGGATGAAACTGTGGCTTTCAAAAATGCAGGGTGAGCTTCTCTGACACAAAGGATAAGTAATGAAGTGATAGTTTCTGGGAGTTAGTTTGCTTTCAGGCTAGAGTATTTTTCGGGTATCAAGGCACGTGGTCAGCATCTAAATAATGATTTATGTGACTCCTTTCATATTAAAAACTTTTACAATCTTACTCTAAATCCAGTGAGCAGATTGAAAAGTTAAATACAGGGAAGAAAGCTACTGAACAGAGAGTAAGCCCTCCATGTTTCTCAGGTGTTGGTCCATGGTGGGGGACCTGCAGACTGGACAGAACCTCTCAATTGGGTCAGGCTGTGACTACAGAGCAATTGTGGAACATGAGATCCTGCACGCTTTGGGATTTTACCATGAGCAGTCGAGGATGGACCGGGATGACTATGTGAAAATCTGGTGGGATGAAATTATCCCAGGTGGGTTTTAACATTCAAGCTTGAACATTTATATATCTTTGCAAAGTGTAGATTCATCAATATCCCATTTTCATTCTTAGATTTAAAGACCTTCCTAAAGATGGAATCTTAGAAACAATGGGCCACACCTGAGACCACTGCAAATTAAGAAATTGTGGTGCAACTTCTCTGGTTAAACCTGGGCATTGTTTAAGGCCAGAGGAAAATCACTCCTTTTATTTCCCCTTGGCTCTTGGACTACTCTGCTCTCTTATTTTAAACAAATTACTTCCCCTCTTTGAATCTGTTTCCTTTTACCATGTAATGCAAATTGTAAACTTATTTAGACAATGAATTTTGAGGTAGCTCTTCTGTAGGCAAAGATCCTTTCAAAATCTGAAATGTTTTTGTATTCAGAGATTCAGGCTTTCCTGAAACTGAAAATATCCACTTTGCACATGAAAAAAACCCTTAAAATTATTAGATCAGATGGGAAATATGAAATAGGGCTCTGTCCTGCTCTCTCCTAGGCAGGTGTGTCTTTGCAGGTTCTTGCCTGCAGGTTTAGTATCACTACATGCAGGACCTTTATGAGCTTCAGCAAACTCTTCACAGTCCCCCTGATCCCTAGGCAGTTTTTCCTGTTGTCTCCTGTGAGATCTGATTCTGTACTACATAACAATGATTTATTTGAAAAGGAATGACTAGAAAATGTTTTTTATTTTTGAGAAAATGTGCAATTCAAGACTATGTAAGAAAACAATTCCAAGCTCTTATATAATCTCCAGCTTGAACTGAAGATCTTTGTGATTTGCAGAAGGGGAGAGCAGTTGTTAAGCAGAGAAACCCACCATCACAGTCATGTGCTGTTTTGTTTTTTAAAAAGAATGCCAGACATTCTGAAAGCATTATTTGTAATTGTAAATGCTGGCAAGCTCTTTTTACTTCTGTATCAAAGCATGTGAAATGGCTCTTTCTCTTTGCCCTGGCAGATACCTTCATAATGAAAAACTTTCTCAAAGGACAACTTACTTCACCAAGAAACCATGAGAAACATATTTCCAAAAGCCATAGAAATAGAAATATCCTATCAATATTGTAAATCTAGGGTAAAAATTTCTTTTTTCCCCAGAGATTTCTGGGATATTATTTATTCCAAAGAAGAACAGAACCTGAAGGCATTTCAGGGCTGTCATATTTGTCTCCTTTATGAATTTTAGGGCCTCTCCTTCTTCATATATGACCTAATAACCTGGGAAATGTTTGCATCAGTATTCACAGATTCTGGAATGGAGTACATTAATCCTTAAACCTAATCTTTCAGGATCATTACTATTAAAACATTCCTATTAATCTAACTTCCTATGTATCCCATTCTTTACAGCTCATTGATGTTCATTTTTGAATTTACTGAAGTCACCTGTGAGCACAGAAATGCAATCCAAAGGCACTGCTTTGTTGTCCAAATGACAAACACAAATCTTGCTAAGTTTTAGTATTTTGTTGTGAAGTAATTGCTTTTGGGTATATAATTTGTGCCTTAGAAAATTGTATCCAAGGGGACATGCTAATGCCATTTCCTTTCCATTTTCTCTTAAAAGGAAGCACTTTTCTGTTCTTTTACCAGGCAAAGAGCACAATTTTGCAAAGTATGATGACACCTACATCACTGACCTGAACACCCCCTATGACTACGAATCATTGATGCACTATGAACCACTTTCATTTAACAAAAATGAAAGTGTCCCCACAATCACAGCAAAGATACCAGCGTTTGATGACATAATTGGACAACGTCTAGACCTCAGTGCCATTGACCTGGAAAGACTCAATCGCATGTACAACTGCAGTAAGTCAGAATTGAACCATGGCAAACAATTTCTTTGATTATGCTTGAGCTGGGCTTGTTCACCTCCCTTGCGTCTCCAAACTCACGAAAACTCTCCTCAAATGTGCTTGAACAGGTATGGGACAGGGCTGTCCCATACACAAGATTGTGTGCAGATAAACACAATCAGTTTATTCCCTTCTCATTCCTTTTTGGCTCTTCTCACTGCCTTTATTTTTGTAAAAATTAGACAAGGAAAGTCAAACCCTTCACACTTCTTTTTCCACAATGCTCCCAGGAGTTTAGACCTGTGGTTGTGTTCTGCCTGTGGTGTGTGTGCAGCCTTGTGCTTTTTTGAGGTGAATGCAACTGCACTTTGTCCTCTTTTACTGATATTTGGACTTGATCAGATTATTTTGCACCTGAGATTGGCTAGGTCTATAGTCCCACACTGTCTAGGTGTTTGCTGAGCTGGTTGAAGATGTTATCACTCATCACAGTTGTTATCAAGAAGTTATTGTCCCCTCAGAGCTGCCTGCAGAAGCATCACCTTGAAGGCAGACTCAGCTGAACCAGCCCAAGGTAACTGGGTGGACTTTGCTGGGAGTGGAAGGACAGATCTCAAGTTCAGCAATGAGAGAACTGCCCAGAAGAACAATAACCTCAGCCGAGGGATGGTTAAATACACCAAGGCTGGCAAAGAGGCACAAAGACAGTCACCATCTATTGCTGCCACACAGGGCTTATTCACTTCTGCAAAGAGGTCAAATGTTGTTGTCTTTATCCAGGGAATCCCTCCAGGAATCAAATGTTCCCTCTTTTGAGTCACTGGGCTCACATCTGCTAACGTGAGGCTTGCCTCCTCTACAGGATTGTTATACTACTGTAAACAACTCCCCCCAAATTAGAGCAGAAATTTTAATGAGCTAGTAACTCACTCTGAGGTGACCATGTGTGTATTTTGTTTCAGCTTCAACTCACACCTTTCTGGACCAGTGTTCTTTTGAGCTTGAAAACATCTGTGGTATGATCCAGGGCACCAACCATGACCAAGACTGGGTCCGCCAACAGGGTAGTGTGGCAGGGCAGGAGGACCACACACTTTCTGGGCGCTGTAGAGGTAAAAGAAAGGAACAAAACACCTTCTGAGATGGGTTTTCTCCAGGGCTGACTACAATGATGGGTTCAGAGAAGTTGTTAAAAACTCTAGACTGTGTTTGCATTCCTACTCTGACTAAACTTTTTCAATTTAGTGGAATGTTGTCCACATCAGCAAGATCAAAGGGGACAAAGAACAATCTTAATTTAAGTCTTTTAAATATAACCTGGAAAACAATTTACTGCAACTTCCAAAGTCTGTATAAGAGTTATATTCCCTCATAGTAAGAATCAAACAGCATTTGTAGCCACTCATAAATGTTATGTTTGCAATGAAAATGGGAAGTTAAGCTTGTGGAATTCTAGTTCTGGAATTAGAAGAAAGTTGCAAAGATTTTATGATAGAAGTTCAGAGTTACTTTTTATTTTGACATGGTAATTTCACCATTTTTCAAAGGAAGACTTTCTCAAAAATCCAGCAGTGAGCCCCAGACACAGTCAGAGGGTGCTAGTTTACAGCTGAGAATAAAGATTAAATCCCAACAGCCAGTTCTGAAAAGCAAAAACCTAATTTGTCATTGCTTAGACAGGGTAAACTACTACATAATTGCAAGATAAAAGTGACTTCTGTGGTAAATTTTGCCTCAGTAGAAGGAGAAGGACTCCTGACTTAAAGCACATTCACTTGTGCTTTGTTACTCTTTGGGTTGATGCCCTCAGGAGTAGTTTATTCCCCTCAAGTGACCCACCCACTGGAAAGAATAGATGTCCAACCTTTTATAATGCTGATAGTTATTGATCAGGCCCAAGAATATAACTGAAGAAAACGACCTGATATTTTCTAGAAACACATGCTTCTAGCCCTCAGCTGGTTCTTAATTATTTCTCTTTCTCACCCAGTACAACTGTAACTTTAAAAGATATTTTAACTGAGTTTTTGAGTTTATCACAGAAAATCCAATCTGCCTGAACTGTGCACTTAGGTTTTAACATCCAGTGACTCAGTACAAAATAAGTGTCAATGTTTTTTGAAGAGTTAATGGAGGGGGGTGGGTGCCTCTCAGGATCTCCAGAGTGTAGAAATGAATTGTATGAGAAGGGATTGGCACCTGCAAAGGGTCATTGACTCCATAAGGAATTTCTGACATTTTTTGAGAACTAGTTCTGCAATCAGTTCAGGTGGGGGAAAATCCTAAGTTTCTAACATAGATGGATTCTGTTTTCCCCAGACAGTTTTGATATCATGGGGTTTTAACTTATTGCCATCTAAACTGTAGGAAGGAAAGCACAGCTTAACATTTAGGGAGTCTGCTGAAGTCTGCCAAGGCCATATTCTAATTGTCATAGGTACTTAATGTTGCCTTAATTCGTCTTTCTTATCAAAAAGGAGGTAGAGGTCAGATAATTTTGGGGGTTTGTTACTATAACAATTGCAACACAGGCTCACAGCCCTCCATCTCACTTGGAGCAAGAGTGATCATACTTGGATTTAACACACTTAAAACTAAAATAAGTTTAACTGATGGTCAAGTGTCATCCATTGCACAGAGCAATCTCTGGCAAGATTTCTGTGGATATGAGTTCAAAGCATTGCTGCCATGTGGAAGGGAATGAAGATAATACCCCTGACTGATTAGAGAGAACCTGATAAGCAGCTCAAAACCCTTCACTATTCCTGCAGGAAGCTGCAGGTATAACTGTTGGAACAAGGTGATCTTTAAGGTTCTTTACAACCCAAACCATCCTGTGATTCTAAGATATGTTGTCTTGGGCAAAAGTCCATGGAACTTTCACATAACAGCTAAAAAAAATTAACTTAATCATTTAATCATTGACTAAATTGAATAATTAAAAAGCAACACAATACAGTAAGACATGACAACTTTGTGTGATACCAAGATATGATAGGTGTGCAAATGGTGAATCCTTGTACATATGAGGATAAAAGTAGATGCTTCAAAACTAAAATAAAGAACACTTCAAAAATGTTAATGGGAAATAGAGGAGCAGGAATTCTTAAGTAATTTTCTTATGTTGAGTTTTGTAGTGTTTGGGCAAGCTGTAAAAAAAGACCTTCTGCATGTTCAAGGTCAGGATAGTGTTTTACGTCCAACCCCTGTTTATTATCTCTATTGCTGATAAGAAATTATCTTACTCTTTACAAGATAATGTAGCACATGGCCTCCAAGATCTTATTTTTAGATTATCTTCAGTATAAATCAAGTAAAAAAGAATTAGATACTAACTGCTTGTGGTCAACACTGAATTCTCTGCCTCATGTATCTCTGACATTCCTGGGGAATCCAAATTCCAATTAAACCAACTAATGCAAAACTGACATGAGCTGACAGCAGTGAGTTCCATATATAAGCTGAACTGCTACTCCTGTTCTTATCCCAGTCTGTCTTGGATGGTTAGCACATGTAATTTCCTTTATTATTCATGTTATCTACGACTCTCCTGTTTTCTAAAATGTGCAGATGAAATGATGAATTTACACCATGCAGCTTTGCAGGAAGTGTGTAAACAGGCAGTGACAGACAACCCTTTCTTCCCAGATGCTGGCTACTTCATGTACTTCAGCACCAACTCTGGCCAGGCAGATGAGGTGGCAACCCTAGAGTCCCGAATCCTTTATCCAAGGAGAACTCAGCAGTGCCTCCAGTTCTTCTACAGGACCACAGGAAGCCCTTCTGACAAGCTGATCATCTGGCTTAAAGAGGATGATGGCACTGGGAACATTCGCAAGATGAGGAAAATTCAGACCTTTCAAGGTAATTCTGGAAATAAGATGAATATTTGGCTAGAGAGGAGGAGTTGTCTTACTGTGCCCATAAACGCAGAAGACTGGCTCAGAAACCAAGGCATTTACCCAAAGTTACCAGAATATCTTGCAATACAGCTAAGAATTTTGGTATTACATGAGTGCATTTAACAGAAAAACTGTGGGTTGTAATAATGTAATTTTGGTGCTTCACATTAGAAGTCACAACATTTGTAATATTATGTTACACTCAGTGATTGAGAGAGACCTCAAGCCGTCCTGGAGACCAACTGGCTGTGTCTCCACTGGCTGCTATATGATCTAAGAGTGGGCTGGTCATGTGTAAAATGCCTGTGCTCCTCTGCAGTCAGTAAGAACCCCTGACTGATTTTTAGATTGTTGGAAATATGAAAGCATATGCAGTTTTGGAAATGTGAACTGGATTCCTACTTTGGGTGATTGGCTGATTAGGACAAACTCAGCCACTGTGGCTCCATGTGATTTATGTTGTCAAAAACAAGACTTGTCATAACCAGCCTACATCAGGCTGCAGCAGTTTGCAGTGAAGGATAAATCCATGAAAAAGTGTCAGGAACATATTAAGTAATTGATTCCCATCCTCTTGTTTAATCTTAGCCCTTAGGCTGTTGCCCTTTATGTGGAGCCTGTAATTCCCTAATGTGTGAAGAATTCCTTGTACAACAAGTCCAAAGCATTTAGATGACAAAACAATGTGGATATATTATAGTCACAATATCAACTTAAGATCTGTGGCCTTCAGGACTCTGTGAGGGGTCCAGTTGTCTAAAAGGGCAGCTGGGATGGATGGCTAGGGGCAAGTTGTTCCATAATATCTCCAATCACTCTGATGGTAATGTTTTTGTTTCCTTTTGCCAAAGCGGACAGTGACTCCAACTGGAAAATTGCCCACGTCACCCTCAATGCGCAGAAGAAGTTCCGTTACCTCTTCCAAGGACTGAAGGGCAACCCCAGCTCTTCATCAGGTGGGATTGCTATTGATGATGTGACTCTGACAGAGGTGCCCTGTCCCACAGCTGTGTGGGTCATTCGCAACTTCAGCAAAATCCTGGAGAACTCATCCATCAGCGTCATCGAAAGCCCCCGGTTTTACAGCCCTGAGGGTTATGGATTTGGCATCAGCGTGTTGCCCAACTACCAAAGCAGTGGCTATGCTCGTGTTGCCTTCCACCTGTGCAGTGGAGAGAACGATGCAGTTCTGGAGTGGCCGGCTCTGAACCGCCAGGCCACACTCACAGTGCTGGACCAGGACCCCGACGTCCTGAGAAGGATGTCCTCGAGCAAAAGCTTCACCACGAGGAAGGACCATGTTAACTCAGGTAAGCAGTGCCTGCCTGGAGGAGTGTTGACAATGACAGCCAAGGAATCTGAGTAAGAGGACTGAGTGCAGGACTCAGAGCTGAGAAACTTTGCCCATATTTCCTAATGTGGGACACATTCCCGTGTGCATCTTCCCTGTGTGTGACTCCAAATTCCTGCCTGTGGAAGATTGCATAACACAAAAGGTGGCACATGTAAGGTTGATGTTATTATGAACAACACCTGGGATATCTGAGCTTGACTCTAAATATAGATTTTGTCCCAAGAGCTAGCAATTCCCATTCTACCTTTGGTTTGTCCATTGTGATAGGTGGCATATCACCACAGGCTGATGGAATGCCAGCAGGGTGCAGTATTCTGTCACTAAACAATCTGCATCTTGGAGGCTCAGTCAGCTTCAACATCCTCAGTGAACCTCAGCCTACATGGTCTGAATGCACAGCATTCACCCTTTCTCACAGATGTGTTAATTCAAAATTGTTCAGCCTGGAGAAGAGAAGGCTGTACAATTAGGGTCACCTAACTGTGGCCTTCCAGTACCTGAGGGGAGCCTGCAAGAAAAATGGAGAGAGACTATTTACAAAAGCACCGAGTGCCAGGACAAAAGGGAATTGTCTTCAAACTGAAAGAGAGCAGCTTTAGATTGGATATTAGGAAGCAATTCCTTACTGTGAGGATGGTGGGGCACTGAAACAGGCTGCCCAGAAAAGCTGTGGATGTCCCATCCCTCTAAGGATTCAAGGCCAGGCTGGATGGGGTTTGGAGCAACCTAGGATAGTGGAAGGTGTCCCTGCCCATGGCAGGGTGTTGGAATTAGATGATCTTTTAGGTCCCTTCCAATCTAAACTTTTCTGTGATTCTATGTTAGAAATAAGAATAATAGGACAAAACTGAGTTTGGTACAGAATAAAATACTACACATGAATCTTCATCCCTTTCAACTTTTACCAGTGGAAGTTAAGTACATACTTTCTCAGTTGGAGCTTTTAAACTCCCAATAGGATTATGTTTAACAAAATCATAGTAATGACCAAAATCAGCTAAATTCTAAACCATAGGTACTTACAAACTGGTCAGGGAGTGTCCTTACAGGAGGGAACTCTTAGCTGGTAACAATGAGAAGGCAATTTGTGTTTGTTTAGTTCTCAGTGAAAGAGGAGTTGTGGAATTTCAGTGGCCTCACATAGACTAAGAACCCTCATGAAGACCTAACCTGAAGATCACCTGGCATCTTTAGTTTGTCAGTCCTCTGGAATTTGTTTGGGAATTTCAGGCCTGAACTTGATTTTACAGCATAAATCCCTTTTAACACAGTAATGGAGGAAAAAGTTGTGTCATACTTTGAGCTGCACAACTTTGTGGTTCTCATTTTCTCTTTGCAGGTAGTGGAACTATAATATGGGATAAACCATCAATTGCTGGAAGATTTGATGCATCCTGCAATTGCAACAGAAGTGTGGCCTGGGGGTGGAGTAACTTCATATCTCACAGCCAGATGAAAAGGAGAAGCTTCCTGAAAAACGATGACCTGATTATATTTGCAGAATTTAATGGTAAGGACCCCTCCCCTGGTTCTCCTTACAAAATAGGTGATTCTTTCTATTTCCATGCATTCAAATAACTCTTGACACCTGTCTCCAAGAACTCTTCTAAGGGGGATTAACTTTTAAAAGCATTTCTGTGTCCTAATGTCAGGTGGGTGAGGTTGACTAAAGTGATTGTGAGTTAAGAGGGATCTAAATGTCAGTGAGTTTTGAAATGTGAACTTCTTAGACTGCTTTAAGCACCCTCACCAGTAGCTATGTCCATTTCTAAACACTGAATGTACTAAAGGCCATTCCCACTGTGTTTATTTCCAAATAGAACAGCTTCACAGAACATCACAGATTTACCTATTATTTTCTGTAATTTCAGTATTATTTTCTATCTTGTGCTTTAAATACACAGAACTTGTGGTACAGCAAGGACTCTGTAAAGGGAAAATGGACAAGGAGCACCCTCTGGTCCAGAAAGCACCCTGTGAGCCCCTGATGTGAGGCATGCTACATATAGCATCATTCACTGATTCTGATGTCTTTCTCCTTTTTGAAAGATATAATTCACCTCAATAAGACTGAAGTTCCTGTTAAACCTGTGCAATCTGCCCTCACGGAAGGCCTCGTTCTTGAAAGGCAGAAGAGAGCAGCCCAGGACATGGAGCCTGTTCAAGACCAGCTGCCTTATCTGTCAGACCCGTGTGACCCAAACCCTTGTCAGAATGGAGGAGTCTGTGTGAATGTGAAAGGAAAAGCAAGCTGCAGGTACCACAGACCTCCTCCCTCCTTGCCCTGGCTTTCTTCTTCGAGTGATGCAGATAAAAAGTATTCAGAGCTACAGACCTCAGAGGTCTAAGCCACCAGGTCTTCAAGGAATAGTAGAAACAAAATACTTTACCACTGGTTCCTAGCAGCAGCCAGGAGGGCAGGTTTCTCTGCATAAAGCAAAGAAACCTCATTTTGTGGTGCTACCAGGGTGTGTAAATAGCCTCCTAACAAGGTGGGAGTGTTGTGACATGAACCCCTCCAATGGGAACTGCTCATGTGGGATCCTGAATATGAGGACCTTGGGGTGAGGGCATGACAAGGCTCCTGATCCACTGAATCTGTGCTTTGTTTTCCCAGGTGCCCATCAGGACAAGCCTTCTTCTTCACCGGTGAGAGGTGTCAGTCAAGGCAGATCCACGGGAGCATCCTGGGAATGTCGATTGGTGGAATTGCTGGAACCATTGTCTTAACCATCGTCCTCATTTCCATGATGGCTAGAAGATAAAAAACTGCAGGGGGCCAAATTTCAACCTGGTTCACAAGATAACCATTTTCAGTGAAAAACGATTAATATAACTTGGAGAAAACCAGACATCATATGGATGAAAAGCTCTGCCAACAGCTTGGCAGCAATCTGTTTTTTTCTGAGGGATGTGGCAGTTAAAGTGTGTTATGGAGAGCTGCTGCTGTCTGATGAAAATTCATACACTGCCTTTCTTGTGTGTTTTTTGAAAGTTTTGTTTCTTCATCCCATAGCAAGCAGCAGTGCTGAGAGCCTATACATTTACTCTCAGCCATGTTCAAACTTGGGTTAAATAACTGGTTGAACCTCTCAAAACACTGTTAAAAATCACACTAAAACACATGTGTTAAGATTCTGGAAATGTTCCAACAAAAATTGCTCAAGAATTCTAAAGAGCACAGATACTTATGTAAGTCAGTCCATCATCACTCACTTTCCCTGGGGCTGTGCTGGTTTACTTACACTAATTAGTTATTACACAGGATTCATAAACTCTTGACCACACCACACCATCATAACTGCTTCTAACTGTAGAGGACAGTTTCCCTTTCTGATTCACCTCAAAGTTCCAGGAACAGGTTCACCACTGGCCTGATTCCCTGACAATCAAAAGGAACTCTACCACCTGGCTGCAGTATTTGATACTGACCTCAAAACTAAATCTTCATGATTCTACCATATTGTACATTAAATTTTGCTACATTAACATTTGTGTGCATTATGAATACTTCTCAGATTCTTCTCAAGACAGGACCTCTGTCTTTAAAGGTGTACAGGCTTGAAATAAACGGTGCCACAAATGTAGTATTAGAGCAATAATTTATATAAAACCATTCATCCTGCCTGGCACATGGTGATTTATATTCACTACAGAGCTTATTCTCTGTTCTCTGAGTCCTTCAAGTGTGTTTCTCCTCTGAGAGAAGACCCAAACATACAAACTTTACACAAGGCACTCCTTGCATTCTTAACACTACTATGGATTAAATAAATGCAGTCCCCTCTGTGGCAGAGGGCAGCAACCATCTCTGCTACCACATTACATATCAAGGGAAAGAAAATTATTTTCAAGGGCATAAAGCTTCCTTTTCTTCAACAAAGTGCCACGTGGAGCTTTCAGTCTTTCCATCTGAAAGAAGACCACGCAGGAATCATCATGGTCTTCATTTTAAGTAAGTCAAAAGTGAAGATCTGACATGAGCCTTCTCAGCTGGGAATTTTCGGTTCCAGAAAGTCTTAAATAGAAAGTGGAAACCACTAGGGCAGGAGAGAAGCTGTGAGGTACTTGTGTATCTGCACAGGCCTTTGGGATCATTTGGAGAGTTGGAGGGGAAATACCAATTCCACTGGACAACAGCTGTGTGAAGCTGCAATTCATGTCTCAGTACAGCATAGGGCTAAGCACCCACTTAAGGGCTGAGAATTCTTCACTCCCAACATCCTTTTTTGCACATGAAGACCTTCAAACCCTTGTCATCTCTTCTGGGATTGGCAGACCTTGTAAAATTACACCTCTCTCAGCTTCTCTGCCTTACATGTTAACCAGAAATGATTATTCCAGAAGAATTCACCAAGGCACAGTTTAGTCCAAATGAAGCAGTCCACTTCCTAGTGACTCCCAGGAACGTTTTTTGTGTGTCTTGGAAGAGGTCCTTTCAGAGCTGCATGATTTAGCACGGGTGGTGCTTCAGTTAAGCAAGGAATACGCCTTGGAAGTATTTTCAGTGGAAGAGGTGGATGGCTCTGAAGAAGATACTCTGTATTTGCCTGAAAAACAAAGCACAGGGGTCAGACAAGGACAGAGAGCCTGGGACCTTGTCACTGCAAAGTAAGGACTGTGACACCTGTGCTGGTGGCCAAGGTGGCTCTGCCTTGCCCTGCAGCCCTGGCACTACCTGGATTACAGCAATACCAGCAGCCACAGAACGTGTTTGGTGACACAGCCAGGAGGTGTCAGCTTGAATTGCCAACCGTGCCACAGGGCAATGATTTTCTCACACAAACAGAGGCACTGAGTGCTCCTGGAGCTGGGGAACACATCCAGAACACAACACATCCACAGGCTCCTGAGATGAATCCCAGCTCCCTCTCTCTTATGGCCACAAGGCTCTAAACTAAGACTCAAGTGTCACTATCTTCTCTGAACAATGCATGGAAACAAAGATTGGATGCTTAGAAATTAAATATTATTTCCAGAAATGCTTTTTGCAAGATAAAGTTGTAACTGAAAAGGTGATGTCCACAAAATGACAGCCAGAGAACCTTTGAAGAAATACAGTTCCAAGGTGGTGTGGAGTGCATGAATAATGGATGAACTGCATCGTGATCTCATTAAGCTCAAAACAAAGCTCACTTAGTGGGGTTTAGAATTGGTGAAACATCAATAATTGTTTGAGAGACAGACAATTTTGTTGCTAGCATTATGCTACAATTGACTTGTTACAGTCCTTTTGCATTAGAAGATTAAAAGCCATCTATGGAGGCAAGGAGAGACAAATAGATTGATGAGTATCAGGACAGACAGACCCTGAGAGCAAGAATGGAGGTCAAACCTTGTTTGTGTTTCAGTAAGGGAGGTCTGTTGTCACATACCTGTTTTCCCACATAAGTTGTTAAAGGTTCTTGAAAATGGGTAGCTCATAGCAAGCATTGGTGTCACCAGGATCAGGGAGGATGACTGAAAGAGAGAAAATTGCTTTTTGTCAAAAAAACTTTCTTTGTAGTCCCATCTTAGGGAGAAAAGTAAAAGGATCCAATAAACTTTTTTTTAGTAGTATGAGCAAACAATCCACAGAAAGCAAAGCTAAATATTTGTGAGGTATCAAGTTCACATATTTGCATGTTTATGGTGGTGATCAACCATGATTATGATGGAGATCAACCTTAAAAGAAACTACAGGGCACAAACTGCTTGTGCCTAACTCTTGGCCAGGGGAGGTGGCTTAGGCTCCAGAGTCTGTCCCAACAGGCAATATGGGATCCTGTTCTCTAATCTGTGCCAGTATGGCCATTAAAGCAGCCACAAAAGCTAAGATTTATGTGAATGGGGATTGTTCCTGACAGCCAACAGCCTGAGATAATCCGAGACAAATTTAACTTGGCACGCTAGAGGGCAATGGAACACAACTCTCTGCAGTCCAGATGTAAAGGAAGGAAGGAACTTTTTGCTGCTAAAATGAAGTTTCTTTTTTGGTTCTGGAGTGGTTTGAGGGTTTAACGGGATTCCTCCAAAAATGTATTAAAAAAAGGTATGAAAAACACATCTTTTTCTCTTCAGTCCTTCTTCATTAGTTCGTTGTACTTTGTGGGGGAAATTAGGCAGTGTTATGTATTGTCACCTATATCATAAGGTGGTAGGGAAAGAAGGTAAATTAATCACATATAAAAAGCTTAATCAAAGACTTTGATATTGCTTTATTTGCTCATTCTCCGACCTCAACAGGCTGGAGAAATGGACTGAGAGGAATCTTATGAAGTTCAGCAAAGGGAAGTTCAGTGCTCCTGTCCCTGGGGAGGAACAAACCCAATGCCAGGACATTCTCAGGGCTGTCTGACTAGGACAGAGTAAAGACAGAGCCAGACTTTTCTCCTTGGTGCCCAGTGAAAAGACAAGAGGCTTTGAGAACAAATTGAAATACAGTAAATCCCACTTAAGATGAAACTTTTTCACTGTGAGTGTGGTCAAACACAGGAAAAGGCTGCACAGAGCTTGTGGTGTCTCCATCCTTGGATCTACTCAAACCCAACTGCACACAGCTCTGAGCTCTAGCTGACCATGCTCTGATGGGAGTGTGGTGCAAGATGATCTCTGAGGGTACTCTCCAACTTCAGCAATTCCTGTGGAAACTGGGGTGGTTTGATCCAATGCTGCTCTTCTGAACTCACAGTTCAACCTTAATGGACTCCTTAATTCCTCTGAGCCTGTGCTCTCATTTGCTTAATTATCCTTGCTTTTAAGTCGGCTTCCTAGTTCTTTAGCAATTCTTGTACAGGCTCTTCTGAATAAGCCCTGTTCAGATACCAATATAAAATCAAGCTTTATTGTCATATAAGGGAGATACCAGCACCACTGGCAGCTCAGGAGGAGGGGGAGGTGGGTGTTGGAACTAGAGGATTTGAAGGTCCCTTTCAACCCAAATCATTCTAAGTTTCTTACACATCCTGGCATTTTTTGGTAAGGTGTTATAAATGCAGAAGTGTCAGTTGAAACAGTAATTCCCCAAGAAGTCCCCTGCATTTCTCTCAGGTTGTGAATAAATAATAGTGCCCAAAAAAAAATCTGTTTTCTAACTAAAAGCTTCAGTTACATTTTCTAGTTTTTTTCTTGTGGGATTTAAAGCAAATGCCTTCTCATTTTTTACCAACCGTAGTGAAAATAATGAACTTTGAAAAAAGAGATATAATCATATTTATGTTGGTAAATATGTGTCCTCCCTGATAAATAATATTCCTTGTTATAATAAATAATCCAGAATTGAAAGAGCACTGGACAACGTTAGAGCACTCAGCAGTTACTGAAATACATTCTTAGGTCAAAGTTCTAACCTTTGATTGCTGCGAACTCCATTTGGATGATGAATTCCTCTTCAACAGGGCTTCTTGTATCTATTTGTTCAAAAAATTACTCGATCAGTAAATACAGAAACTCTCTTCAAATTCCAACAGTATTTTGACATAATGTAAGAAACACTGGGAATCCTTACCTTCTTATCCCAGAGAGTCCCAAACACCAAAATGAATAATCCCTAGGAGACAGATAATTACATGCATTTTGATGACACCAATCTTTAATTGCAATATCTCATAAGTACCTCCAACATTGTCCATGTTACTATTTAAACTTCGAACTCTTTGACAGATGGCATTTTTTCTAACTGCATATCACACAGTGGACTGCTCATTTGGCAGTTCCCCAGGCCTGGTCTATTTAAATTCTGTGTTGAACTGGTCTACAAACTGACACAGACAGTTTGGTAGCACTAAATGTATTTGCAAGAAGGAAGGTTTGTGTATGGAAGACATGTCCTACTTGTGCTCTCCTGGCAAACTAGTAGGTGCTGAGGAAAAGGCCAGTGATTTTGGTTTGAAGAACACAGTTTTGATGCCATTCTTAACAATGGCAAATCTTAAGAGAGAGTACACAAACTACTTTGTCCTTAAGAAATCTCCTTGTACTGGGATCCTACTGGCCACCTAAATATGTACAAAAGTCATACTGACAGAAAACTCTCAATTGTGTATTTTTGTCAGTTCTTCTCTTATCATTAGTACTTCTCAACTGATCTTGGTGATTTTCTTGTGGTTTATATTGGAACCCACAAAAGCAAAACATGATGCCTTCAGCTGCACTATAAATGGAAACAGGGATGCTCAAGTTTGCCCATCTGAACATAACAGGGCTGTTTTCCTGGTCTTCAGCAGTGAAGTTGATCCCAAAATTACTGGCAAAGTAGGGAGTTATCTTTGGGTCAGCTTTATCTATACAGCACATCTGCTAAGGCAGCTGAGAATATGAATTACTGCTGAATTCCTGGAATGGCTTTCCTGAAGAGCCCTTTTGGAATAAGGATGCGTAAAGCAAATTTAAGTTTTCCCTGCTGTTCTTACACCCTGCCAAGCACAGAACTGCAAAAATGTCTATGTTAAATCGTGATAGAGGAAACAAAAATATGTGCAACTCACCTGCAAAGCATTGAGCAGACTAAAGAGGATGTGGAAAGCTTGATGACTGTTTTTGATGATGGTGGCAAGGCCGAAACCCCAGGTGAGGCCTAACAGTGGTGTCAGGATGGCCACACTTTTGCCAATCTGAAACAGAGATTTCCTCTCCTGCCCACTTGATCTATCCCCAATAGTTGGCCTCAGTATTTTTATTATAACAACTGCAGCAATGAACAAGTTCGTGGCCACAATGAGCAAGGCAGGGATGATGAAGGCCAGGAGAGCTTTGCTGTCCTTCCAGTTGAGCCAGCAGACATCCTTTCTTGTGTAACTGTTCTTTGGCAGTGTGACAGCAATGGTGGTGACTGCAATGATAAAGGGGCACACGTATCCCAGGCAGAATGCCACTGCCTTCTGAGCAGTCTTACTCGTGTTGTGTAAGATGAACACCAGTCGGTAGAAAAGGATGAGGCCCAGGCTCAGCATCCAGAAGAAGACACACAGGTAGAAAAAATGGATGAAGAAGGTGGCCATGATACAGACATCTCTGCTTATCTGCTGGTTTTGATCCGAGATGGAGGCAATGACAATGAACCAAACGTCAGCAATCAGCAGGGTTGTAGCAATGTTGAGAATACAGATGTGGCGCATGTAGGAGGTTGTGTTGTTTGTCACATACTTCCAGACCAAGGATTCAATTATGATGCAGACTACCAAGCTCACGATTGAAATGCCCAGGCCAATGTAGGATATATAATTTTCAAAGATTTGCTCAGAGGGTCTATCAGGTGACATCAGGATGGAGAATGATGTCAAGTGATTGCAAGAGCAAGTGACATAATCTCCTATCTCTGTGGGTGTGCAGCCACGAGTATCCCAGTCCCCTCTGTGATTGTTGAGTGTGAAATTCCAAAAGACACACTCGGGCATCTTTAGAGACAAGTTTTGCTTTGCAAATGTCATATTAACATCAAACTTCTGGCTTCTGTTGCTGCTCAAAGTTGTTGTTATCAATAAACCGTTCACATATTGGAATGGATTCCGGGGCAAAATATGTCCAAGTTTTGAGTACATCACGCTGACAATGGTTGAATTTTGGGTTAGAGTCTGGATTTCAGTTTTGCCAATGATCACGTTGACTGTGAGGTTTGGTGCACCCTGTGCACGGAAGTCCTTGCTATAATCTGTGTTGTTGTTCTCCTTGACAACTACCCCTTGGAGCTGAACAGTGTTTGCAGAGACAGAAGGAATGGTGTTATTAACTGGTTGGAGGCGCAGGGAAAAATTTTCTACTGATTGCAGTAACAAAGAACTTTGTCGTGTCTTCTCTTTATTCAAGTCTTCCCAAACTTCAGTTGTGGAATTATCAACAATTAAGTCCACTGTGGATAGGAAATTCTGGAAGAACAACAGAATAATGCAGTTACTGAAATCCCACACAATTAATTGTTGTTTCTGATGGTAATTTATGCATGGTGCTAGAAGTGCCTTTTGAAAAAGCCCAGTATTTTCTTATTTTGTTCAGTCCACATGAAGTCTTCAGTTGTTAACCCTCTGCATACTCTGTTTGCAAGTTAAGATTTCCAAAAGCAGAGTTGCGTGACTATTTTTTAATATATTATTTGGTATTTTTGCATCTCCAGCCTTCTTCCCTTTCTTTCTCAGTGTTTCTGCTGTCTTTGATTTCTTGGTGTCTCATGTAGGGCTCTCTATCTACAAACCATCAAGCCTTTTTGCACTTTTCAGAAAAGCAGTGTTTTTCCTCTGGACCTCACAATCAAGGTTCCCAATTATTTCTAAGGTTCCTTTTGTTATTCATTTGTTGTTACATCCAACTTATTTTCCTTGCTTGATCATGGTTCCTGGAATTTACTCTCCCTATTCCTATTTCAACCTTTTTTTTTCTATTCCTACTTCTACTCATGGAATCATAGAATCACAGGATGGTTTTGACATTTAAAGGTCATCCAGTCCAACCTTTCTTCCAGGGGGCAGGGACATCCATCTTGATCTTGGACACTTACAGGGTTTGGGGCATCCACTATTTCTCTGGTAAATCTATTCCAGTGCCTTACTGCCCTCACAGCAAACAATTTGTCCCTAATACATAATCTAAACCTGGCCTCTTTCAGTTTAAACCACTGTTCTTTGTCCTGTCATTACAGGCCCTGATATAAAGTCCTCTTTAAGTACTGAAAAGCTGCAATAAGTTCTTTCCTGAGCCTTCTCTTCTCAAGGCTGGACAACCCCAACTCTCTCAGCCTGTCCTCATAGGAGACCTGCTCCAGCCCTCTGACTATTTCTGTGACCCTCCTTTAGACCCACTCCAACATGTCCACATCCTTCTTGCCCTGGGGACCCCAGAGGTGGATGGAGTGCTCCAGGTAGGGTCTCACCAGAGCAGAGTAGAGGGATAGAATTACCTCCCTCGACCTGCTGGTCACACTCCTTGTTAAGAAGCCCAGGACATATTTGTGTGTCTGGGCTGCAAAAGTACATTGCTGGTCCATGTCCAGTTTTTTATCCATCATCCCTAGTCCTTTCCTGTCTTAGAATGGTGGAGAAATCCATGTGTTCCAAGAACATTTCTAGTGGCCAAGCTTACAGCAGCTTCTCTTTCATGCATAGACTTCTTGTCCTCATCATTCTGAGTTTTCATAAACTTCTCTGTATCTTTGCTGCCACTTCATGTAATTCCCTTAACACTTTCCTGATCTTGAACCTAAGCAAGTGTGAAACTTCTTCAAGGAGATCATCCTCTGTGACAAAAGGGGCCAAAGGGCTTGGTAGGTGCAGATAAGATTTGAAATAAAACCTTACCTGCATAGTGAGCTCCTCTGCCTCTGCTGGGATAGAGGAGACCATATCCAGGATGGTAACAATTGCGCCTATGTTTGCTGAAGAATTCTTTATTGTGGTTAGCTCCTTTGTTGTCTGTTCCTTAAGCTGTGCAAGGTAGGAGGGTAGCTGTGTTTTTGCCTCAGGGCTGTTGACCAAGGACTGGAACAGAAGATAACAGCACATCACATGTGTGAAATCCTCTAACCTCACTAAGAGAAAGGTGACTCTGGATGGTTTGTGGGTGGGAAGAGCACTGTGGGATGATACCAAGGCTGAAAACCAAGGCCTGGCACCCATCTGCCATGTGCCAAGGGTGTAGGCACTGTAGCACGGGCCTGGGGATGAGGCTGGGCAGTGGCCTGGACTTGTTCACACGGCCTCACTGTTGGCGTGCTCTGTAACATGGTCTGGGTTTGTGCCTGAGCACAGCTCAGGGAATGCTCCAGGCCAGCAACTACTCCTTGTGGATGCCATGGACAAGGTCACCTTGCCTGGGAGACAGAGCATTCATGTGTATGGACATTATCCATGCAGTGCCTCAGGCCCTCAGGGCCCCGGGAGGGGCCTCAGCTCTTTCACTGGCTGGCATAAATAGAGCCAAACATTCTTCAGATCTTTTAAAAGAAACTTTTCAATGCCTCATATATTTTAGACTATGATAAGCAAAAATTATGCAACCAACATTTTTACTCTTTCTCCACACCCCAACCTCCACAAACCCCTGAGTGTTACCTCAGCACTACTCAGCAGGTCGTTTATTGGTCCAGTCAGGCAGTTGTTCCTTTTGACCTGCCATGAGCCATTGTTGCACTGGTAAGTTGTATTGCCTCGAGTAAAACCTTTTGGATTTTTTACATCACAGCATGGCTTTATTAACATGGCCCCTTCTGTTCCAATGCCCAATCTGTCTGAGCAGGAAATTTTCTTATCTGTACAGGAAGGAGACAGAGAGAGAAAATAAGAAGCAGGGAAATGTATGAATTACCCCCACAGAACCTGTGATCTGTTCAAAGATCTTTAAATTAGGATTTCAGCTTACTGTCTTCATTAATTATGATCTTTCAGGATGTATATGTCTCACATTCCTAATTTTTATGAATCAGGACACTAAAAAGGAACTCTAATAAAGCTCTGATTTTTGAGTACCGAATCAAATCAACAAACCAGCACTCAAAGACTTCGATTTGTCTGTCAGATTACAGGGTTAGACAGAGCTGGAGTGAGATTATATTGACCAGTAAGTGAACAATAATTCATACAAAGTTTATTCTGTTAAGGTAACTCAATACTGCTGTAGCATTAACAGGAAATTCATTAAGACCTTGATAGTGAGACCTGAACACCTTTTTGATGAACAGTGAGTGTTGCTAATTGTGTTTGATTGGCTTAGTCATACCAGTAAGTATCTGCTGATTAAAGTGATTAAAATAATTAAAGTGTCTGCACATTTATTGCCTGAAAATGAAATGTGGAAGATACAGTGATTCAACTGTAGATACCACTGCTGTGGAAAAAAGAAAATTTCTGCATCAGGGGCATGTCCAATATTTCTTCCTTTCCAATTTAGAACAAAAGGGCTGAAATATCCAAACTCTTGTCAGAACTAAACATCAAAGCTGGATTTAGCAATGCTGAATTCTAATTACCAAACATTCCCTGCAGAGCTGACTGGAAGCTGCCCTGGTCTCTGTAGCACCTCACAGAGGTTGCCCTTCTTGTGTTCAAAGTGGAAATGCTCTCCCACAGGCTGCCCTCCTGAGCCAGATGAGGCACCACAGTCTTTGATCCTTGCTAAATTGTTGGTGCAAGCTGGGAGCTGCATGACCACATTTCAACACAGGGGATGAAGCTTGGTGGTGCAGGCTGCAGTGGTGACTAAACTGTCACTGCTTTGGAACATACTGGGACCCCTCTCAAATACAGCAAAGACAACACATCCTGTCAATTAATTTTTTTTAAATTACATCAAAACCAGTATTTTCCTCTGTGTGTAAACATTTCCCATCAGAAAAGGAGGCAAAAATTCTTGGATTACTAAAGGTGTTCCTGTTAGATGGTACTGGTGATTAATTTGTAGCACCTTATTTAACAAAGATATTGGGATGTTCTATACCACAGCTATAAAGAGTGACTTTTTTTCCTTACCAGGTATGAAGTGCATCCTTATATGTTCACTGTCAACTCTCTGTCCAATGTGGTTGATAAACTTGCAATATGCCACAAACTCTTTCTCTTTGTTACATTCTTTTTCTGTGTGATTGTACATGTAGCAAAACAAATTGTCTTTTTTCTTTTTCTCTGTGTGGATGGATGAAGACAGGTTAACACAGATTTGGGGTCAGTCAACTAAAACCAGCAGAAAGCATTGGCAAAACTTTCTTTTCTTCGGATACTAGAAAAAAAAAACAACTTTCCTTTGTGAAAAAGCTCCCTCTCTGTATGCTGATCTCAGTGCCTTACTCTCTCTGTAATAAATCTGGCAGCTGCTGAATGATCAATACCTTTTCATTTCCGGGTGTGTGAGCAAATCCTCCCCAAACCCTCTTAACTGCAATGACAAAGAGGCACATGTATCCCCTTATTTTCTCTTTTTTGAACATAATTTTTGAGAATACTCTTCCTGCCTTTACCACAGCTGTTCCATTTAGGCTGGGATACTGTTTTGCTGTTCTTATATGGTTCTTTTGAACTCAGGATCTGTGCCACACTCCCATTGCTTTTCAGAATGCCTATGCCTGAGGGTGAGTCTCTAGCTGCAGTCTCTTCCAACAACATCCTTGCCTTTTTCTTAGCTGCTGAAGTCCTCTGCAGTCTCCACCTGCTTTACTCCTCAGCCTGTTGTTTTTGCACTCCTGTATGTTTCCTGATTTATTTTTGGTAGATCATATTTGCTTTTTTTTTCAAATTAACTGTTTTTAAATTCACTCGAAAAATTCTAGTATATAAAAAACAACTCACTTGAAAACTTACAATATATAAAAACATGTCAGGGAAGTTGCAGAATTGCCCTAAATTTGAAGACACAGAAGCATAGGCTTTTGTATTGTTAAAGACTTGCCCCCGGTATCCTCGAAGAAAATGGAGTAGATTTTTGAATTGCATTCTTAATCAGTTACTCGACATTTTTCATTAATTAGTAGATTTTCTTAAGTAACGTTTTCTCAGTACTCATTTTAAAAAGTGGCAGAATGGAAGATAAAAGCAAATAAAAGGAGTTCAGCAAGTTCCAATCTGAAAAAGGTTCAGGATGCCCACTTCTCCTTGCCTGGCAAGTCAAACCAAATATTGAGTTTACCTTTTATGGATCTATCACTACAGCAGCAACTTCTATTCAGTATTAATCCCAACCATGTTCCCCAGGCATGCTCACCACCCTAAAAAAGTCAATTTCCCTTTTTTTGCACCCTCAGAAATGTTCCTGGGTTGTCATGAAAGCAGTGAGTATGACTTGTTTACTCAGACCTAACTGAAAACAAAAAACCCAGAGTCTGGGTTGTGGCACAGAGTGAAACTAATGATTCTGCAAGTTTATCGTGTCTTACCAACTTGAAATTCATTTTGTTGAACCAAAAATGTAACCGTGTAGTCTGCCATGGTCTTTGCACTTATGCAGCACTCGAGGGCATGTGGCACTTGGCACTGTATCGATGTTGCAATAGGGTCTATCAGGATGTTCCTCTTCAGAGGCAAGGAAATCACCTTGATGGTCATATTGGCAGAACTGTCCAGGTTTTTCTGGGAGAATGTGCAGATGTAGGTGCCTAAAAGAAGTGATACAAAACCATGTCTCAGTCAACAGAAGTGCTCCTCAGCTTTTGCATGGTCAACTGAACAAGTATAGTGCTGTTGGCAACATCAAGCCTTGCTGTCTTCCAGCATTTATAATTTTAATTGTAGGGGCTTTTTACTTACTGTGGCCAGGCTGCACAGTGATTTTCAGGGCTAGGAATGGCATAAATGGTCTGGTACAGAGATTTCTTTGCCTTTGTAGCCAATGAGACCATATTCACTCACCTTTCCAGTCCTGTGAGGCAGACTTCACTGTGAGCACAGACATTGCTGGGAATTTGCTATTTTTGATGCACATATCACAGTTTACTGTTTTTGTGTCATTTCCAGACAGGATTTTCCAACTGATGCTGTCATAGTTGCTCACGTCACTTTCACACGTTATATTGAACCCGAAACCCTCAGAAACTGTTGAGTTTGTGCTTGAAGATATTGATACATGGGCTGAGACAACACAGGAAAAAAGTCACATTAGTGAGAGTTACTTTTAATAATTTTCTTGCAAATTCTGTGTGCCACAGAGGCCATCTATGCATTAGAGAGCTGTTGCTCTGTCACAATCCCTGCCCCTCACCTTTCCGCAGGTACGTGACTCCGATGCTCCGAGCGCGCCGGGCTCCGTGTCCGGTCTCCAGCTCACACGTGTATGTGGTCACTGCACCTGACTGCTCAGCTGGGCACAGGGACTCTCTGATGTTGAGCAGGTATCCAGCACAGTTTCCATTTAAGATGGATACTCCTAGACAGAAATAAGCATTGTTTGAAGGGCTACGGACGTCCAAACATACCTCTGGAAAGCACAAGCAATTACTCCAGCCATGGAAACCCTTGTGCATTTGTATGTAATTGACATCAGGGCACTTTTAACTCATCATTTCTGGAGTTCATGCACATCTTTTACTCTGGCAACATTCACAGAGCGGCAGCACTCAGCTCTATGCTGAGATTCCTCCTACCAAAAGCAATCAGAATGCAACAGTTCTGCTTGAAAATCTCAGGGTCAACCAAAATGGAGAGTATTCTGGTTAAGCCTAACCTCATTATCTGTGATATTTAGGGTGAGTAAAGGTAAATAAAACAGGAGTAAACACTGCAGATTTTAATGTTGTCTAATTTTCAAATAAAAATGTGGAGGTTTTTGACTGTTGAAAATCTACTTAAAATCTGAAGAGTGCTGGTTTAGCTGTGAGCACTAGAGCTGTCCCACAGTGTAGCTGACATGAGGACAGAGCAGAGTTCCTGGGAGAAAGCCTGGCCACAGGGAATCAGGGGTAAAACAGCCCATTGCAGTAGGCCAGGATCCCTTTCCCTGAAAGTACTGCTGCACTCTGGTAACTGTCCTCTGTTGAACTGACTTCGTGCATGAGCTTTGAGGGTTTTATCTCATTTTGCTGTCCTGCCTTCTGCTAAGTTTCATTTATGGCCAGTAGTTAACAATAAACAGTTACTGCACACCCATAAAATATTAAGAGGGCAATAGACCATTTAGGGTGATGGCTCATAGACATTTATGAGCATTTCTGTTCATGGTACTTTGTAGCTCTTTGTAGCACATTTACTGGGTGCCTTATTAACTCTTTATATTGGAAAGCCTTACAGGATGCCTCTGACTCAACTGGCATGTGATGTATTACAGCTACAGGTGGAGAGGCAAACAGGGCTCATATTTATCTGTACTGCAGCTATTTACAATGCAGCACTACCTCATGACTGCCAGATCTCAGTGTGTGGCACATGAAAGACCTTTTCACCCAAAGGGTGATTCCAGAGACAGCAGTGCAGACTGAGGCACCCATCCTTGCTCTCAAAATTAGACCATGCAGAAATTGGCTTTTTTGGAAGACGCTGGTGTGCTTCTGGTCCAGGCTGCTGTTTCCCTCCAGGATGGCACAGTTTAAGGCATCAATGTTTGGAGATGCCTGAAAGCCCCCTGGCACCTGCACAACACACACAGAGTCTATCCTTCCCCCTGCCACTCACACCTTTGGAGCACACCCTGTATTCATCCACAGACTTTGGAGCAGCCACTTAGGAGGAGACTTTTGAACAATAAACAAACCTAGCAGCTGAAAGACAACCTTTTTGTTAATCTTACCTGTAATGTTGATTGTTCCATTTACTTTCCAGGAAACCTTAAGCGATGTCAAGTGTCTGTCAATGCAACAGAACAGCAGAAGACCCTTTGCTTGCACTTCAGGGCTGTTACATGTGACATCGATGTCCTGGAAGTTTGGAGTGACATTTAGCCGAAAGACAGATATTGTTTCTGTGGCGTTGTGTATCTCTGTGTGATACGGGCTGCTCATTATGAACACACAACTGTAGGAACCTGTAAAGCATAAACAACAGTTTTTGCTGAGTTTGCCTCTATTTCAGAATTAGGAGCTACTTCCACATCTGGTTTTCATATGTCCCTGCTCTGCAGTGGCTCTGCTATTTGCTGATCAATATGTACCCTCAGGCCACTTGCAGAATGCTTTCTGCAGACCCCTGATGCTAAATGTATCCAGATTAGGATTCACTGTTGATGGGTACTTGAGATCAGTGTTCTCAGACCCAAATACTTTAAATCTGCTGAGCAGGAGCTTTTGGGATCTGTATATTGCCCATAGTCCTTCTGGCAGCAATATAACTTGGTAAAAATGTTCCTACACAGAATGGGTGACAGAGAGGTGCCCAGGGTGGACTCTACCAGAACTGGCCTCAGAGTGGAGGCTCTTAAACTGCTCAGAAGGCATTGCCAAATAGAGCAGAGTATGTATCACAGAATCACAGGATAGGCTGAGTTGGAAGAGACCTATCAGGATCATTGAGCCTAAGTCTTGGCCCTGCACAAGACACTCCAAGAGTCACACCATGTGCCTGGGAGCATTGTTCAAAACACTTCTTGAACTCTCAGGCTTGGTGCTGTTACCATCACCCTACGGAGCCTGTTCAACAACCCTCGGGGTGAAAAACTTTCCCCAGTAATCCAAAACCTCCCCTAACTCAGCTTCATGCCACCTACTTGAGTTCTTTCCCTGGTCACCAGGGAGAACAGATCTGTACCTGCCCCTCTGCTTCCTCTCACAAGGAAGTTGAAGACCACAATGAGCTCATTGAACTCCCTCAGTCTCCTCAAGACTGAACCGACCAAGTGACCTCCACTCCTTCTCATAAGCCTTCCCCTTCATGCCCTTCACCATCCTTGTGGCCTCCTTTGGACTCTCTCCAATAGCCTGATGCCTTTTTTTGTATTTTGGTGCCTCAAACTGCCCCCAGGACTTGAAGTGAGGCCTCTCCAACCCAGAACAGGGTGGGACTATCCCCTCCCTTGCCCGGCTGGCGATGCTGTGCCTGATGCCCCCTCAGGACAGGGATGTGTCTCCTGGCTGCTGGGGCACTGCTGGCTCACATTCAACTTGCCATCGACCAGGACCCAGAGGTCCCTTTCTCTTTATCAGCCACTCTCTCGGGCACGAGCCCCCTGGATGCAGCCAGGCTTGGTTTTGAGATTGGTGATCGGAGCTCCAAATTTCCCACATACCTTAAGACCACCTACGTAGGAGTGGAGACACCAAGGTTCAGGACATCCTCAGTCTGAAGAATTTTGGATCCACTGTTCCTGCTTTGCACATGGGTGCCCAAATACCTGGCCACAGGCTACGCTTTTTGATGTTGAATGTATAATTCATGGTCCACAAGAGCTTGAGCCCAAGCTCTGATAATACATAATAATTACCCTGATAGCTCCTCCTAGAAAAATGTTGCTAGTTTACCTGATTCCACCATTCAAAAATCCCTAAACATGCAGAACTGTGACTCTGAGCTCAAATTAATTAGGTCATGTGTGTGTAGGGGGCAAGGGCATTAAGGACAAATTGAACCACAGCCTCCAGTAACCACACCAAAGGGTGGGAAGGCCTCCCAGCCATGCAGTCACCACCATCTCCCCTGGTATGGTAATGAAGCCTGGCACTTAGAACACCCAGTCACATACAATCACTTCTGTCAGTTCACATCTTACTGGCAATGCCAGCCAATATCTAGATCATTAATGAAAACAATGGGGAAATTATGAGGGGCAGTATAATTTTCACATTTCCTCTAGAAAATGAGCCACTGCATTAATCTTTGCTTTTTATAGAACTAACCACAATAAAGATTTACATCTGCTGTTTGAACAATGGAAAATCATACCAGAATCCTTTGTTGTAACATTGGTAATTTTTAGAATTGATCTTCTTGTTGCTAATACTGTCTCTATTGAATACTGGGAGCCAGTTGAGATGGTCTGGTCAAAGTGATACCAGGTCACATTGGCAAATGTTGAGTTTATCTCACAGGTCAGTCTTACTGTGTCCCCTTCAAAAATGTTCGAGGGTTTCACGGTGAAATTTGTCTGATCTGGGAAGACAGAGAGCAACATTCTGCATTACTGTCATTTCAGCTCACATTCTTTATGGTGTCTTTCATCTTAGAGGGGTCCCAAGCACTTCACATCAGGGCATCACCTCTGACACAGGCCATGGGATTTTCCCCTCAACTTATTTTTTTAGTATCTTTCTCAGCTAAAAATTCCAGAAGGTTCTATACAAAGAGTTAGAAATATTATCACCACCACAACTTTCTGATTAGATAAGCTGGGAGGAGAAGCAACCAGGTTGAAGTAATCCTCTGAGACAGACAGTCCAGCATTCAGTGCACTGAGAGCAGAACACCTCCAGGGCCCTTGATCAGCAGCTGGATTGTAACACACTGTCCAGCAGCAGTGTGGAAAATGTGCCAAGGAAGCCAAGGGGAATGTGTTGTCATGTAAACTGCAAGAATTGGATGTTTTGCTTTAAAGAGTAGGAAGTGCTGGCAGCCTGACATTCTTAGAGCTGTCTCAGTTCTGGAGATGAATTAAGGATGTTCAGTCTCTCTCCCCTGAACAGACCACATCAGGGATCATTTAGAATCATTTAGGCTGGAAAAGACCCCTGAAATAATCAAGTCCAACCAATAATTGACCAGTGAAGCAGCTGGAAGTCTTTGGTTTTTCATGGGAGGTATGGCATGCACGGTCCTCTCATGAAGGTCCTAAGCTTTAGTGACACAGGATAAAATGAAACAGCTAAGAAATAAATGTTTCTTGAAAGTCCAGTACCAAATCATCAGCAGCATAGGGCAGCTACATGATTCAGGCTAAAACTACTAAAGTAAAGGTTGAAGGAAAGTATTGAGAGCTTTAAACTTACTGGTGATTATTCTTGTGAAAGTAAATTGGTTTAGCTGGTATGATGAGTCCAGAAACTGTGGTACAGCTCTGTTGGAATCTCCAATCTGAGTGAAGCTTGCTGCTCCTGTTCTTACTTCATAGCTCACAAAAACACTTCCAGGGCTAAACAGATACAAGAAGGAGAGGAGCACCAGAATTAAATATCCTTGTATATCAGAGGTTTTCTATGTTGTGGTGACCCATCCTGCATGGATGGGAAGACCTCACAGGACTCCCCTGTGGAGACTTCTCTTGGGAATCAAGACTTGCTCTGTTATACTAGAAAGTTCTGCTACAGCTCTTCCCGAAGAAGGAACACCTTCATGTGACACCTTCCTTGTCTGATGTTTTATTTCTAGTAATTTTTCCTTAGAAATCTAAAATACAGCTGCATTTAAATATGCGTGGACACCTGCAATGTCTCTTTTATCCAAGGCTGTATCCAGAGTCAATGTACTATTTATCTTCCTCATGGCCTAGGAAATCATGTTAGGTTTATTTGCATCCTTTTCCCCTTTGGTTGGAGTTCAGTCTTTTCCATAAAAGGCTTTGATCTAGATGGAGAATTACTATGTTTCTTGGATTTTTGCACAGTGATGAATTCTACCCACCATCCCATTTCCATGTTCATAGCTGGGCTTTGCTTTGCAGTGATTATTCTGTTACTCAGGATGTTCATGCTGGGAGTGGGTCCTAGGCAGGTGAATGTAACCTTTGCTGACTTGTGTCTCCTTGAGACTGGACAGAAAGATTTGTGTCTTCCAGGAAAAAATGAAATTATTGACTTACCTGAAACCCGTTACTGTTGCCGATACAAAGCCTGGTAGACATCTGTAGCTGGCATTAAACTGTAAACCAAGACAGGTGATGTGGTGTAAGTCCTCTGTGCTTAAAATAGGAAACTCTCCATTCCTGATGTGAGTAAGGACATGGAGCATATCTGATACAACAAGCCTGGTGCTCTCCTGGTGTCATGGAATTCATTTCTGTTCATGGTTTCATTCCATGTGTATCCACATTTTTAAAAACCAATAGGATTTAAGCTAGGACTAACAATATGATTTTTTTCATGTTTTATGTACAAAAGATCCCTAAATACTTCCCAGTGTATTAAAATGAATGGGAATATTTTCATTGCCATCAATGGAGTCAGCTTTGGCCCACTTTGTAGCTCCCACTGCTGCACACTTCCCAGCTCCCCACAGAGACACTGACAGGCCACCCAGGCACTTGGGATAAACACCATCTTTCTTAGGGGGCTTTTGAGCTTTAGAGATGAAAAACTGAAGTCATTACCGCTTTTTCAAGGTCAGCTTTGTATTTTTGGTACAACATAGAGGAAGAATCCTTGAGATCATCTTGGAAGTCTGAGTCAAGTCTGACCGACATATTCATTACAATGGGCTCTCCCATACCACATGACTCTGTAAGGAAAGACATTAAAAAATGCAAAATAATTAAAAACAGTGCTTATGAGGTGAAAATCTGTTGAACATCTGATGAGATGAAACTTTCTTTGCTCAGTGAAAGCTGAAAGTCCCAAAGAGGCATGGAGTGACTCAAGGAATTGGGGCTCCAAATACAACTAAATACCTGCAAGTGTTTGGGTCAAGGTGGGCCCATATCATAAGGAGAAGAGCTTTAAACAATCTCTGCAGACTTTCCACATTCACAGGCTGTGTGGTAGCCAGCTCAGTCCTGATGTGCATTTTTATTACAGCTTTTATCACTATTCTGACCTCCAAGCAGTACATGAGCTGCACAGTGCTGAAGTTCTGCCCTGTGTCCCCTTACCTTCAGTTTTGGGCTCACAGTAGGGTCCATGGAAAGGCATTTTCTGCACGTAGCCACAGGGCAGGGCTGGTTCCAGCCTCAGAGAAGGGCAGGGCCTCACATCACTGCACACCACGCTCGGCCAGGCATATCCATCTTCACAGAAACAGCAGCTGCTATTCTCCCCACTGGGCAGGCAGACTGGAGTCACACAGAGAAATAACATGGGAATGGTAAATGGGGCATAGCTATTGCAAGATAAATATTTACCTTTCTGTGTCCTCAGGACAGGAATCTCAAAATGTTGCCCTTCTTGTGAGTTCACTTGAATGATGCCAAAATGATGATCTGACACCTTGCAAATTTTACTCTACTAATTGTAAATGACTAACCATAAATGGGAACCAGACTGGCACAGGGAAAAGTCTGATCAGTTACTTCTAAGTCACTGAATGGAGATGTGAAGTCTGATCTTGAAACTTTACCTGGCATACTGGCCAGGGTCCCATAATAATTTTCAGACTGGATATTTTTATGTCACCTGAGCTGAAAGCAAGAATATAGGCTTTTAAAGATTGTAAGAGCAAGACCATTCAGAGTCCCAGTGGCTAATGAGGTACTCTGTTCTGTTCCCTGGCAGATGCTGTGTGAGAGAAGGTAACATTGTCACTAAGTGCTTTAAAGCACTAAAAAAAGGAAACCAACAAAAAAACCCAAACCAAACCAAAACCAACACACAAACAAAAACCAAAACAAAACCCCAAAGCAAACAAACAAAAAACTCAAAAAACAAAACAAAACACAAAAAATCTCCCACAACCTCCTTAAAAATGAATAAATAAATAAATAAAGCAAAACAGATAACATCACTGTAATTAATGCATCATTGGCAAAGTAAGATATTAACAAATTGATTTTCACAAATTACACCTGAGCCTGAAGGCCGTTATAAGATGCATTTACATGTTGTTTTGGGAACTGTTGAACACTTTCTTTCACTGCTTTATGGCTGAGTGATAAGAAGGTATCAAATCTCCTCTGCTGCTGTAAATGCCTGGTGTTTGTATTTGTTCTGCTGTATTACTCAGACGTGATGTTGCACAACCGTAACTCGAGTAATAAAACCTGTCTGATGTCTTGCCCTGTAAGAATAGGTTAAGTGAGCTCGATCTCATGCAGCCTGTCTCTGTCAGGGTCAGAGTACAGCCTCTTACAGCCAGCTATGTTCCAGATACAGGAGGAGGGAAGTAAACAGTCTGATAACTGCTGTCACAGCTTCCTGAAACTTGAAAGTAACTCAGACTACTTGTTAGTCAAACTGGAGCAAAATCCTTTGGCTGAGGCTTCCTGTGGCTTTGTCCCTTCCTTAGGAAAAGAATTCAGAGCTATTCCTAATGCCAGCATTATATAAAGAGGAGTGGTGAGAAACAGATAAAAATGTTGTTGTGTGCTACAGCTTCAGCCTTGCTGGGTCTTTCAGTGGGAGCAGAGATGGTTCAGTTTTAGTGATTCCAAAGCTTGATGGGGGATAAAAGTGGGAGGCATAAAATACTGACAAGACTCCACATTATCCAGAATAAACAAATCAATAACCAACCCACCTGTTGTCATGCTGATGTTTGAAATTGTTGTTTGTACATTTGAAATATTAATTGGATGATCAATGTTTTTGAAATAGTCTTTGATTAGCTCCAGATAAGATGAATCCTGCAGGGTTACTTCAATGTCAACAGTGTACTCCGGGAGGGGGAGGTCAAGAATAAGCACTGAAAGAGAAATAGAATGGAAGCACTGAAAGAGAAATAGAATGAGACTGCAAAACTGTGTTTGAGGGTAAATCACAAACTGATGGCCTCTAGTTTAGCATTTGGCATCTTTGTTGCTATTTAATGGTAGCTTAGTGTGGCATTCTGCTTAGGGAATCTTCTTGCTTCCCTCTCAGCAGCTATTCTGCTTCTATCTGCCACTTGTCTGACAAAAGCCAGATTTCTCTGTTGCCAGAGCATAGGAAGCTGATAAAAATGACATAATATATTCATGGAATAGCTGTCTCATCCCTTCTCTCCTTAGAGTCAGTAGTTAATGGGTTGCCAACCACAGACTGAGCCATATAGGATTATCTTGTCTTTATCTCATCCCGTGGGTTTTCTCCCTTTATCCTTCTGATTCTGCTCCCCATAGCACTGAGGGAGAGTGAGTGAGTGGCACTGCAGTGCTTGGCTGGGGTTAAACCACAATCACACCTCATCCTTGATGTTCCCAGTTCAGTACATCAAGAGATGCTGTCCCTGACAGTGATTTCACCCTTGGCCTACCACAAACCTGCTCTGTTACCATCCATTTGTGTACTTACTGTTTCGCTTCTGCCTTTGCATCTCTGGGTAGAAGCTTTCCTGCCCTAGCGTGCTGTCAATCTGTGGGGAAAAAAAAAGAAGAAAAAAAGGGTGAAGCTCTGTGACAATAACAAAGTGAAACTTTAGCTGCTGTTGTTGGTAAAGGGAATTAGTGAAGAAAATACTGACATAGATAATTTTTTCCCACTAATCTTGACCTCACCTATCCAACATCCCACCCCATCTTCCTCTTTAAACAGAAAATTTCTATCTTCCAAGCAAAGAGTTAAGCACCAGCTGAGGGACGTACTGAGTTTTCAGATGCCTCTTTGCATATCTCTGCAAGCCAGCTGTCCCAGCTTAGGAGGATTTTTGTGTCTGAGCCTCAAGGCCTCTACAGGGCTGACACAGTGCACTTATTCCTGGGCCAGCCTTGTGAACTGCTTGTGGAACCTGGCCACTCAGCCTTGAATCCAGAAACTGGACTCTGATGACCTTTTGCTTTTCTCTTTGTTCTGAGCTCCCACCTCTGCAGCAGCAGAGCCAGCCTGAGCAGGAGAAGAAAGAGGATTGGAAAGCCTTGGCTCCAGCCCAGTTGCCAGGTCAGCTATTCCGGGGCCATCATAACACACAGCTGACCATTTCACTATGGCTGGGTTTACACAGGCAGCAGCCAAGTCAGATTCAGACCATCTTATCTTTTAATTGTGCCCTAAAAATACATTGGCACCACCAATAGCAAGAAAGGCTAAAGAACAAGCAAAGACACAGGCAGGAAATTTGCAGCTTTGCCAGTTTCTTGGTTCCTACTGAAACCTTTATTTACAGAAAGGGTGAATAGCTTGGCAACTCTTGAGTCATCTCTTTACAGAAAGGAACCATCTGGTGTGTGATTAGAGCTGGGTTTTGTATCACAGCTGTGCTGGGGTGAGGATTCCAAGGCATGCTGGCACTTTTTGCACTGCTGGGGTGGTACCTTTGTGTTAGAGGCTGGCTGCAGGAGTTACCAAAAGTGCTCTGTGACCCAGCATCTCCCTCCAGGTTTGGAATCAATGGTTTCCTTTTTCAGCTATTCCCCCAAACAACCAGAGGGTATTGCTAGGTTGCTAAATACTTCACATATTTCACACCATTAAGTAATGACTCATCTGCAGGGTGTCCCATGATCAGTGGTGCTAAAAAAAAGAGGTGTTGTTTTTTCATGAAAACTCCTAAGTGCTGAGTTGAAGACAGCTTGAAAAAACAGACCAAATGAGATATTTGGCCACTGTTGGACATCTGCTGAAGGGCAGATGAGGCTGCTGCAACCAGACATATCTTGATTTATCAAAGCAGGAGATAGAGATGGAAAGAGCTTATGTAGTTCCCACCTTCCTCTTCACATTTACTTTCCTTTTTTTTCAACTTTCTCAAAGAAGGAGGTTCTCCATTCACTCACAATGGAGAAGATAAAAGTATTGTCTGGCCTAATAATAATTGTGATGACCAAGAGTTGGTAGATTTGTAGACTAGTTTTCTTTACCAGATTATATTTACTTCCATTTTGTTAGACTCTGGGTTTCTCTGTTCCTCTTTTGTCTTTTTTATTAAGGAAAATTTGTGCAGAAACTGTCTGTTACCAAACACATGTACAAGATGAAGCACAAAATGGCTTTCTGTAATTCATACTGTTGGTGAAACAGACAGGATCTCTGAGGATTGTTGAAAAAGTGGGAAACTGAAGTAAAATCTCAGTTCATGGGCAATATCTAAACACAAATCACTCAGGAGTAGAGTTTTGGTCATGTGCACTTGTCCTGCTGTTGAGACAGTCCTGTCACCTACCTACAAACACGTCACTTCTGGACACATGGGTGAATTCCATCCACAAGCAGTGCCCACATAACTGTAATGTAGATTTAGCTCCAGGGACAGCAACTGAAATCCCTTGCAGACCAACACAGTGAGAAACAAGATGTGTTTTGTTCAGTGCCTTCTGGAGAAGCTTTAAGTCTGGGAAACATGAAGAGCCCAGTTCCTGGATTTCTCCATCTCTTTTACACACTCTGGGTTCAGATTCCCCCCGGTCTTATTCTGACTTCTTCCAAGGTTTTGTGGGTGTAAAGGAGAACATCAGGGCACTACAGGCAGAAGTCCAATGAAAACCAGTGGGGCTGGGGAAGGATACTCACTACATAGGAGAATGGATAGAAGTTTGAACCCTGTGGTGTCTGGCAGCAGGCTGAGACCAACAAGAAGAGGCAGTGGAGACTTGTAGTGGTTGAGGATGTCATTTTGCCTGGTGACTTTGCTGTGCAGCCTGAAAAGAAAATTAAGCAAAAGGACCAGGTAATTTTCATCTGACTCACACCTTAAGAAATACCAGCCCACTCCACAAAAACAGTGTGTTCTGCCCCCCTCAGCAACTCTGCCTGTTCAGTCCATGTAAGACAGGCCTTAGAATGAGGCCTGTAATTTTTTTTTGTGCACTGCCATGAGATTCTTTTCCCCTTCTCTCCTTTTTCTCATGTCAGCTGTACCTACTCAAAATAGGAGAAAGAAATTGCTTGGAGAAAGCAGAGTCCTGAGCAGATTCCTAACAGGGGTAAAGGAAGTGCTGAAAATCTGCCAAGAGAAAAGTTGACTTGGGGTCTTAAAATATCCCTCAGTGGTACTTGGGAAATGCACAGCCAGGAGATGAGGGAGCAGTTTGTGAGGGTCTGTCCTGTTGCAGCAGGGAGAACTCTGCTGGCAGCTGTAGCCCACCCTGGAGAGGGTGTAGCATCACCAAGGGCTCAGCTCCAGATGTCTGTGTGCTTGTTACCCCTTGGCCACCAATGGACACAATGAAGAGTGGCATCTCCTGGAAATAATCTATGTTATCTTGAGGTTTTAGCACCCTTCTCCATTAATTGCACTGAAGTTAACAAATCAGCAAACTAGAATCTAAGGACCATGACACACAAGAATATAATGTGTTGCCTGAAATCACACACAAACAACCCCCCACAATAACATTTTCTTCCTCATTAATATCTGAGCTAATTTAGTCACACAACAGACTGGATGATGAAACATAAAGGGAGAGGTAAAACATTCATGGATCCTTAACAAGTGCTGACACATTTATGCAACCAAAGGGAATAGAGAAAGGGAGGAGAAGAATACATAAAAGATATATATTTTGCTATGAATATGCACTTTCTGGTTATTCCTAACAAAGCGCTTTCTTAGCTCCAGGATTAACAACTAGTAGAGAGCTACAGAAAAAGGCAGAACCCAAGAGGATTGTGAAAATAATTTTATGTGCTGAGGAGAGACTCTAAGCATAGTACTGAACAGCCCCTGAGTGGACAACATCAGCCTGATGATTAAAATCATGAACTTTTGTAAAATGACAATCTTTTTGTATTGAAAAGTCTGTTCATCCAAACCCAAGTTTTGCAAGGCAGTGAGTCACTCGAGGAAAACAGAAAAATCAGCACCTCCTAGATCTGTAGCTGCCTATTGCAACCATCATTTATCAGAGCTGGTGCTCCCAGGCAGGCTGGGGCTTTGCTGGCACTTTCCTGCTCAGAGGAGTCCATGACAGAAAACAACAATATGAACATGGTCTGTGGTCTCACCTTGTGAACTGGAAGAGGATGGCAAGGAGTTTATAGCCAAGCATGTACTTGATATCACCAAGCTGTGTGCCCAGCAGGGATTTGTGACTTTTCCTACCAAATGTGGTTCTTGGAGAGATCCATCTGGAGTGGGACTTCACCTGGATACTGACCTGGTTAAAAGATAGGAGGCAAAAGTAGGAATAAATTATTTTCTTTTCCAATACAGAGAAGTCATCACCAGAGCTCTGCAGGAGTGAGGTGTAAGCCTGTACCTTACTCTGTGTTCTCAAGTGATGTGGAAAAGGCAGTGATCAGTGATGCAACACCATGGAAAATTTTACATGGTTGAGACTAACAAAAGCAAAGTCTGCCTGTGAAGGTCTGCATCACAGGAGACTGAGTGACTTGATCATGAAATGCAGAACTGATAAGTGTAAGGTAGAAAGATACAATCATGACACTATGTATTCTGTGATGGACTCTGAACTGACAATTACCACTCAGAAATGGGGTCTGAAGAAAAAGTCAGCTGAAGTCTGAGATGCAATTAAAGAAGGAAAATTAAGATATTTTAGGATAGCAATGGAGGGAAAAAACCAAAACCAAAACAAAACCAAAGAAACCCCAAACTCTCCAAACCAACATAAACAAAACAAAACCAAGACAAAAGTAAATCAAAATAAAATAAACAAAGAAATGGAAAAAAAAGAAAACTCTTTTATCTAGACATCTGAGCTTATGCAGTAAAGCTGCTCTTCAAATCCTATACAGGAATAACCAGAAAGAAGGACATCACAGTGATTCAGAGTATCTTCCCACTCCACTCCAAAATAAATTAAAATAAAGGAATGTTACAGGCTTTTTTTAATCCAATCAATGAATGGCTAACAGAATTGGGGGAAAAAAATGTGGGGAAATTTTTTTCAGCTTCCTAGGCATGTCTTTCACTACATCCAGAATTCTACAAAAGAGACTATTTTCCTGTTTTGAAGGCATCATTCACTTGTAACAAACTCAAGACTTCCATGGATCTGGCTGATCCCAAGATCACGATTGACTGAAGTGGATTGTGAGGGAAACATTATAAGCTGTGACACAAGTTCCTGAGATTGTGACATGACTTAATAATTGAAGCACTAACTAAACAAAGGTTTCTGGTAGCTTTGTATATTCGGCATATTCTCACAACCTATGGTAAAAAAACTTAATCTGCACGAAGAGTTTGTGTAACATTGGTGACAGGTTGATGAAACAGCTAATAGAAAGGCAAAAAGGTCACTAAACAAACTTTATGATGAAGGTAAACAACATCTGGCACAGTTTTGCATTTATCTTTGCCCTGCTCCCCAACTTGCCTTCATAGTCAAATGTTGTGAATCAGCCTCTATTTTCAAACACATCTTTGTGTGACTTTATGTGGCTGGCAGCAAACATCCTGTTAACTGTACATGTAAGACACCATATAGAGGACAACTCATGTAAATGAAAGCTGGGCTGCTACTCAGGCTTTGGTAGCTATTTAAAGCTCCAAAACATCCCAAGCCAGTATCTAGAAAGCCCCATTGTAAATGGGGAAAAGTATTAAATGTTCTTCTCAAGCAATGTTGCTGTTCCCCCTGTTCATTTAGCTTCTCAATTAATAAAGCATTGCTGTAAACTTTTTAGCAAGCAAATTCTCAAGTATCTGACTGCCTTCAGTGAGCAAAGCACATGTGCAGACTCATTCCTCATTTCTCATACAAACTGTCTCCTGGGAAACAATAAGTATCTTCAACTTATAAAGACCCAGAGAGCTAAAAAAGTCCAGCTTTACTACAAAATACTTGTTCTCCACAGCATTCAGGCAGGAAAATATTGTTTGAAGTTAAATTTAAAATGCGGAGGATTCCTAGAGGTAAATAGCAAGGCCTCATTTTAACCCAGAACATAGGGGAGATACATGACCTTCTTTTTAATTTTCCTCTGGACTTCTCCTTTTCATTAGTACCTTCTCTTGCAAATCCACCCAGCACAATAGTCATCAGCATACATTTTAGAAAATAAAAACAACACCCAGAGATAAATATGATTTACCTTCTTAGGTGGTTCAAAGAGAAGATCTTCTAATTAGATTCATCTTAAACATCATCTGCTTTCAACCATAGCCCAGGCTGCTCTCTCCAGGAGAAATTAAACCACAGGAACTTTTATAATTAGTTGAACAAGTTATTACTGCCCAGAAATGAAGTTGCCTCTAGAGCCTGCACTCAAATTTCAAGTGTGAGGCTGAGCAGATATGCCACTGCAGAAAATCCACAAGGCATTTTAAGAGGAGATATTTCCTGATACCATTCATCAGGTTGTACTCATTATTTCCCCCTACACTGATCTGAGTCTCTCAGTGTCTTATCTGCAGGTTAGTGGACTAACTTGTTCCGCTGCTGTTACTCACCTTCTTTGTTTTAACAAAAGAGGGTGTTGAGGACTGAGAGCAGAAAAATCATGTTTTGTAGCTATGGCGAAATGTGTGTGGGCTTTGACTTAAACTATAAAGGAGGAAACCCCTAAAATTTTCCATAAACGAGCTGACAGCACGTTTGCTGTGGGCTGGGCCTGGAAGGCTCTGTGGAGACACATTTATACCCTTGGAGAAGCTGCACAGAGATGCAGACCTGTGGCTCTGATGGCTATGGGAATTCCCAGAAATCAGGGGAAATTCTGTTGTGTTATGTATGTTTCTACCTTGAACAAAATCTGGAGCCAAGAACAACAGGACAAATAGGGGACATCTGTCCAAGTAACAGTGGAGCACTTGTCCTTACAGTGTTTGATATCAATGGAATTTGTTTCCACATCAGTGTGTGAGGCAGTGACTGACTAGGCTCTGTGAAAACCCCTGAGATTAAGTTCATGTTGTGGGGAAATTATTTTTTAAACACTGATTAATTCAGGAGACAGGTCTGTTCCCTTTTCTGCAAACCTGGTGGCCTGCTGCTCCCTGCAATGTGGTGAGTCAGACCTCAGCCCTTTGCAGCAGTTTTAAGGCGATTAAATTGGCATGACTGATGCCCTTTTTACCCTTAACATGTCTTTGTCTTCATAGCTGTGGTAGCATAGGTCTGATTTATTGCCCACTCAGGCTGGTTCAGGAATCTAAACAAGCAGAAGACCAAGGCTACATCTACAGCACTTAATGCCACCCCTTCCCTCTGCAGATTGCTTTCAGTGATGGTCTTGTGCTGGTGCCTTCCAGATTCTTACTCAGTTTAACTCCCTGTCCCTGCAGAAAACTAAAGCAGCAGTAAGGTGTCCAATTCACTTTCATCTAAGTCTGAGCAGCTTAGAGAAGGTCCCAGTCAATGCCAGGACCAGAGCAAGGAGAGGAGCAGCTAAGTGGCCCCAAGCAGGGAAGGGAGGTGGAACAAGGGCTGGCAGACAGAGCAGGAGGGTAAGTGTCACCTTGATTCTTCCAAGTTTTCCTGATGCACTTTCTAACTCAATGTTTGGTAGTTCCTAGTTCACTTTCTCACAAATAGATACTATTATTAGAAGCTTGTTTATATTAAGACAAGGTCACTAGAAATTCCTTCTCTTAGGAGTGGAAAGTGACTGATTGACAATTACTTTAGCCAGTGGAATGGGAGAGGTGTCCAGCTTCTCCTCCAATCCCTAGTCCATGTGAAAATACTATAAATTATGGAGTCAGATAATTAATAAAGCTTTTTCAGCCTTCTCTTGAGAACGTGTGTCGTGTGTGTGATTGAGAGTGATCCACAAGGACAGGTAAGGACAAGGAGGACCTCTTTCCTTTCTGCCCTGGCAAGCTGTTCAGCATGAGTTCATGGTCTATCCCTACAGAAAAAGCTGATCATTTTCTCCCAGAGTTGCTCAGTTGGCTGACTGCTTGTAGGTTTGAATCAACAGCAGTGCCAGCGGAGAGGCTGAGATGAAGAGGAGGCAGAATTGGCTTAGGCTGAGTTACCTGTGCCTGTGGTGGAGTCACACTTCCCACATTGCCAGGCCTTGACTAGAAAACTGTCTGTGTTAAACTCTCTTTCCCCAAACCTCGCTTTTTTTCTTTGCTTTTGTGGTTTTGGTGTTTTGTGGGTTTTTTGTTGTGTTTTTCAAAAATTTTAAGAAAGAGCACCTGGGGTGTGAGAATGGGAAAGAAAGTCAGCAAGGCTTTCTTAAAAGAGGGTTTCTGCTCAAGGCTTATCATCAAACTTCAGCGTAAAGGTATGAGAAATGTTGGTTAACTTTGCAGGAGAATGTGAAAATTATACAATGTCAGAGCATTAGGTATGTAATCAACTTGGTATGTGAGCAGCATAGGGGATGTCCTGATCGTCCTGATGTTTTTTCCTGTATTCATTCATCATGTACTGTCATGTCACCAGAAACTGTGAACTTCCTGGATTCTAAACATTAGAAGTTTCAACCCCAGAACATTTTTTATTTAGACATTTGAGTCTGCAATTAGCTTTCACAGGCTCAGGAAAGCAAGCAAGAGGTGTGTTAGAGGACACCTGCTCTGAACCAGAAGTGCTCATCCAAACCAAGGCAGAGCTACAGGGACCCTGTAATTCACTGGAAATGTTCTGTTGCAAAAGCATGTGAACACACTTCATCTCTCATGAAAGATGGACCAGGGTAAGGTCCCCACATAGCTGCACCCTGGGAAATACTGTTCAAAAAGAAAGCAGATGTGGAAACAACTTAGAAATGAAGCTGTTGCAGCTCTCTTCACTCATCCATCTTCATTCCAGTCCTGGACATTCACACTTCAGTCTCATCTCTAGAAATTAATCTCAGAAATTTGTGTAATCAAACCCCATTGTCAATTGTATCCAAATGCAGAAAAAGATGCCAGAACCTCTCAGAAACTGGATGCAACACTGCAGATTCTTACACTCTCTGCTATTCTTGAGTCTGATTTTTGTGTGTTTAGATGCCCAGAGTTGTGTTTTCAACATGTGAGGACAGAGTGAATCCCAAGCATATTGGTGCTAATAGGTAGATTACTTTGAGATAACAGTTTTTGGGGTGAATCTGACAATGTCTGGGGCTTCATTTATTATCTCTATCACATGACTTTAGATAGTTTTGCCCACCTCAGTCTTGTAGAAATTATTCTGGAGGGAGTCCTAAGAAATTGCTGCCTAAATTCACTCACTATAATGATGTTGAAATATCATTATTAACTCTTTTAGCAAATATTTTCAATTGAAGACCTGGGAGGTAACAAAAGTGCACTGTGTGATGCTGTTGATGTTTTGGCTGGAGCCCTGTGTCCGGATGTTGCTGTATTGGAGAGCATCCAAAGAAGAGCCATGGGAATACTGAGACAAGAGCATTATACAACCTCAATGTCAAGAGCAATAATCTCGTGAAGAGGCTGAAGGTTGTTTAGATTAGACAGAATAAGACTCAGGTATGGACACAATAACAGTTTGTCCCTTGAAAAAGGACTGACATGGATGTTCACCGCTGCAGCTGGCTGAAGGAAGTCACACAATCTGAAGCAAAAGTAAATATGCTGGTGATTATGGAAAATATGTAATTGTAACATTTAGAAGCACAAAATTAGGCTACCCAGGGTGGCTGCAAAGTTTCCTTCAGTGGAGGGTTTAAGAACAGGCTATACAATTGCTGACATGGAGAAGAGCCTTTGATTCTGCTTCCATGAGGGTTTGTGGCAGTGGGGTGATGGGTAGATTGTTTGCTGATCTCTTCCAATTACCTGTGTAGCTCTTTATTTCTTCAATTTGTTCAATGAATGAATTGAAAGAGATTCAGAGGAGATACGCAAGAGTGCAGATCTGTGTTCTCAGAGCTCTGTTTGGACTGACCAGGGCAATGATTGCTCCCCTGTGCTTGGCACTGGTGAGACATAAAAAATCTTGTGTTCTCTTTGGGCCTCCTCAGTTCGGGAAGGGCAAAGAGGTGCTGGAGCATGTCCAGAGAAGGACAGTAGAGATGGAGAAGGGTCTGGGGCACAAGTGTGGGTGAGGAGCAGCTGAGGGAGCTGGGGGATCTCAGCCTGGAGAAAAGGAGGCTCAAGTGGGACTTTCTGACCCTCTACAACTCCCTGACAGGAGAGTGAGCCTGGTGGGGTTGGGCTCTGCTCCCAAGTAACAAACAGGACAAGAGGAAATGGCCTCAAACTGCTCCAGGGGAGGTTTAGATTAGACATTTAGAAAAATTTCTTCAAGGAAGGGATGGTCAAGCACTGGAACAGGCTGTCCAGGGCAGTGTTGGAGTCACCATCCCTGGAGATATTTAAAAGATGTGTGCATGTGAACTTGAGGGACATGGTTTAGTGGTGGATTGGTAGTGTTAGGTTAATGGTTGGATTCAGTGATCTGAGAGTTCTTTTCCAGTCTATGATTCTACCTTGGACAGGCTTAGGAATTCCTTTTTGGACCTTTGCAGCACAATATTCTCACTGGTTTAAACACAGAGGAGGTAAACTGTATCTACAGCTTTATCAAGCGTTTCCCCAAAACATTATTTCCAGAGAAGGGCTACGGTTCACACCTTTTTCTACATCAGCTCACATTTTCCATCTTTGTTCTTGCAGTATTTATCTTTCTTTTTGACCTATGATTATGACTTTAGATTCCTCTATTCCTCCATCAGCCTTCCCATGAATTGTTGATGACCTTTTTACATACCCAAATAATCTATGTGGAAAATGAAAATAATTTAGACCCAGCTATCTGAGGATCAGGCTCAAATCATACCATGACCATGCAGGACTTCCTGCAAGGAGAGAACAACTCTCTAGGACTTTTGTTTGCAGGGCACAGGAGCTGAAATAGCAACCATTTAGCTGGATGACCCAGAGCACAGAAAACACTGTCCAGCTGAATGTCCGAATTATCACATTCTCCAGGCATTCCTAATACTCTGAGAGCAGCCAAAAGCAGTTTCTGTGAGCATTTTTAACACATTCTGGATGGAGCCAGCCAACCCTGCAATATTTTCCTAGCCCTCCCGGCACAGTTCACAGCTGGACTTGCTGCTTGTCACTGGAGAACGGCAATCTGCCAGATCAGTGAGGGCATTCTCGCATGAATAAGCATCAACTGCCACAGTTACTGGCTAAGCATTGTCTCAGGGAAGGAGGAAGGTGAGAAACAGTCTGGCACATTTGGAGAGGCATGAACACCACCCTGGTGGCTGACCAGCTGTACAGCTGACCCCTCTGGGAAGGTACCACACCAAGGCTGGACCTCTGGCCAGCCTTTCTCATAGGGCTGGGTGACAACTGACCTGCACTTACAGCCACATCACTGTGTTAGGACAGGAAGAGCAAATTTGGCAGGAAGGTGATGCCCACAGGGTTCTTGGGGATGGTCCTGTGCACAGCCAGGAGCTGGACTCAAACACCCTTGTGGGTCCCTTCCAACTCAGCATATTCTGTGATTCTGTGATAGCTCATGGCTTCTATGGCCTTGGCTGTGTAGCATGATACAGACAACTGGGTTCTACCAGAGCCAGAAACAACATGCTGTTGGCATTCTGTATAATCCCTTGCAGCAGGGCTGCTTCTATTGACATTCTCTCAGACCTGTGGCTCCTTACTTGGGTTCCTTAGCTCAGGTAACCTCTGTTCACCCAGAGGGACCTGGCCTATTCTACTTTATCCTTCTGTCTGACTCATCAACTCTTGTCTCTTACAGGAAGACACCTTTGTAAGACTTTCTTATCCAGACAGTTATGTCTTCTTTCTAGGATCTTTCTGACATTTCTCATCTGATGTTAAGACTTCAGAAAAAGAAGATTTCCTGATTCTGGATGCATCTCAAGCACAATGTCCAGCTCCTAAGCTCCCCAGTACAAGCGAGACACACTGGAGTGAGCCCAGCAAAGGGCCAAGAAGATGATTAAGGAGTTGGAGCACCTGTCATACCAGGAGAGGCTGAGGGAGCTACTTAGCCTGGAAAAGGAAAGGCACAGGGGATTTTGTCAATGTCTAAAAATAACTGATAATAACTGTCCTAAGGATACACCCACCCTGAGTGCCTTCTTTGGTAAGGGGTTATAAGTGGAAACAAGCAGTTCTGTTTTAGAAGACACAGAGTTATCCTTCCCCATGCAGCCATCCCACAGAGAAGTATTTTATTCCTGTTGGCTGTAACCTTTTCACACACTGTGTCTGGGAAAGTGGCCCCTCTAGTGCTGAAATGGAGATGAATACACCTTTGGCACCAGCAGGAAGAAGAGAACAAACAACCTTGCAGGCTCAACACCTGCTCAACCAGCTGTCCTTTGTGAGGTGGGTATTAGTCCACAGCCTCAGTTCTTGGCCCTCTGCTCTGGCTGTGGGACATGTCCTGGGTCACTGAGGCCAAGAGTTCCCTGTGTGGTGGGGCAGCCATATTCTGCTTTGAAGCCTCATTGTAAAAGCCTTCAATTCTATGCTTTTTAATCCTTTGTTCACATTGAGAGACCATTCTCCATTCTTTCTAATGGGCTCTGGTTGCTTAATGTCATGAACAGATTTGCCCTTGGTTGGATTAGGGATTCTCTAGCCCAGTTGGTTCTTATCCAACCAGGGCTATAGCAGAGGCCCTTGGGAAGAGTTTTACAAAAATGAAGTCAGTTTGCAGCAGGTCATCTTCAGAATGTTCTTTCCACTCCTGGCTATCAGAGCTACAGGGATTTCTGGAGGCAAAGACAGGTCACTGGTGTTTAACAGCCCTAATGGCCTATTAAGCTGACACAAATGAGGTAAATTATAGGAAAACCTATGAGAGTGTGCAGAATAAATAATTTGTGGGTGCAAGGAGATCTGAATTCCTTTGCTTGCTTTGAATCTACCACTCATTACAGTCAAGTTTGATCCTAAATTTTCAAACTAGATAGGGCAAATTTTTCCGTGGTCTCATGCCCCATACATCGCTTTTACATTCCCCACCAGATGTCAAGGATGAAGAGTCCTGTGCCATCTTAGCACAGCAGTCCTCCTGCCTCTTTGGTACTTGCTCTACATCTTTCCACTTTGGCTATTTTTTTTTTTTT
>VYXF01011002.1:50675-126365 GCA_013397295.1 Polioptila caerulea
TTTTTTTTGTAGCATAGTTAAGCTCAGTTACCCTCATGCTGGCATTTTCCTGTGGCTTAAACAATTCTGCCTCCCTCTAGGCATTTTGGATAAAAGGCCTATGGTGCTGTGAGATCTGTGGAGGTGAAGGATACCTGGAGAGAGGAACCAGGAACTGCTACAGGTTAGAAGGTGTGAAGGGAGAGATCTGCAGCTGGCACAGGACAGTTTGCCTCCATGGCTGCCCAGTAGCCTGTAGCAGCTGAGCCTTGGTTACCATTTGCAAAAAAATATGGAACACTTTCCCAGAATCTTGAACTCTGGGGCTAAAGCCTTGTTTTCAGTGCCTGTCCAGTTTGTTATTCCTCAGCCACAACAGAAGAGCTTTCCTTTCTCTGCATAAAGCATGACCTTTGGGTAGTGCGTAATAAGTTGGATGATCAGACAATGTTTGTTTCAGACAGAAAACACACAATGACTTTAAGAAACACACACCCAGGCACAACAATATTTCATGGGAGAGTTTGCTGAAAGGGAAAGGGGGGACAGGGGAAGTTGCACTGACCTTAGATAACACATCTGAATGAGAACAAAAATAAAATAAACAGAAATTAATCAAGGACACAAACCCTAACTGCTTGGTGATAAGGATTCAAACAGGCCATAAACAAGCTGTGGCATGCTTTCTCTGGGTTTGTGGAACTGTGTTATTCCAGCTCTGTGCCTAGCATGGTGCAGGGGGCTGAGTTTGATGCAATGCTCAAGGATCTCTCAGACATGAGCTGAGGTTTTGTGTCCTGGGGAGCACATAACCCACATTTTGTTGGTTATGCAAACAGATGTCAGAGCACTCATGAGTAAAGGGATGAGTGTTCCACACGGCACATGGCACATGAATATGCCAGATTGAAAACAGTGATAGCTGCAACCAAAGTGAAATGGCATTCAAATCAGCACTTTACTGGAAAAAGAAAGCCCCACCCAATTTTTGTCTTCTTCCTGACCATTCTTTCTCACTTCCACTCAGGTTTTTCTCTACTCCAGCTAAGGCCTCCTCTTTGACCTTCATGTTGGAGTTTTGTAGAGAAGGAACAAAGGAAAAAGAAAAAAAATAGTGCTAGTCAATTAATTCCACCCTCCTATTTCAGCCCTTTGTATGCAGCTGGGTATCATATGTTTGGAAAGACCATGGAAAAGCACACACCATCTCACCTCGGATGATTGGGATGGAAGAAGGGATGTACCCCTGAACCTTCCCTTGAGTTTTTGGAGCATCTGCAGTGGGGTACAGGCCTAATTTACAGTGAGAATTAACATAACAAAGTATTTGAAGCTCAGCATTGTGGGAGTACTGGGGAAGGAGGAACTTGCCAGGTGCTCCCATATCTTTGTAGTGAAGAGTGAGGTTGAACAATATCCATTGCAATGGAATTTCCATGGGCTGCAATGAGTTTTGGATTGAGTCCCTGAGTCAGACCAGACATGGATTACTTCTATAGACTAAAGTACTAGAAAGTCTGATGACTGCATGCTTCCTGCTCATTTCATTTTATTAACCTCTTGATTTCTTTCCTGTTATTGCTGCAGCTGGCTGTGTAGGAAGCTCCTCTAAGTTGTGTAGGTGTCAGCCCTTTAGAGTTTGTACAATCCTGCTCTGGATAGAGGGCATTTCCTGTCTGAGGGCCTGATTTGTCACACCTAGCAACAAAAAGATGGAAGTACAAAATGGCATCCACCTTTTGCACATAGAATCATGTAAATGGAGGGAAATCCCTCAAACAAGTGAAGGCAGGTCTCTGTTGTCCATATCTCTTAATTGCCTTCTCTAATTATAAAGCCTGAGAGAAAAAAATAATTGTTTCCATTTTGTTCCATTGATTTCACTTCCAGCCTTACTATTTTTGTACTAGTCTGTCTTCCAGAGCATAGGAGAACTCAGAAAGGCTAAATAGTGCTACTATTTAACTTTTTATCTATAATATTTTCAAAATTAGCAGAACTCTTATACCTTCATCATTGGCATCAGGTGCGAGATCAAGCCACAGTATCATCAACACAGATGGGACTAGCTTGTTTTACTCATGTTCAGAAGACTTTAAGGAACAGTAGACTTTAGACATGCTTATCCTCACTCAAAATTACGGTTACACTTCAGACTGAGACCAGGGATGATCCAGACTTGGGAACCTCTGCGGTGCTTGTTGGGTTCACATGGCATAAAAACACCACAATGCAAAGATGAGTTACACCTGATGGCAGGTGTGCTCATGAGATACAACACCAAGGAATGGCATTTCTCCAGCCACAGGGAGAAATTTGGAGAGCTTAAACAAACACCTGCCATGAGATGTAGGGCCTGAGTAGGTGAACTGCTGAGGTCTCTTTCTGCCTTGTTTTAGGAGGCCTAGTCCATAGATATCATGTTCCCTGTCTCAGCCAATGCTAATGCCAAGACTCAGAGCAATCCTTCGAAGAACAGTGTGGGCCAGGGCCTGTTCCCAGTCAGCAGCACAGCCTGGGCTCCTTGTTTAGGGAGAAAAGGAGAGTTCAGGCCCATGGAGGTGAGCCATGCCCTCACCCACAGCCTCAGGGTTAACACACCCTGCCCTGTTGCTGTGGCACTGTTTCTCCTAATTCTAGCACGGCCTAAAATAAAATGCTCATTTCAAGAACAGGAAGGTTTTCCCGCTCCCTTCCCCACCCCACAGCTCAGTGGGATGAAGTTGGTGCTGAACTTTGGTGGTATCTCCCACAAGAAGTTTTCTGAGGCCTTTGTGTTTCTCTCTGCTGACTCTACAGGCAATCTAGGCCCTACTTCAGTAGGAACCTCCTCTGCTTCAACACCCTCAAAAGCACCTGTACTTACAGCAGGGACAAGGGGAGCTTCCATTAACTGCTCTCAGATGGATTCAGCATTTGCCAAGTGTTGGACTATGATGCTGGAACAGTGCTGGAAGAACCATCGCAAGGTTGTCCAGAAACAAGGTGTTTAGGAAAAGAGCAGGCAGCCTTTAAAGTAATAATTATTAGTCATTATAATTAAAGTAAGTATTACTTTCTGTAATAACACAGAACATGTCCCCTATAAGGACAGGCTGAGAGATCTGGGGCTGTTCAGCCTTGAGAAGAGAAGGCTCCAGAGAGGCCTTAGAGCTCCTTCCAGTAACTAAAAGGCCTACAAAAGGGCTGGAGTGACAGGACAAGGTGGGGATGGCTTTAAACTATCAGAGGGCAGGTTTAGATTGATTCTTAGGAAGAAATTCTTCCCTGTGAGGGTAATGAAGTCCAGGCACAGATTGCCCAGAGAAACTGTGGCTGCCCCATCCCTGGAAGTGGCTGGATGGGCCTTGGAGCAGCCTGGTCTATGGAAGGTGCCCCTGCCCATGGAAAGGGTTGGAATGAGATGAGGTTTAACATCCTTTCCAACCCAAAGCATTCTGTGATTCTCTGACTTTACATGCTAAATTGCAATAAGGAATGGTGTTCATGAACAGCAGTTGACCCTTTTAAGCCACAGACTCGAAACAGGATGGATAACAAGAGGAAGGAAGGAAGGAAGGAAGTGCCATCAGTCGTGTTTTGTTGCCAGAGACGCTTGAAGCATGCACAGGCTCATCCGGGATCTCAGACCTAGGATGAGCCAACCCAAATTTTAGGGACAATGTGCAGGAATTTAAAGAATTTCTCTCTCAAGAAGACACAGTAAAACAATTTCAGGAGCAAGGGGCATTCTGTGAATAGCCTGTCATAAGGCACGTAGGGACATCTTTGGAATGAAGATGGCTTTCACACACTCAGCTTAATGGTCATGGAGGGCCAAGCCTGTGCTCACAGGATTGAGCTGAAGCAGGAACTCTAGTAGACCTTTTCCTCTGTGCATGAACAATTGGGGGAAGCTCTGTCGTTTTGAGGAATTTCCGAGGACAGTAAATTACATACTCGATCACAGCTCTATTATGTTTTGAGGGAAGGCATTTGGAAATTAATATTTCATATTAAGATTTAAATAGGGCATGCATACAGCTCTGCTGGTCACAAGAGCCTTTAAATCTGGCTGCCACAGCATTCTGTGTCCTGCTGAGATGAGTTTAAGTAGACCCTGTGTTGGCAGCAGCCAGCCTTGTAAGCAGACCCCAGCTATCCGTGTGCCTCAGTTCTCTGCTGCCAAACAAGGATAATATTTGCTGTCTCTGCTTCACAAGGTGCTTAGAGAGATCCTGGGGCACAAAAAACCCATCAGTGATTGCACTAATAATCTGATAAAGCAAGACTTGTGGAAGTACCTTGAAGGCAAATGAGATGTGGTTCTTTTTTCATCTGGAATGAAGGAATTCAGTGCCAGGAGTAGGATATTAGATGACCTTTGAGGTCTTCCTGAAACAAGTATTACTTGGTGTAAATCAGCCAGTGGAGATGACACAAAGGAGTTTAAAGGTTTTTTTTCTGGGCCAGGAAAAAACTTCTGCTTATTCAGAAGTTGGAATAAGAAAGGCCTGAAAGACCATTGGAAGGTGCCTGAATGGTGGACTAGATACCATGTTGTCGTAGGCTGACCCTAGTCCAAAGCCCAACAGCCACACAGCCACTCACTTACTGCCCATCTGTTAGAGGGATGGAGGAGAAAATAGGATGAGAAAAAGTATGAAAACCAGTGGACTGAGATAAATAAGGGTTAATAGGGAAAGAAAGAGAAAAGGGAAAAAAAAGTGATGTGAAGGCAATCCTTCACTACCTCTCACAAGCAGATGTATATTCAGAAAATGTCCAATCAATGGTGGGTTTGGAAGACAACCCCGACTTCCACCACTATTTTTTTGTTGCTGAACATGATGTTATATGATTTGAAACATCCTTTTTGTGAATTCAAGTCATCTTTCCCTGCTGTAACCCCTCCCAACCCTCATCCCACTCACTACATAGTCAGTGGGAAGAAAGGGAAAACCTTGATGCTCTGCAAGCACTGCTCAGTCATAGCCAAAACATTGGTATGGCATCAACACTGTTTCAGCCACAAATCCAAAACAAAGCACCTTATGAGGAAAGTTAATTCAATCTCAGCACACCCACCTTGTTTGGATTGCTCAGATGAGAATTATGATGGAGAGGGGAGGGTTTTGGGGCAGAATTCATTGCAGGCTTCCACAGGAATAAACTGACGTTTGTAGAAAAGATATAAACTGTGTGTAGACATGGTGGATTAAGGCTACAACATTCATGTCATGTCATGGGATGGCTGTGAGAGGGAAACTTCTTCCAGGCCACCATCAACAGCAGATAAGCCCTTGGAATAGACTGCAAATGTAGTCAAAAACTCCCTAACAAAGTCCACTGGTGCAGCACTATTACATGCAAATATAGCAGTGTAATTACTAGACAGCCTGCGACAGTGAATTATCTGCTCTGTAGGAGCTAATCTTTTCTAAAAGAAAAACCCAACCAAACAAATGAGGAATCGATCGTTCATCCATCCGAGAGAAACAAGCCATTGCAAATCTTTTGCTATCTCTCTCCCATTTTACCTGTTCCTGCATACCCACCTTGTGCATTCCATGTAATCCAAATTCTTAATACAACCAGTTCAGGGCCACTATCACAGCTCCACAGTTCCTGCCCTCACCCAGTGCTGGCACAGTCCTCTCAGGATGCTGCCCAGCACAGATAAGGGGGATGAGCTGCTGCTCCTTACCAGCAGGGCAGGTGCAGGATCAGATTAACCCATGGGCGGTGACTGCCCCCAGGCAGGCTGAGCCACAGGCAGGATCATTTGAGAAATAAACTCTGTATAAACACGCAGTTGGGGTGGATCTGCTCATGAATGTCAATTGAACCCCTTTTGAAGATCACAGTCCTAAGAAACTGTTTCATGGAAAACTGGAAATGATTTTCTGCAAGGAATTTGGTTTTACTGTAGATTCATCTCATTTGATCTTAAAAAGCCATGATTCTTGCACAAGGCTGAGATTAATTCCAGCAGCAAACCGTTTCGGTTTCAAGCGTGATACAACCCCAAAATAATTATGTCCTCATGGATGAAGCAATTCTCTTATATCCTTGTCTGCTGTCTTCTGGCAAACTGTGAATCACAGTCCTGAGCAGGTAGGTTTCTTGGTCAAGATGAATGGGTTAAAAAAAGGAACTCTAGTAAAGGCTGCACTGGTCTTTTGTGTTATAACAATGAGAGGAAGCTCTGCCTAGTTTGAGGAATTTCCCACGTCTCCAATTCAGATGTTGGAGAAGTGCTTTATTAAGCCTGCCTAAGAGGTGTTAAAAAAAATAAAAATAACCAAGAAGATCAGGACAAAGATATCTCCCCAGTGCCTACGCATGTTCTCTTTGTTTGTTTTTTAAACCTGGATCACCAGAGGCAAACTCAGACAAATTCAGAGAAGTTAAATAGTGACAGATGCCAAATAGTCACAGCAGTCTCCTGCTGAGCTGGTTGACCTATCACTGACTTCAGGCAAGTGTCACTGCTACCCAGGTGTGAAAGACTTACTCCTAAATTTCACTGAATATCACTTCATTCTGTAATGTTGCCAGACATTACTGGACAGGTTAAGTGACAGAAATAGATGAGGAATTTTCTGGGTGAGAGGAAAATCTATGGGTTGCAAAATACCATTTTCATCATGCAACAGCAAGTGGTGCAAACAGGAGAAATGGAGCCTCAGGCTTTCAAGTTCACAACATTCATTGCCTTTCTATTCCCTTGCTTGTCACAAGCTCATTGCCTCTTAAAACTCTCACTCAAAGCGTGAGTTACAGCACTCAAACAATAGCACCTTTCTCCCCGAAGTCCAAAAGCTCCTTTTAGGTGAGTATCCCTTTGCCATGATGGGGAGAGAGAAACAAGGTGGTATAGGGTCACACCACAGCGCTGCTTTTTTCTGAATCATGACCATTTAAGCAAAGTGGATACTGCTGCACCAGATGTTTGGAAATGGAGCAGAGTTTTTGGAGATATAGACATCAACAGAGGTGAAAGCATCAAAAAGCTTCCCTGACACTGAAAACTGGTAGCAGCACTCCAGCTCAACACTATAAAATTTGCTTTCATTTAAACAGCTGAAACCACAAATAGAGAAGAATGGGAACAAGATCAATGTGATGTTCAAAGACATTATACAGCAGTTTCTCAACCTGTGGCTGTGGGTGCCCCAAGTCTCTCTCCCCTGTCAGAAAGTTTCACCTAATATGAAACTGAAGGGAGATTGCTCTTAAAAGAAATAAACCTACTGCTCTATACAGCTAACAAATTACAGTGCCTGCCTCTGCATTGCAAATTCCAGCCGCTGTAAGTACAAAACAAAGTGGGAAAAAATTCTAAATGCTATTGCAGTCGACTTTTTTCTCTTAAACTCTGCAGCACAACTTAGGAGGTAATAAATGCAATGAGGATTAGCACAGCATTTCCGTGCACATCCGTCTGTACCTCTGCAGCCTCAAGCTTAAACTAAAGCAATCATAACCTGTATTAGCATTCACGAGCCAAGTGAACAAGCAGTAGCACTTTGTCAGGACTTGAATGGCTGAATTCATACCCTGAACAGCCAAAAGCATCCTACAGAAAACTGCCAACCAATCACCACAAATTGAAACCTATGCCGATTGCAGTTCCCGTGGCAGAAACCTGCAGCAGGTTTACTGGTGATGCAAAGCTTGCACCACACTGTCAGAATCCGGACCCAAACATTCCTTCAAGCCACCCTTGCCTGCCCCAAAGTGTTGAAGCATTGCCATATTTCAGCCTCCATACCTGCAGGGCAACAAGCGCTGGTTCTGTCCGAGTCTTTTCCAAACTTGTCCTCTTGTGCTGGGATGGAAACTTCCCATCCAAGTGTCACCTCCTGCCTCAGCCTCTGCCCTTTGTTTTTTTTCTCGAGACACACCTGCTTTTCCCTGTGTGCTGTTGCTTCTTGGGCTTGGGGTTTGTTTTTTTGTTTTGCTTTTCTTTTCGGAACAAATTAAACAGCCCGTGAGCAATTCTCAGTGAGTGAGAGAAAGAACCTTTTGGCTTGTGGTGATTTAATCAAGCAAACCCCGTGACCTCCCTTTCCTGCGATCAGTGGGAACTGATCCCTTCTCCACCAGCGCAGGGTGGAGTTGCAGCTAAAAGGCACAAGCTTGAAAGCTGGAAGGGCAGGACAGGTCTTCCTCCTCCGTTTGTTGTGTCAGAGAACATGGTGATTCCTGCTGCTCCGAAACACGGAGGTGACCTCTGGCCAGGAAGGAACCTGGAAATATTTTCTGAGCAATTTCCTGATGCTGGGGGGAAAGTGGATGTAAGGGACACTTGGGCGGGGGTGCTAACAGAGCTTCTGTGGAGTGTGATTTCAAGATGAGCAGAACACTTTTTTGGTCTTCAGGGGTGTGGAAGCAAAAGAAATTACTTTTTTTTTTTTTTTAACCCATGGTAAACTTATCTGAGAGTCTCAGTTTTCACTATACTGAATAATCTGGTGCTTACAGGTGCTCCTCAGACTTTCAGCTATGGTGCTTTTCATTCCAAGAGGTGCTGAGATACTCTGCAAAGTAACGATGGAGAGCCATTCCACATGGAGCTTGTGTTCAGCAACACGCCAGCAATGCAGCTGTGCCACCAGGGCTCCTTGTCAAGATGTGGAAGAAATCTGGGCAGGCTCGTGCATCAAGAAGAACGACTTTTCCTGGAATGGCCCATAAACTGTGCTATGCAGGTCCTTTTCCCTCCAGCTGGGACTATAAGAGTGAGTTTTTCAAGCATTAGCCAAATGACTGCACCCGTGGAAGGTGGGGAAGGTGTCCCATGGCTCAGTCCTGGTTATGCTGATAAATTCAGGACACTGTAATGGCTTCCTTAGAATCATAGAATCACAAAAAGGTTTTGGTTGGACAAGACCTCTAAGATCATGGAGTCCAACCATTAATGCTGCATTGCCAAGCCCAGTGCTAAACCATGTCCCTAAGCACCACATCCAGGTCTTTTAAGTCCTCCACCACTTCCCTGGACAACATATTCCTTGCTGTTGTCTTTCCTGGCTTTGCACCATCTCTGATGTTCTTGCAAGGTAACTGCAGCCCCATGGCCCAACATCAACCCATCGGATGGCCCATGGCATCTCTCATCTCTGGTAGGAAGTATCAGCTTCTGCCTCTTGTCTGTACAAGTAGCTGAGAAAGGCTCGTCCCTCTATGTTTCAGGGTCTGACTGGGATGTGCCTGGACCACATTTCTGAGGATGTCTTAAGATGGAAAATTGTATCCAGGACTCCAGATTCTACATATAATAGCACCCTTCCTTCTGCACATAGCAAGAATTTATTTTAGCAACCTGGTATCTCCACTCAGGATTACTTTTAAGTTACTCTACCTGATCCAGGTCATACTGCAAAGCGAAAATGGACATTTGGACATTTCACTGCTGAATACACCTCACCCACATGCTCTCTGACATTTACTTTTTCTAGCTACAGAGAGGGAGCCTGGGCAACACACCCCATCTTTTTGTGCTTTTGATTAATGAGTGTGATCCATATTTCCTTCTATTTAACAGCAACCTCTGTATCTAGGGCATTGCACTACCTATATCCAATACAAATCATTAATTCCATGGGTCACTAGAAAAGATATAGCAGGTATTTTGCTTTATCACAAGCTTGTCCTGTCATCAAGGAATGTCATGGCTAGCAACGCTCTAATGTGCACGTGGACAAGAAAGGGATATTTCAATTGTCCTTGTGATCTTGGCAGATGGCAAAGAATTTACCTTTGCTCATACTGGGGAGAGCAAATCCTGACTCATTTTGCTGTAATGTGCTGAGAAGGAAGGAAGTAATGAAATGTCTTGTTGTACATCTGACTTGAGGAATATATTTAGAACTGACTAGTGCTGAAGGCCGCATGGTCTCACACCAAAAGGAGCACATGCCCTGCACTGTCCCCCTGCAGCCAGTGGTCAATTGAAACTATTTATGTTCATTGTTCATGAACCAGGTCTTTGAAAATTACTTTTTTTTTTCCTGAAGCACCAGGAATTCATTGCAGTGACAGAACAGCCAATTTGGTTATTCAGGTACTTCAGTTGTACACTGCCATCGCTCAGCTTTATGGGTTTCTTTCAGGTTTCTTTCAGTGACTTGGGTTTATAATGAGGATTTTTCAGGCTAATTACCACACTTGTATGAATTTCATCATAGAAGGATGATCACTACAATAATGTTTAATGTAACCATCTAGTTGTGAATGGCCAAAAAGATAAATGGATATTTAATCTTCTAGGGGAAAATAAAAAGCAGAGACAAAGAAAATGTGGGAAACTGAAGCTGAGAAATTTAATTTAAAAACAAAGGTCAGTATTTTTCATAATCTCAGCAATCAATCATACACATAAACCTCCATATGATTCACTAATACTTGACATCTTTGTATAGCACCTGGCTGCTTTCCTTCATTTTTCTTCATTATTTGGCTTAGATAGAGATACAGCTACCTGATATCCTTAATAAAGGACCTACTCTTTCAGCCTTTAGACTTACTGAGCTCTTTTATTATTAAATTAGAGCTCTGGCTGCCTCAGTGGACTGCATTTTACCAACATGTTTTGTCTGAGGTTATGTAAAGCTTCATCTGCTAAAAGCAGTTGTTGACAACAGGCAACCAAGAGCCTTCACAGCTGATAGGAAATCCCAGTGCAGAGCCCCAGGCCAAAGCAGGGACTACTGGAGAATGATGGAGAACTCGTTGAGCTTCTGTGAAAGCCAGTCAAGGAAGTGGAAAACACCTGTTACTCGTAGCCTTTGTGCTCATGCGATTGTTGGATTTCCCTAGCAGAATACATGCGGTAATTTCTCCAGGGATTTCTGAGTCCCTTCCCACAAAGCACAACCCACCCATCCCTTTCTGAAACTTCAAGCAGCTTCCTCTGGGTTTGCTGGGCTCTGTTTAAAATGGATGGGTGCAGGCAATGGCCTATTTTCCCATCGTTTCATCTGACAATGCACAATGAAGGAAATGCTTTTTTAATGGTGCACTACCAAGCAGAAGTGATCATGACCCTAGAGGATTGGGTGTGGAGAGCTCTGCAAAGCTGTATCCTACATAACAAGGGGCTTCAAGACTCCATACAATGCAGCATGCTGTGGAATTCTCACTTCTTATTGTAATTATCTGCTCATAAAAGTAATTAAAGAAATTAATAGTAACAACACAGAGAAATCCAGCTGTCAAGAGGGTACCTTTGTGTTGAAGGTGTACAGACTCAGAGCTCAGAGAGAATGGGGCAAATAGTAGCTGAAGATAAACAGATGGGAAAAGATGTGTTCACAAGGAATGGTCCTGGTCCTGACTTGTCAAAGGACAATACTCAGGCTAGATATGATGTGTGCAGGAGCAGACATCAGCAGAAGGAGATGGAAGAATGCTGTTATCATCCAGGAGGTGCCACCACTGAGATGGACAGAACTCATGGAGAGGGAAGGAAGAGGATGTCTCCTGGTGCTGAAGTCAATCAGAACCTGCAGGATTTAGGCAGGGCAGTCAGGAAGTCTCTTGAAATGTTAAGCTCCTGTAGTGCACAGACTTTGGCATGGGAGCACCTCACACACATGAAGAACTGAGCTGGGATTGGTCTCATGGCAAAGTCCTTTCTTTTGAAGTCTGATTGATGTGGCACATGGTCCAATATGGCAGGGAAGTTCATGTGTGCGACTGTGATTCAAAAATTGATGTTCCTCTCCTGGAGCAAAGGGTGGGAGGGTGTAGGGAGAGAGTTCTGGGAACTCTTCTTCTCATCTTGTCCCCATGACAGGCAGAAAAGTGGGGAGATAGATTGTGTGTATACTGCCTTTCCTTATGTTCTCATGTCCTTTCACTCAGTACTCCATTTACCCAGTAGTGATTTATTTACAGGAGAGAGGAAGCCTTGCGTAGGTAAGTGTTGGGAAAATAAACTTGTCTAGGAAGACATGCCTTTAAAATTCTTGCTCTGACAGCAAATGTCATCGAGGAGATTAAGGTACAATACCTTGGGCAGGTCCCCAAAGTGTTTCCCAAGCTTAGAAGGTGAAGAAGAAGGGATTTGCTATCTGTGAGAATCCCATCACTGACTGAAGTACACGTCAGGGCACTGTGCATACATTTAGATTTGCATATCCTTTCCAGTGAAAAGAGGCTTTTTGACCCAGTCAGAACATCTTTGTGGATCATTCTGGCAAAGAGCATTCTGGTCATACAGCTGCTTTCCAGTCACCCCTCTGCCCCAAATGTCCACCACCCCAAATGTCCATGGAGCTCAGATCCCTCCATGGGAGCTTTGGAGTCACGTGGATGACTGGGGGTAATCGAGTGCAAACAAGGGCAAATTCAGAAAGGATTTATGAATTCCAGCTTGCAGAGAGTCCATATGTATAAATAAATACATACATACATACATAGGTATGGTCCATTGATTCATCAAGGCTATTACTTTTTTACACAGAAAATGTCTAGGCAAAGCACAAACATCTGGCTATACAGAAACCTTTGTATCTGGTACAATTCCATGTGAAAAGCACTTCTTCTGTGTGAATTCAATCTTTTTTCTCCTCTGCAGACGTGAATGAGACCATCACATGTTCCTTCTGACCCAGAGGTCCAGCACCCAGACCTACTTTTTTATTAAATAAAATTCTTCTTTGCTGTCCTTCCTTGCTCTGAGACAAGAAGCACTCTTTCTGCTGTCGAAAGAAGACAACAATGCCACAAAGATCCCTTGACCACACATCCCTGGCACTTGTAAGAGACAACCCCATGTGTATTGGGAGAAGAAAACCAATTTGCAGCTTTATGTATTGTGACATTTCTTAATTTCTTCTATAATACTTTTTAGGCTGATATCACAGTTTCTCTTAAGGACAAAGTGTAGTGAATGAGTGTTTTAAGGTCTCTTAAAGAATCACCACCAAAGGTAATGGTGAGCAAAACCAGATTTAATAAAAAAGCAAAAATGCAACAAAGTTTGTTTGTTCACTGTCCTACTTAACTGATTGGTTAAAGCACACAGGGAAAAAGCAAACTAGAGCTGAAAATCAATCAATCTAAACTTGAAATTCATCCCCAAGTTATCTACATGGAGGCTGATGAGGAGTCTGTGTGGGGGAAAAGGGTAAGGATAAAAACGACCAAGGAAGACCTTCCTGTTGAATCACAATATTCAGACTAGACCCCCTTTCTAAACTAAGCTCTGAACTTGACCAACAGTCTAGACCTAAAAGGTTTAACAGCGCTGAAATTTAACAGCACCTGGTCTATAGCTTAATTTAAACAATTTAACAAAACATTCATATAGAATTTCCTACAGACATAACAGTCACTCAGTTATAGGCCTAACGTACTTACCAATCTGAAGTGCTTAAACATCTAAGAGAGCAACGTTCGTAGTGTGTTTGCATATTCACACCCACAAATACACAGACCTTAAAGGGGGGTGTACCAGGTTCATACCTGTGAAAATTTCCTGAATTCTTAAGGTACTGATGCCAGATGCCTTTGCACCTTCTCAATGGATGAAGGGTTGAGTCCCAAGGAGTGGGGATGTCAGCTCAGGATCTGTCACTGTCATTCAGCTGTGGCCCCCCAGGTGTCTCCAGCCTGGGAGTTGTGTGGATCAGAAGGGCCCCACTCAGAGGGAGGTGCTGGTCTCAGCCCACAGCAGTCCTGGAGAGCCCAGAGGGTCTCACTTTGGACTGTTCAGACATCACAGTAGTTTTCCATCTTGGCTGAATTCAGGTTGGTAGCTTTCTTTAAAAGTTCAAAACTAAAAATGTTCCATCTGAGGGGTTATTCAGGTAAGAAAAATAGGCTTCCAAGGCTGTTAAAAAACAGGGGAGCTCTTTAGCCAGCACAAGTTCCTGGGAGCAGTGTTTGGGATAAGCTCAGAGGGTTTCAGACTAGGGATTGTTTGTCAAGGCCGAGTTTTAATGAGTATTTGAGAGACCATGGTGAACCCCAAGAGGGAGTGGGAGATGCACCATCACACCGACATTTTGTCATTTCTTGTAATCTCAAAGTTAATAAATACCAACATGTTTCGTCTCAGGGCTGGGCTAAAGAACAAACACCTAAAGGACAAATATGCTTCATTTGGCTGCTTAGCAGCTGGATAAAGCTGTCCTGATAGTCAGACAGAGTGAAGTGGTTGCCATCTACATGGTGAAGACAATTGTTGGGCCAACAGGCAGACAGAGCAAGGCAGGAGTCATGGGAGTTGGGAGATGGTGTTAGGAAGGGATGGAAAGTACAGAAATGAATTGGAGGCACCACTGGGAGATAAGGGATAAGTCTGTTGGAAATGTAGGAGATAATTGGGAACAGAGCCTTAGAAAGGACAGGGAAGGACTAGAGCAGAGTCTAGAGAAGGTGAGGGAGCTTGACTGTTGCTCTGGTGAGTATTACAGGGAATTTCCTGGGACTCCAAGATCTTGCAGTAGAACGTGTTGGATAGAAAGCTGTGGAAAAATTCCTTACTTCTATAGTTCATAAAACAACTTTTTTTTTTTTTTTTTCTTTTACAACTCTATGCTAAGCAGGTGGGAGATTGCTGGAGAGACCCAAATGCTCCTGCACCCAAAGGATTCTGGAGAGAGGCACCCAGGCCAGTGACCAGAATATGGGGCACAGCAATGAGCCTGGAGCCAGAGAAGCAGATAAAGGCACCCTGGCTCCACTGGAAAAGCATTTAAGCAGATTTTAATCTACATACTGGAGGTGAAGAGGCAGTTCACCTGAATTCCCATCCTCTAGCAGATTTCCTTCTTTGCTTATAGCTCTATGAAATGAGGAAACCGCCCTGTAAGAGCCATAAGGAAGGGTAGTTTATTTTCTTCACAGAGTGGAAGGAATCTGGTACAATTTAGCTGCTTATCCAGAGAATGCTGACAAAAGCCACTCCCATTCCTCCCAAAAGGGGACCACCTGGCAGAATTTTTGCACTGGTATGTTTGTGTTGGATAAACTTCCGCTAAGAGGCTTTGCTCTGCACCTGATCCATGATGTTCATGAGTCTGTTTGCTGATTTTTACTCAAGACGGATGAACCATAAGAAACTGAATTCTACTGCAGATCAGAACCACCAAGAGATATCCCAAATGCTAGACAACATGTTACCCTGGACCTTCAAGTGCTTTCCAATGGTATGGAATCTCCAGCACATCTCCTGGTTGACTCACAACAGCATGTTCCCAAGGAAGTTTCAACTCACAAATTCCCAGACAAACCAATGAAAAGGAATCTTCGGAGAGACCTCAGACTTGGATTACATCAGCCTGTGCAGCTGCTTAACCTACAGGGGAAGGACAGACCCAGTGCCAGGGAGCAGAAGAAGCTGGCTGTTCCACATGGCAGGAGCAGCACCCTCACTGATGGGCACAGCACCGTGGCACGTGGACAACAAAAGCAGAGCAGCTCTACTGACCAGGTTAGGCCTCAGTCCCCCCAGATGAGCCCATAGCAAAGCTGCAGGTCCAAGGTGAAGCTTGGGAGGTCACTCCAGCAAGTCTCGGTTGGGATTAACTGGGTACAAGGCTGGGCACAATGTGGCTTGGCCAAGGACCAAGGCAAAACATAAATGTGGCTCCAACCCAAGGCAGGGTTCCCAGTGAGGTGTCTTCTTCACACCTTGGCTATCTTCCCAGGAGTGTGATCTCTGGTTACACAGCTGTACCCTTGAAGAGCTGACCTTGGGCAGAGGGAAGCCTCAGAGGAAGAAAGAGCTTCCAAGATTTGTGTTCTCAGAACCACAACAGTTGTCCTTAGACATCTCAATCTCTAGGAACTGACTGCTGGGGGTATTTCAGTGTGTAGAGATGCAGTTATATGGCAAAACTCAAAGTTACTTAAACCAAACATCTCAAGAGGCAGCACCTAATTTCTGAGCATCTGCTCCTACCATAACACTCCGCCCTCAGTTCTGTGTCTCATCTTGCCATTACATGAGAGGGACTGGTTGCTTTGGGGCTCAGATCCAGCTGAAGGAAGAACAAAGTGCTGTAGACCAGGTATTTGAGTACCAAATCACTTACTCCTTGCTAGATACAGGATCCTTCTCTCAGCAGCACCACTTAGAGGCTTTTGCCCTGGTGGGGGCCTCAATTGCACTAATGGTTTTAGTTTGTGATGCTTTCTGTGATGAAAAAGAAAGAAAAAAAGGAAAGTGACCAATTGGGAAAGACAGGTCAGAACAGTGAAAAAATTTAGTTTATTAGAAAAGAAAACACTCTTCTCAGTGTGAGAGAGCAAAGGACTAAATGCCAAAGGGGTCAAATTCCACGTGCAACTCTGATTTGCAACTCAGTTCCCCAGACCTGTGACCAAAGTTTGGTTTTTGTTTGGCCCTTCTCTCATTTGCCAGCACCAAAAACACCTCTGTGGTACAGAGTCACATCAGTCTGATCTCTTAGGCTAAGCTTGGCATCTCTGCCACCCATGCTGATGCCTTCTAGAGGCTGACCAGGAACAGAGACTAGACAGAGCAAAAGGATAAAGTAGGTATTTATTAAAAGGCCTCACTGGGCACACCTGGGCTGCATAAGAGCCCAGCTGAGCCACGCCCAAGATGCCCGAAAATGGCCACAAAATGGATGCCCGGTCATGTGGTCTCACACTTTTATAAGTTCTGGTCCATTGGCATATTAGAATCAATTGTCCAGCCACAGCTTCAGGTTATGAAGCTCCATCCTCCTGGATTTTTCTTCTCACTTCACTGTTGTTTTTGTTCTTAGTTGCATCAGGTGTCCTTGGTCCCAAGCTAGAAAAGGAATTGTTTTATCTCCCTACTCTGTGAAGAGAGCTTAGTAGCACTTAATATGAAACCCAAAACTACCCACCAAAACAGCACAGGATCTAAAAAATATAAAAGCTAAAACTTAAGACATCGATGCAGAGCTGATGTAGGGGTTGCTGAAATGGAACCTGAAAGGGTTTGGGCCAGATAAGGATGGTGCTACAGACCCATTCACATCTCTTGGATCTGCTGAGACTGCACTGTGTTGGTATTTCTGAGGTAAAACAGGTATGAGGGTGAGGTGCTGAGTCCAACAATAGCTTTGTCTGGAATGTGCTTGCACTTTCCAAAAGAAACAATTCCCTGGCCAAAACTAAGTGCCTGTAGGGATGTCAGTACTTAATTGTCACTTCAGGTGCCAAGTTCTGTGTCCCTTATCAATGATAACTGCTCTTGATTACTCTGAAAGTCCTTACCAGCCATTGCCCAAGCCTATAGACACCTCTGCCTGCTCAGTACTTATTTAGATAAATCCATGTTCAGCTTTACAGGTTTTTGAGAGTCCCTTCCCGAGGAGCTCCCCCAGAATCAGATGTTATCCATGCAGGGAGGCATTTATGTGGATTACAGATTGATCCTGGGCAAGCCAAATATCTTGGGCTGCATCTTCCAGACTTTTTTCCCCCAGTAGCCTTTCAGAACCTACTTCTAGAAATGACTGGAAAGCCTGTGGGATTGTGGCTCAGTACAGAACAGATATGGACAGAAAACTCTCACTGCACATCCCAAAAACCCCTCCAAGAGAAAAAGAGGAACACAGGTTAACACATCCCAAAAATGCTATTTATGGGTTGAAAAGGTCTCTGTGTTTATTAACCAATACACATGGCCCTTTTCTTAGTGCAACACACAGGTGGTTCTTTCTGAATGGTTAGTACACAAATGGATTAAAAATATCAACATTGGACTGTGTATATGAAAATAAACCCCAATCTTAGCTTACAGAGGGCATTCAGCAAACTTAGCTGACACTGGGCATGGGTTTGACCTTCTTACTGGTCTCAGTTGAACAGAAAGGACAGAAATATTTAGCTAGAATTTTCCCTCACTCCATTTTTGCGCCAAGATAACTTCATTGGCACCAGAAGAAATCCTTCTTTGGCAAGGGAGGATGGAGAGGACTATTACACCTGAGGACTGGCAGGTGGAGTTCCTCCTCTGGTACTCTTCCTCCTCAATCCCACATCCCTGCACATGCTGATCCTTACGGAAGGGCTGATACCTCACAGGCTCTCTCTCAGACCAATTTTTGTAGTGTCCAATCTGTCCAAAGGACTGGGGAATGGAAACTGAAGATAGCTGAGACTAGAGGTGGCTGAAAGCTGGATTTTGCCTCCAGCTGAAACTCATCCCATTCTGTAAAACATATATCCTGCTCTGGGACCTTACATGAGAATCTCTAACAGGGTCTCTAAGAGAACAAAATATAAGGAAAGTATTTTGAAATTTTAAAAAAATCTTAAATTATCTGATAAATGATACTGGGACTGAAGCAGAGCCTAATCCAGGGGTGTGGATGATTTATCTCATCTTTTCCAGCTGGTTTCTAGCACACGTAATGCTGTCAGTGTTCCAGTCATATATTTGTGGAGTCAGGCACATTTCCACAGCACTTCACTTGTGACAAACTAACATTTCTCAACCAAAAACATCCATGAAGAAGGCTCACAAGCTCCCAGCACTGGCTTTTCTCCTTGTTCCCATCCGCACACGAGGCTGATCCAGAGCAAACCTTCTACCTTTGTCTGGGTCAGTTGCACATTTCCTGTATTTATTGTTTGCCCGCTGTCCTTCCTGTTACGAAAGGGAAGCTGGCAAGATAAATTTGTTGGGACTGGTCTGCACTTGAAAGCCCTGTCCCTGTCCTAACCCCAGCGAGGAATGCAGAGGATACGTTCTGTCCCCTGACACCCCTCGGAAGGGTCTCTCTGGGTGAGGCTGTGCTGGTGGCAGCAGGTGAAGGGGATGTGGATTAGTGGGACATGGTTGGGTGGATGTGGCACACTCCCTGCTCTCTCTCCTTTCCCCAGATCCTTTCCACAACATCCAGCTCAGCACACTCAGGCTCAGAGCAGAGCCCCTCGCTGCTGCTGGGCTTTAGTCCTGCCAAGGACCACACAGCACCACCAGCCAATGATTATTCATCTGGGCAGCACCACTCTGTGCACACATGGCCTCAATATCCACTCCCACGACAAAAAATCAAGGTCAAGTGGGACAGGTGACACCAGTCCCCCATGACCTTGATGGGAAGAGAAGCTTTTGCTTCCTCCCTCTGCTCTGAAGCTTTACCTTTGGTCAGCTGCTCCAGGTGGAGCACAGCCCAGATTTCACTTCAGTTCTGCTTAGAAATCCACATCAATGCAGCTCAAAATATGGAAAATCTGACCAGCCTGAGCTGCATGCTCCTGTTGGTTGCAGGTTGTGCAGTTTCAGCTACAAAGGATGCTCATAGGATGTCTCTGAGAGGCTTCAGATGAGCAAAGTCTGTTTGTCTTGTCTTGAATAAACAGGTGATACTCTCTGATAAGCAGACAGGATAGGGGCAGGAAGGAAAACCTGAGGTATGGGTGTCCAGCAGCATTGCTGGCTGAGCAAGAAAATAAATCTCACCCTTTTTTTTTTTGTGGCAGGGAGAGTCAGGGAAGCCTTTCATCCAGCCTGCTTGTTTTAAAGGGAAATGTTTCCAAGAATGGAATATTTACTTAATACTAAAGTGCAGTCTTTGCCAAGCATTGAATATGATGGGTTTAGCTATGGTGTCTAGCAAGAGCCTGCCTGACAACTTTTATCTTAGAACTGCTGAGGAAATCATGAGATTTTTGTACCAGGCTCAAAATTTGCCAGACAACTCCAGCCATCCTTTATAATTGGGAGAACTAGACATTGGGAGCAGTAAGGTACCAACAGTTTTCAAAGCCCTTGGGAGACACAGCTCTTCCAAACAGCACAATCATTGCTCAGTCCTTCCTGGATCCCTGTTCCACTTTTAAGCTGAGCTTTTCGCTGGCATAAACTCGATCAGGACTGCATGGCATGCTCCAGTCAAGCTGCCCTAGCAGGTCATCACTGCTGTAAGTGAGCCTCACTGCTCTTGCTCCCTTTGGCCACCCCTTCCCTGGCACTCAGAGGATGCTGAAGTAGTGGATTCAGCCCATGGAGCTGTCAGACAAGCTCGTGGATGTTTTCTGAGCTGGTTTTTGTAGCCACTGTGTCAGGATGAAGCAAAGTGGCAGATGGAGGAACTGGTTGAGGTGACACTGGTTGGGGACAAGAAAGGAACATGGTTAAGAGTATGAGGAGATGATCAGTTCCATTCAACCCTCGTGTGTATGAAGAGAATCAGAGAAATCTTCACAGAGAAGACAAAATAAACTCTAGTTTACCCACATGAATTTTTCTGTTTGAGTGGTTTCAGCAGAAAATTTGTATCCTCCCATTTAAATATTATATTTAGAGAGGAATTTTGCCCAGTGCAACCAAGAAGTCCTTGTTTTATTCAGACAAGCAAGATGTTTGCATAGATACTTCTCATGGGACCTCAGGCATAGCTCCAATGACTTTCTATAGATGTGAAGGGCAAATCCTTTTAAATCAGTTCATTCCTCCCTGCAAGAGCTGTGCAATTCCATTTTGCTCCCTGGGCAAATGAGAAAGCACTCCACGCTGTCAACCCAGGGGACTGCTTGGTATTGCAAATGAGTTTTCCTTCAAGAAGGACCCTCTCACTCCCTGTGCATATAGGAAGTTTTGAGGGAATTAATGAACATCCCATCTCTGCCAGTCTCTGAGGGATGCTTGCTCCCTGCATCCCAGGGCTGCTCCATGTGCCCTGTGCTATCTGCAGCGAGCAAGCAGCAGCAGCTCTGGATGTGCCTTCAGGTCTCATCCTGCTCCTGGGAAGCTGCATGCAGCTCTTCTATTTCCAATGTGAGCAGGAACTGGAGTTTTCCCGGTGCTACAAGTCCATGAGCACCTTTGGGAACAGAAGGACCCTGGGAACAGACAAGGTGCCCCTGGGAGTCTCGTGAGCTGATTTGTGTTTATGCAGCAGCACAGCTGTGCAGGGGCTCTTGTTTTCAGGGAGCAAAGTTCTCATTAATTTTATGAGCACAGCAGCTCTTGGCACGCAAGAGCTAAAATTCCCTATGCACTCACAGGGAGGGCGAGTTGCCCAGGCTTTAGGGCAGCCAGTGGTTAATGGGATTGAATAGGTACTCACCAGAGGTGGGCTCAGATGGGGTGGATCACTAGGAAACCACCCATCTTGAGTCATCTCAGCCAGAAACCTGGGAGAAGGAAACCAGGCTGGGCACTGGTGCCCTGGCAAAGGATGAATCAGTCGATTTAACAAACAGTGGGTTTTCAAAGGAAGAAATGGAAAATGTTAACAGGAAGATAATGAGTTACACAGGATACCTAATCACTTCTGCAAAGCTTGATCTTAACTGGTGACTGTCCTTATCTCAGTGTCCCCAGGGAGGCAACTGCGAGATGAAAAGGTCTGGAAGTGGGAAGGTGAGTTTCTACTGTGATGAGCTGCGCAGGTCTCTGAGGACTCACAGGGGTTGCAGAAGGCTGCAGGGCACTTGCTGCAGCAGAGGGAAGGACAGACCCAGCACAGCCCAAATCTGCAGAGTCTCCTCCCACAGAGGGGTGTGTGGGGAAGGCAACTCCTGCAGGCAGTCACACATCAGTCCTCCATCAGCCAGGGGCAGTTCTGCCTCTGCTGCCCACCCTGACTCTGCGGCTGGCAGCCAGGGATGGGCTTGGTCCGGTATGCTTGTTCCAGCCTGCTTAAAGCAATTCTTGGTATTCATGGCTGATGCAGAGCCAAAAATATGTCCAACACCCAGTCAGCTGGCTTTACTCTGAGCTACACAAATCAAATCAGCCCTTAATTGAATTCCCCTCTGTTGAGGCAAACTGGAGCTCGAGCACTGGGATTTCCTTGGATTGTTCCCTCCGGTGAAGCTTTTATGATGTTCCACTCGTGCCTGGCACCTCCTACCGACCTCACATAGAGCTGTATGCAAATCGGCTTAATGAACTGGGGATGCTCTCAGCTGGCAAGAGGGAGGAGGAGCATCAAACCACGAGTGGAGTGTGTTCAGGTGCCAACACCAGTGTCAAAGGCAGCTCTCTGCCTCCGACTGCCAGCAGCTACAGTGGATGTGAGACTTGGTGGATTAGACTGCTCTTTCCACAGTCCCACCATGCTTGCACTGCTTGCAATAGAATCGAAATTGCCCTGTGAATAAACTGCAGAACAAGGAGCCCCACGAGCCATGGGAAGCTTCTGCTCCTCTGGGAGCTCTGTGCTCCATGTGGGTGCTGCACTCCTGCACCTGTGCCTGGTGGGGAGCACCCTGGCTCTTGATTCCCCCTTGCCCAAATGGCTGGTGCAGGTCTGGTGCAGGTTTGGAGATGGTGGCCAGGTTCAGTCAAGAGTCCAAGTCCTCAGGCAAGCTGAGGTGATGAGGCAGGTCCGACGTGAAGCTGCACAGTTTGCCCGGCAGGGGCAGGGGCAGGGGCAGGATCAGGGTCAAGGTAATCAGACTTAGAAAGAGCCCAGCAGTCACCAGGCAAATCCATGGAATCATTCAGCTTGGAAAAGACCGCGAAGGTCACTAAAGTCCAACCATTAACTCAGCACTGCCAAGACCACCACTAAACCATGTCCCTAAGCACCACATCCTCATGCCTTTCGAACATTTCCAGGGATGCTGATTCCACCATTTCCCTGTGTAGCTTGTTCTAATGCTTGACCACCTCTTCCCTGTAAAATATTTTTTCCTGTTATCCAATCTAAATCTCCCTTGGCGTAACTTGAGGCTGTTTCCTCTTGTGCTATTGGACACCTATGTGTGAGGCAGATCCAAATATTGGGATCAGCTCATGGCTGTCCATCTCCAGTCTGACCCCAAGCCAGGGGAGCCAAACCACTAAAGTGGGCAAGCTGAGGGTGCTGCCAGTACCTAATTTCCAGGCAGCATCCCCACAACCAGACGGTGGGCACCCCTCCCTCAGGCATCCTCCTCCCAAGCAGGAGGTGGTTCTAGGCAAGATCTTTCCACATCTTTTCACAGTATGTGGTCATTCACCTCATACTCCTCCCCCTAAGTCACTCCAAGACCCACAGGAACTTTGTGCCATTTCTCTCTTCTCTGAGAGGTGACAAGAAGGAGCTGAGCTTCTGTGTCACCACCTTTCTGTGGTGACAAAGGACCATTTCTGGCCATTTCAACTGCCTCGGCTGCTCCTCATTTTAGGGCCAGCCTGCCACCTCGTGTTCAAAGCTGGGGATTTTCAGAGCGGTTTTGCACAGGGCATTGAAAATGCCTCAGGTATTACTTAATTGATTTGTATTTAGGGCTCCTAAAGCCCAGAAGAAAACCTTGAGGAGCTTCACTCTGCGAGGGAGCCAGGATGCAACAGCAAACACCCCAGTGTCCCCAGTGCTGGCTTTGGTGGCACAGCTTATTTCAGGTGGGTTCTTGCCTGGTGTTTCACTACCCAAGAAAGGGTGAGCACTCCTGGATCCCCAGCAGCTGTTTTAGACTGTCCCTGCTACAGTGCAGGGTTTGGGTCCATTCTTGTTGTGACATTCCATGCAGCTGGATGTGATCTCTCTTGCCTTGAGCCTGGCCCACCGTTTCCAGCACCCATACAAAAAAGGCAATAGAAGCTCTGTTGCTTTGTTTTACTGAAGCTCTCAAGGATTACTGAGGTGCTCATGGGCATGAGAGGCAGAGATATGAGCTCCAGGTTCCACTTGTGGGGCATCAGTAGCCACCAAGGTGTGGCTGGGGGTCAGGATGGATGCTCAGAGTACCTTGCACAGCCTGAAAATGCTGTGTGAGCCAAGGAGTCCAGGTCCTCACACACCTCAGGGGCTTCATCTCAAACTGGAGCCTGCTTGCCTCCCACTTGGCTCCTTTTATTTCCATCACTCTTAACAAGCATTAAGTGTTCATTAGAAAGGATAGATGTTTATAGGGTGTAAGATTTTTTCCAGATTATTTTTTTATTTTCTAAATACTCCTGACAGTGTGACAAATCCTTCTCATAAATCTTATTAGTGGTTAATGAACCCAGAGGGACATGTGCCATCATCTTGTTGAGCTCTGCTGTAGCTTTCTAGAGAGATTCCCTTTTATTGCTCCCATCTTTCATAGCTTCTTTCTTATTTCTCTTTTCTTCACCATCACCCTTTCTACCTTTGGTGTGCCATTTTCCTCCTGTCCCTGTTCTTTCTCAAGTAGTGGGATGTGCCATATGTGCCCCACTCGTGGGACAGGCAAACAGCACAAGTGTGATGTACAGAGACTGCAGGATGGCAGGTATGGGTAAAATATTCACCAAAAATCACATTTGCCCGATTGTACTGACTTTTGCAGCTCCCAGCCAAGGGTTGATGGCAGCTGAGGTAGCTGTTCCCTCCCTTGGCAGAGGAGTTGGATGATCTTTAAGGCCCCTTCCAACTCAAACCACTCTATAATGCCATGGTCCCAGGAAGGCAGCAGTCTTCACTCAGCTTGCACACCTAGCGACAGCTGTAAAATGATGATAGGTCAGAGACAGCTTAGAAATGGGGGGAAATACCTTTTTTTGTTCTCCTGGCTTTGGATTTAATTTCTTACATAGGCCTGGTTCCTCTTCTTCCACAGGCACAGAAGTTTCCAGCTGAGGACTTCCCACCTGTTTGATTACAGTTATCATTCCCAGATACACACATGGCTACACAGTGGCTGATGACTCCGCCAGGCACTACACAGTGCTCAGCAGGACCGTGCCAAAAGTCAGTTTCTGGGGCTAAGTGGAGGCACCAGCTGCTTCCTGAACTGTGCTGGACATCCCGTGGCATGTCTGTGTCTGGTGAAACCCACAGATGTCACAGATGCTGGGATGGTGCAATTCTGCCTCGTGAGTCACCGTGGGCTGAGCAAGGCAGGGTTGTGCTGCTGTGTCTGAAGTGAGCTTCCCTTTCCTCCTGCTGTGGCTGGGCCAGCTGGGAGTTAGCCTGCAGGATCAGCTGTCTGGGCGTGCTGAGATGAACCAAAGGAGAGCGTGACGGCGATGATTTTTCCCCATTAGTGGCGGGCTGCAGACACAGTCTGGCAGAGTGGCACCCATTGAATTCTGCCCGGGTATTGAAGAGCCTCTTGGCAGTCTGGCTGGAGGATGACTTATGGGTTTGTTTACTTGCTGGGCCTCCAACTCATGTTCAGTGCAGGCCAGGCTGAGTCAAATGTTCACATTTTACTAATATGGCATGTGCACATCAGGCATGAGGAAACATGCTAGAGCTGCAGAGACCCAGCCATGTGTGTGCACTCCTTGGGTTCCTTGCTCCTGCATACCAGTGCTGCTCCAGGCAGGAGGTAAGGCCACGGCAGACCCTGTTGTTGGCTGGAGCCTTGGCTGCTGACCTGCTTATCCAAGTGCAAAATGGTGTGTAAGATGATTAAATCATCTCCAAAGAGGGCCTGGAATCCCAGCTTTTCCAGTAAACAACCAGGTAACTGTTTACTGGAACAATGTGAACCCCGGCCAAGAAATTGTGCAGAGCACTAAAAACATTGGAAATGACCCCATATGTCCTGATAGCAGCAAGTCCTTTAATAAGATGAAGAACAAGCACAAGGCAAATTTCCAATTACTTTAACATGCATAAAAAATCAGGTTGTGCCTGGTCACGGCTCTGTGATCTTACAGTGGAATTGCTATTTGGTACTGACTTGCTCTTGCATCTTTATTGCTTATTTAAAATGTGCCACTGCTTGGACTGGAGTTTTGTAATAGCGGCACTTTAGGCTTCAATGTCTCTTGCCTCGGAAAACATCACATTAAAACTTGCTCAGCTGTACAAATCCCAGCCCTGCAGACAGAATACAAAACATCACTGGCGCCTTCCTGGGCTCCCTGCAAAGCACTGGCAAAGCTGACCCCAAATTTGCAGCAGTGATCACACCCCTGTGACTGTCCCCTCTCACCACAGGCTGTGACAGTGCCCTGCTGGCTTCTGCTTTGATGTGACAACCTTAGCACACACCAGATGTACCCCAGCACTGGCATGCACCTCCATTCCTCCACCAAAGTGTGTTTACCTCTGTTCTAGATCACAGTTTTAAATTATTAAGCAATTTCCTGCCTCCAGGAGCTGGGAATGGTGTTTCTGGCATGAGGAGGTGCTGGGCTGCACAGGTAGTGCAACAAACTGATGTTGTCCTGCTTTTGATGTTGTCTGTGGTACCCAGAACTGCTGGAGGTTTTGTGACAAGTGTCTCCTGTCCTGTCTTTGTCCCTTCGCTGTGGGATGACATGTCCTTCTCTTTTGCTAAAATCTAACTTGGTTCATGGACACAATATAATAGCCTTCAAAATAGGGGGGAATCTTCTCTCAGCTCGCTCCCACAACCAGTGTCACACCCAGGGAGCCAACCTGCCAAAATTGCTCTCAAACCCCCGAAGATGGGAATCAGGACAAAACAACCCCAATAATGCACAGTAGGATATGGTCTTTCTTTTTTATTGAGACAGAGGGAGCTGCAAGGGAATTTTTTCTTTTGGTTTGCCTTGTAGAATGCTTTGTCCCAAAAAAAGCATTCAGGCCTATCCAAGTGTGGGAAGAACATCTCCTCAAGTCCTGTGGGAAGACCCAGAGTGCTGAACTCTTGGCGGTGTGGGTTCAGGTGTTGAGGGACCAAGAAAAATCAAAGCCTGTTGAGCTGAGCCCTGCACAGGCTTGCTGGTGCTGGCCCCAGGGAGCAGTGGTGGCTGGTGTGGCCCTGCACAGTGATGAGCTCTTGGCCCAGAGCAGCCTGTGGGTGGCTGAGTGACCTGTGGACCTCGTACTGGCAGCAGTGCAGAACGATAACCAGCTCAGAAATGGGAAGTCAAATTAGTCCCATGGAGAAGTTAATTGCCAACCCAAGCCTGGTCTGTAGGACTGGACAGTTGGCACTGGATAAACCTTTGTGACTTCTCTGGATCAAGGACCAAGAATGTGGAAAATCCCATCAAGGTTTTCCTTATGATCCGCCTCTTGTCTGGACCTTGTTTTCCCACAATCTTTGGTTTACCCTTTGGAAAAGACGTGTGCCTTTCCCTTCAGTAACCTTGTGGGATGGAGCTGATCCCATGCAGAAGTGTTGAATGTTGCTGAAGTGGAGCTGGGCACCTTGTTGAGTTTGGGAATTAAGATGAGCAGGGCGAGAGGGTGCTGCTTCATGGCTTTGCACACCTTCTCTCCCAGCCATGGGTGGTGGTGTGGAACTGTGACATGTGACATGTTGGTGGGATATGGGAACTTTCTGAGCTCTTGATGTGTACAGACCACGGGCAGGCATTTCCTTCTTACAAGTGAACGGACAGAAGCTGTCAGGACCAAAGGGCAAAGGCTTCTGAGGCAGTGGAAATCTGATAATCCTTGGTACCCCTCACATCTCTTATGTGCTTTGTTCTATAGAATTATAGAATGGATTAGGTTGGAAGTTTGGAAGGGACATTTAAAGGTCACTTTGTCCAAGGTCCCATGAGTGGGGACATCTTCAACTAAATCAGTTTTTTCAGAGCCCTGTCCAACCTGGCCTTGAACACCTCCAGAGATGGGGTATCCACAACTTCTTTGGTCAATCTCTGCCAGTGTTCCACTACAATCATTGTAAAGCACTTCTACGTAATTTAATCCTCCTTCAGTTTAAGACCATCACCCTGTATACTATTCCAACACACACCACTAAAAAGTTTGTCCTCCAATAAGGCTTTATACAAAAAGATCCTGTCCAAAAATATGTTTAGCAGCATCATTCCTATATAGGCTCCTAACATGTGCCAGCACCCATGGGAATTCCTGTCTCTGGTAGGAGCTAGGTGCTGGCTATTATTCACACATCTGGCTCCCAGCTGTTTTTTTGCAGATGTGCAGGGACCTGGGCTGGCTGGAAGAGAGCAAACACAAAATACAGGGTGTCCTGCATGGGAACAGGGTTGGGAGGGGATGTTCTGTGCCTCTGCCTCCAGCTCACTGATTCACATCACCCATGCCTGGACAGCAGCCTCCATCAGGCATGTTCCTGGCGTTGTGCCTCCGTGCACAGCCCTCTCTCTGTTCTCCTGGGGCTCGGGAGGCTGAGCTGTGTGCAGCTTGGCAGAGGGTATGGAGAGGCTGACAAGAAAACTCCTTAGGAACCTGAGGAGGCTATCACAGTCTTCAGGGAACTGGGATGAAGTCATGGCAGAAATACCTAGGGAAATAAAGTAAGACAGATAAGTAAATATGGCTAAACCAAGCCTGGTGCAAAACAAGCCTGAGCTTATGTTTTCAGTGTCACCTTTTTGCCCCTTCCAGTGCCTAAAGAGGGCTTATGGAAAAGAGGGACAGTGACTTTTTACAGAGGCAGGTAGTGATAGGGCAGTGAGAAATGTTTTTAAAATACAGGAGGAGATATTTAGATTGGTTAATAGGAAGAATTTTTTCTCAGTGAAGGTTGTGAGGCCCTGGTACAAGCTGGCCGGAGAAGCTGTGGCTGCCCCATCCCTGGAAGTGTCCAAGACCAGGTTGGATGGGGCTTGGAACAACCTGGGATAGTGGAAGGTGTCCCTGCCCAAGGCAGGGAGGTTGGAACAAACTGATCTTTAAGATCCCTTCCAACCAAACCATTCTGCGATTCTGTTATTGCCATGAGTCTGGGGCCAGCTTTTCAGTACAAGCACTTTGGAGCTCACCACCTCTTTGCATATTTATGCTCACTGGGGCTGCATTTCTGCAAATGGAAGGTCTGAGCCTTTTTTCTCTTTAAATTTTGCATTTGATTTGCTAATGTCAGCCTCCAGAGGGCGAAACCCTTCGGAGAGACGCTGGGCATGGCTCCAGCCAAGCTGGAGGTGATCTGTTTGCAAAACCGCAGCAGAAAGACCCGTCAAAAAGAATTCCCTTCCCCGAAATTGGGCATTTTCCGAAGCATTTCTGTGACAGCTCTTTCTCCGGCTCCCACGCCCGACCACTGCTGGGCCAGGGCAGGATGAGGGAAGGGGAACAAGAAATTCTGAGTCGGGGTTTCCTGGAAAGCTTTAGGGATGATGAAAGCGGCTGGTGCCTTCTGTCATGTGGGAGGTTTTTTGGTGGCTTGTCCCAAAAAGTGCTTCACAAGCCAGAAACCCCGGGTGATGCAGGAAAAGTCCTAATGCTGGTGATGCAGAAGTTATTTGCTTCCAAAATATCCTTGCAAAGTGCTGTGGGGAAAAAGGGGATCTGCCACTTGCCAGCTTCAGAGGGGGTACAAAATCCTGCCAGATCAGCACATCCTGGTGCTCTAACCCTAACCCAGAGCCCAAAGCCATGGAGAAACGTGTCCCAGAACACCCAGTTCTGGGACATATTAAAAGTTAGTTAAAGCAAGGGTGGGATGCTTTTGAAACAACACACACATTGCTGCTTGATGAAGACACACAGTTCCTGGAAGTGCTGAGTGCTTGCTCTGAAAAAATCCCAAAAACAACCCAGATCTTTCGTGTATGTCTACAGAGAAACTGGGAAAAGTAGGAGCTGATGGGAATATTATAGTCTTGGACAGTGATGTTATTGTTGAAAAAAAGTGTTCTAAGGGTATGGAGATAAGATGGAATGAGACAGGAGCAGTTTGGGGGTGAGGAGAAGGGAAATGGTGCTGAGGAAGAAGACTGAAGAAATGGGATTGCTGGGGCCCTCTGTGAGGAATAATTCAGTGTATACATACACACACTTCAGCTATACCACTAATAAACCCACTCTAAATAGTATAATTAATTTCTGGAGTATATTTATGGTGAGATGGGAGGTCACAAGCCACAGGCTTGCCCCAGGCATGCTGCTGGGCTACGGGAGGATGTTCCTGTCAGCAGCAGTGACGCAGCACCACTGCATCCATCCTGGCACCCTCACTGAAACAGGCTCAGTAATTAAATCATTTACTGCTACATTTCTGTCAGATCTCATTACACAGCACCTGAGTTATTCTTCCAGTTGAGTGATTGCCTGGATCCTGCCTTGGTGATGCTAAATATCCCATCCCTGATGAAAACCCTGGCAATACCCTCAGAGGGGATATTTGGTCAGGGCTGGCATTTTTTTTCTGCAGCAATAATGCTGTCAGGATATAATCCTGGTGTGGAAGTGGCCCTGCCTCATCCATCATCACAACTCACCATGGGCAGAAGGGGAAAAGTTCAAAGAAGGGACGCAGGGAAGATCAAACATGAGTAGGTCAGGACTTCTTGTCCTCAAAAAGAGGTGGATGGAAACATGGTGAGGCTTCTGGAACTGGGAGAGGACAGGCTGTTCAGTGCTTCAGCCAATGACAAATAAAAATAAATAAATAGATGGATAAAGGCATCAGCTGGGCTTTCCAGGCTCAAAACAGACAAATCAGTCAGTTTGGTACAAGGTCTGACACAGAAGCTTTGGCTGGCAAAGCCTTGTCCTGCTTTCTCCAGAGAACCCTGGGTGGTCACAGGAGAGAAACCCACAGAGGGTCACCCAGAGCCCAGAGAGCCCGGGAGCTGCAGGATCTCCCCAAGCCACACAGTCTGAGACAGGAGGGTTTGCTGAGGAAATGACATCACCTGTGATCGTGCCTTTCCCAGAAATCTGCTTCTGGAGCCAGGGACAGGGCCATGGGGGGCTGGGACACGGTGCAGCCTGGTGCATCAGCCCTGTCCCATTCCTACAGCCCTCAGGCTGATGATGTAAAGCAACTGCAGCAGAGACAGCCCTGGCAGAGCCCGTGCAGCTCACCTCAGCTGCACTGTTCCTCACCTTGCTTTGTGGCACAGGTGTGGGAGGCTTGTGCCAGCACAGCTGCTGTCCTGATGCCAGTGCAGTTAGAGAAACACTTGGAAATAGATTCCCTATGTTCATCCATCTGTGGTATGCCAAGCTAAGGGACCATCCCTCTGCCTCAGCTGTCTCCTGTATCCAGCAAAACCTGAATGTTTTTTTGCACAGTCCAGCATTAACAGCACAGATGGAGCAACTATGCTGGCATATGCATGGCTTTTAGTCAAAAGGAATAAATTATAATGGACACAGAGGCCATTTTCTATGGCTAGGAGTGGCATAAATATCTCTTACAAAGGGAAAAAAAAACCAAAACCAACCTCCTTCTGCCCTTGTCTGCTTTCCCTTCTGAAATAATCACCCTGGCCCAAAGCTTGTGCTGATCTGGCTTGGGCTCACAATCGAGTTTTTAAAAGCTCCACCTTTTGGTTTTTAATCTACATGTATCTGACATCAGAGGGGCTAAACATAAGCACAGCAAAGCTTGTGGGTTTTTTTTCATTGCCATTTTTCAGAGCATTACTGTGTTTTGAAGTGGTTTGTACAGAAGAAGTGTCAAGTACAGGGAGTGAAACAAGGCTGTTGTCAGTGCAAACCCACCTTCACAGCATTTCCCAAACATTTTGCCTATGTTCTGCATTTTGTGTCAATGTTCGACTTGCTCCTTTCATTTCATTTTTCTTTATTTTTTCTCAGAAAAAAAATAAACCAGACAAGACTTGAAGGCAGAGAACACGCTGAGTGCTTCAGAGAGTTTTTCTAGAGAAGCTTGTCAGGTCCTTCTTCTGGAGCTGCTTGGCTTGACAGCCTGTGAAAGCCCTGAAAACACGATATTCTGCTTAAACTACCCTAACCCTTTAAACTACTCTAACCTTTTATAGCTGTTTAAGCTGCTTAAGAGTCAGCTACAGTTCAGATCAATTCAGACGCTGAAGCGTGGCGGAATAGCCGAATGCTATAAACTCTCTTGGCTTTGAAATGATCTCAAAATTGAAAATTGTTCAACTGGTAGTATTTAAATATTCATTGCTCTAAATCTAAGAAAATTTGCTTTTAAATAGGATTGAGTTATGAGCCTCAAAGAGATTTGCAGCACAAAGCCCCATTTGCAGAGAGCCTGAGCAGCAGTTTTAAAGTTATTAACTTGTGCAGTTAGGAAATTCCTCCTTAAGTGGCATCTTTAACAAAAGCTTCACTAAATTGCCTTCAACGATCAAAAAATACAGATGCAATTAATTTGTCTTGGGTTTTAAACCTCACTGGCATCAACAAAACGAGCTGTATTTTATCTCCCAAGCTGAGTACAAAACCTGGCAGTGACATAAAATCAGTACAGCTCGATGGTTTTGTGCTCGTTTCCTCAGATTCATTAAACCAGTTGTGGTGGGGACGTGCAGTCCCACATGTGGACAGGCACAAACCCAAACCTGTCACTGGGGTGAGAGGGAGTGAGCCCAATCCCAGGCACAGGGCGAGTTGTTCTCAAGTTCTGAGCACCATGAGCGCCACCCTTTGAAACTGCAGCAGCCCGGGCAGGTGTGTGCATCAATAACACAGCCCCTGGGCTGGTGACAGCTTTTGGCCCTTCGTCTTTGGGGTCAGGGGAGGTGACACCAGCCTGGGTGAGGAGCAGATGCCTTCATGTACAACATGATGTACTCGTGGCCAAGTGTTTTTCCAGCTAAAAGAACAGGATGTGATTTTCCTGGCTGAACCAGGGCAAGACCTTGTTGAGTCACCTCTCCAGCCTCTGCCTGACTGCAGAAGTGAGTTAAATATCAAACTCTCCAGCAGAACCCATTAACCAGCTCCCTCACTGCCCAGAGCCACTGGGAAGCAGTGGGAAGGGATGTGGGGATGTGGGGATGTGCTGGGCATCGAGCTCCTTTGAAATGCCCAGCAAAACCCTGTGGGGACTCAGGTCTCAAGCTGGAGGATGCTGGGGAGCCTGTTCACTGCAGCAATGGGGATGGATATCCTCCAAAACACGTCCCTCATGGGGCTTGATGGGACTCCCCCTGCACCATCACCCCAGCTGAGAGCAAGTGCAGGTCCTTGGCATGGAACTTGAGCACCTACATCCCACAAGGGGATCCTGCGAGCCCCACTCAGCCCTTTCAGAGATTACAAACTCATAGAATGGTTTGGATTGGAAGGGACCTTGACAGGTCTAGTCATCCAGTCCAACCCACTGAGCAGGATCTTCAACAAGACCAGGTTGCTCAAAGTCCCACCCAACGTGGCCTTGAATGTTTTCCAGGTATGGGGCATCCACCACCTCTCTGATCAACCTATTCCAGTGTTTAACCATCCTCATTGTAAAAAGAGGGTGGTCTAAATCTACCCTCTTTAAGTTTTAAAACATTACCCTTTGTTCCATGGCAACAGGACCTTCTAAAAAGGACCACTTAACCCTCACAGAACTGGTGCCCAGGCTGGAAGTTGGGAGTGTATTGGGCACATGGCAGTGTTGGGCATGTGTTGGGACACAGGGACTGTCCCTGGCCTTAAATGAGGAATTTCAGGTGCTTTAGAGTCCCTGGCCATGCAGGTTTTCTAGAGCCTGGGGATGGGGAGTCTGTAAAGCAACTTTAATGTGGTAACATCACCTTGCCAGATGCTGCAAAAACCAAGCAGTGCAGGAAAATAACTGCTCTATTTTCAGAAAAACATCTCCTCTGGAAAGAAATGGCTGCACATTTAGAGATGGGAGGTGTAAGATGCCAGCATTTCAGTGCTAAAAACAACACCTTCTGCTGTTTATCCGGGCCTCAGGAGAAAAAGTGAATTAATGACACAGAGGATGGGTGCTGCAAACACTGTCACCCCTTCCCTCCCTCCTGCTGGAGCTGCCAGTGGAGAGCATCTGGCCTTCCTCTGAAAACCACCTGCAATTTATTGTTCCAGCATTAAAGGCTGGACTGTGAGCCCAAACATCACCCTTGGAGCAGCAGGGTGTAAAACCATGCACTGACCACAGGATCACTGCCGTGGTGGGGCAGCTCTTGATGGCATCCTGCTGTCACCTCCAGCCTGAAGGAGGTCTGGGAGAGCCCAGCAGCTCTCACGCCTCACCTAAGAGATGTTAATTGTGCTGTGCTTGCTTGAGGCACAGCTCTATAATTAACTGAGCTGCATCAGCAAGTGCTGACGCCACGGTGATGATTGTGCAGCTCATTTTCCAGGAGCTGCTGGGACTCCAGACAAAGGAGGGGTTATTTCAGGTGACTTGCCTGTCATGGAGTGTCCCTGGGTCTGTCCATCCCCTCTGAGTGCAGGTTTGCCCTGTAACAGCAGTGGTGGATTTTTATGGCAACTAACCAATCAGTCTGAGTGGGAAACGCTCCTGAGTGTGAAACACGGTCCTGTGGGTTTGTATGGAAACCCCAGTGACACCTGAGAAGGGAGATGGGACCTGGCCTGGGGACACCAGCCCAGAAGAGCACAGAGTACAGAATCACAGAATTGTCAGGGTTGGGAGGGAGCTCTGGGGATCACCCAGTCCAACCCCCCTGCCAGGGCAGGGTCACCTGGAGCAGGTGACACAGAAGTGCCTCCAGGTGGGTGTGAAATGTCTCCAGAGAGGGAGATGCCACAACCTCCCTGGGCAGCTCTGGAGCAGTGTTAGAGGAGCTAACCCCAAAGGGAGGGTTTGCTGCCTTAGGGAAGATGTTTTTACATCTTCAAACACCCAAACCCCAAACTGGAGTGTTGAGTCCCCTGTGGCTTTTTGTACGTTGGGGCAAGTGTGCCAAAATAAGTGGAGAGCTCTTTTAGGATGCACACCAGGGGCTGTATCACTGCCTCTTCCACTGATACACACCTATTAATTTAAAATCTGGCATGCCATGCTAGTTTGGTTCCTTCAGAAGGGTCTGGAATGAGAGGGAACACCTGTGGGTTGGGGTGTCAAGCTCAGTCCCAAACCCACGTGGCCATCCATGGCAGCAAAGCACTGCTGGAATCATTCACCCATGGGGATTGTGTACAGGACTGCATCACCTTGGGGGTGGATGCAAGAAAACAGCCCCATCCAGCCCTTCCCACCCCTCATCCTTCCACTCTGAGGTCCTCAGGGATGCAGCTGTAGGACACAGAGCAGGGGAAAGCAGAGCAAGACAAAGGGAGTGGGAAACAAAACTGACTTGAGAGTCTTTCAGTACAAGCTGCACAAAACCCAGGTTACTTTTAATTTTGCCATCAAAACAGCTTTTTCTAACCCCAGCATGGGATTGCTCAGGTGTCCTAGGGACACACTAAGCTTCTTCCACAGCACGTGCCCACGCTCGTGCGTTCAAAGGTTGTGTCTGCCAGGGACCTGAAGAATTTGGTTCTTGCCAGACCAGCTTTTATTTCCCTGCCAGATCCAGAAAATCTCATTGGTTTGACTCTTTGACTCTTCATCCCTCACGCTCATGGCACAACCGAGTAGCTGCATTTGCTGAGCAAGTGTCACCCCCAATTTGTGTCACCGCAGGAGGCAGAAGAGCCAGGGCTATTACATGTTTATTACATTAATGTCCCTATTTCTAGGCTAACAGCAAGACCAAGGGGTATTTTGCAGAAGCCTGTGCATTTTATACCAGCCAACAAATCCTGATTTAGCCCCTTACATAAATTATTTATCACAATCAGAAAGTTAGAGGAGGGGAAGGCTGGATTAGTCCAGACAAGGCAATTGATGGAGGCGCGATGAAAGCAAACCCACAGCAAGGAATGCTCCTGATTTCAAAAGGGCAAAGCTCACAAACTCAGCATCACCAGAGACTGGCTGCAAATGCCACCAGTGTGAGGACAATCAGGACCTTCTCAGCCTGGAGAAGAGAAGGCTCCAGGAAAACCTCACTGTGACCTTTGTGTTTAAAGGGGGTTTATAATAAACTGGGAGAGTGACTTTTTACAGGGGCAGATAATGATAGGACAAAGGGGGATGGTTTTAAACTCAAAGAGGAGAAATTTAGTTATTAAGAAGTTTTTCACTGTGGGGTTGGTGGGGCCTTGGCACAGGCTGCCCAGAGAAGCTGTGGCTGCCCCATGCCTGGAATTATTCAAGGCCAGGCTGGCCAGGATTTGGAACAGCCTGCTCTAGTGGAAGGTGTCCATGGCAGGGGTTGGGATGAGATGAGCTTTAATGTCCCTTCCAACCCAAATTATTCTGTGTTTTTCTGATTCAGCAAGATCCAAGGTTAGTGCAGAGGTGGATGTTATTTCAGTTTTTATCAGTGATGTGTGCTGATGGCCTGTGGCTGGCTCCATGCATTGGGTGTAACAAGGAGGACCAAGGTCCACAGCAGCAGCAGCAAAATGGGAACTCCTTAAATGCCCAAGCATGACACAAAACCCTGAGAAAACCTGACCTGAGCCCAGAAAAATTAAAAACAAAAGCTAGGAAATGGGATAACAGTCTTCAAATACATCCAGGAAGAAGCCAAGGGGTAGCCAGGGGAGGATAAATATCAAGCAGGGAAAATATTTAGTTTAGCTCAATTGACATATTGACACTTAAGCAAAACAGGATTATCAGTCCACAGATACACTTAATTAGAAGAAACTTCCCATGTGTTCAAGTAGAAGAAAGTAGAGGTGAGAGGGGGGAAAAAGGAGGAAAAAAAAAAAGAGAAAAGCCATTTTCAAGTTTAAATATAATTTTTAAAAAGGAAATTTTATAAGATGGCAACAGCAGGGCTACGGGAAAGGGTTGATGTCCCATTCTTGCACCTCCTTCGGGGGTGTGACTAATGTGGGTGGGTTAATTCATCTTTAACTGTCCAGACTGTTGAATTTTTGGGTGGTTCCCAATCCTGATTTTAGATCAGGATAACTCAAAGGCTGCCAGCATGCTTGTAGGGCCCATCCAGGAAGCAGAGGGCAGGTGGGTGCTCCCTCCCCACAGGTCAATTTGGTGGTGTCACCTGTCCTGGAAGTTGGCAGAGCATCAGTGCATCCTCTTCTCATCACTGCCAATCCCTGCTCCACCAACCTCCTGCCACAGAAATGATGGCAAGGAGCAGGGGAAGGTCCTTGGGAAAGGAAGAAAAGGAGAAAAAACACAAGAGGAGGAAAAAATGCAACAATCACCACTTGTGGACAGCTGTGATTTTCAGGTGTGAGTTCCCTGGCCCTGTGGAGTTGTTTTCCTTCACAAAGCCAAATTGCTCCATGCCCCAATTTTTTGTCTTTCTTCCATCCATGTTATGGGCATCCCTGCCACGTGCCTTGCACAGGGCAGAGAGAAGGAGCATCCCTGCTCTGGGGAGACAGGACAGGCTGGGGGAAAAGGCAGGAGTCAGTGGTTTTCTCTGGGAGGGACAGGGACTGAAGATAGAAGACAGGCCTGTTGTCTCAGCTCTGGAGCTGTACTTGCTGAGATGGGGCAAGAGGAAGGCAGAAGATTTAACCAGGGAGTGAGCATGGCCATAGATTTATTCCCAGCTCAAAAATCTCATTTAAAGAGCAAATTAATTAATGGAAAGCATGGTTTGGGAACATTGCCTCCATCCTTCCCCTTTTGCTGGGGCTCATACACCCCAAATCTCACCCATACGCTCCTTGAGTCAGGCTGGTACGGGAGCTGTTGGGGCAAGACTTTTCTCTGAATTTCACTCTGATTTTTTTTCTCATCAGTTTGCTCACTGGGAGTTTGATCTCTGTCCTTCAAGTTTCCCCACTTGTAAAATGACAGTAACACTGCCAGCCTCAGCAGAAAGGTACCTGGAGCTCTCCTCACAGGGCAGAGTGGTAAGACAGCTTGGTATTCTTAAAATTAATTTTCAGTAAGAGGAAAAGCCACAAAAAGTATTAATCAGCTATTGAAGGACACAGAAGATAAATGATTTAGTTAATATCATTCTTGTCAAGTATTAGCCTGGAAAGATCAGAGCTGCCAGAAACAAAGTCGGGCAGATTAATGTCCTGCCCCAATCCCAGTTTCCTGCTAAGCCTGACAGGTCCTGGCAAAAGCTCCTGTGCCCAGAAATGTATTTTGAGACCAGCATGCTTATAAATTATTCCCTTCAAATTAAATCCAGGCAAAGTTAATCTCATCCATAGAGGGCAGAGAGCAGACAGGTGAAGCTGGTACAGCAGCCAAGGGTTACCCTGAGGGGACTGGAGCAGAAATTGGGGTGCAGGAGCAGAGACACAAGAGTGCATTGGCTACAAGGGCTTGGGGCACAGTGCAACAACTGTGAGCTGCCAGAAACGAAAAAAGCTTCCATAACAGGCAGGTCCTCCATTACCCACCCAGTTCCCTGCACCCCAGAAAGTAAGGAAAATTAAGTTAGAGTATCTCAAAAGAAACTATAAAGCTCATGGATGCTCACACAGAGAAGCATCTGTGATAAACCATTTAGGTGTGATAAACCAGGGGTTGCCATCAGGCAGGTACTTAATGAGTGTTATTGATAGTTATTTCTCCTCCATCTTCCCATTTCCTACCAGTTGCTCTGGAAACTTCCCCCTCGAGGCACTCACAGGAGCAAAGTCCAAGAGGAGAAAAAAACAGCTGCAAACCCTTTGTGATGTAAAGCTTGTGGCCAATCGATGGCAGGGGAGGATTTTGGGGTGAGCTGTGCCTCTACCACCCTGCCTTCCTCCCACACACACAGCACAGCTCGGCCTTGTGGCCCCAGTGATGGGCACAGACCCCCAGATATCCCCCACACCCCACAGTGAGCCCACAGGACACCCTCAGCATCTCCTCCCATCTCCCCACAAGCTGTTCACACAAAGGCTGCACAGACCATCCCTCCTACAGACACTGCTGCAATCCAGAGAATTGGCTGATAGACAGGGAGCCAGAGGGGTGAGTGACCTCCCAGAGGACCCCGGGATGCTTTTCCAACCGGGATGTAAGCAGCCACACCCAGAGGATTGCAATTAATTCCCCATTAGGATTAACTCCCATCTGGCTAAGGTAGGAGGAAAGTGAACAGGATGTCTTGTTCTTCTGCAGAGAGCACCTGCAATTCATGGGGGAAAAAAAGAAAGAAGATAATTAAAAAATATAATCCCAATGCTCATTTGCATTGGAGGAATTAAAAGGCCCTGATCAGCAGAGCCAGCCCATCCTGAGGATGCCAGGCCATGCTGGAGCATCTGAGAGCTGGTTTGTCCCAGCAAACGCTGTCACCCTAAGGGTAAATGCGATGTCCACACCTCATATCCCAGCCCCAGCAAGCAGGGCTGGGGCAGCAAATGTTCTGTGCAACCCACACAGAGATTTCAGTCTCTGCTCTGAAGCAAGATGCCCACAGCACACAGGAGGCTGTGCCCTCATCATGCTTCCTTGTGCCCTCTGATTTCACAGGCTCTTCCACCCAGGACTGCCACCCCAGCACCTGAATCCCACCCCTCAAACACAGTGACTGAGCCAGGCCAGGCAAGGGGCAAACCCCACCTCTCACCTACAATGCACTCTCAAGTACATTTTCAATGCAGATTTTGTATAAAATGCACTTGCATGCATATTACCTATAAAGACCTTTATACTCACACCTTTAGCTTTTGAGCCAAAGACTTCCCTCATTTGAGCTGCATATCAGGGTTTGTGCATTGCCCACAGATGCTTTGAGTAAGACAAAGATGAGAACAAGGACAATCTCTGCTCCCGTGGAGTTATGCCTCCAGGTCATGAACCCATTGATCCCACCTGCCTGGTTTATTTTCTTAAGGCTTAAGAGAGCTGGCTCAGAGGAAGTGGTGGGGGCACAGGGCTTGTGGCTCCTCACACCACCCACATTGCCAGGATATACTCTGCCTGTACGTGGGGCTCAGCTGCTCTCAGATATTTTTCTCTACACACCCCCGGAGACAGAAAATATTTATATACTACACACCTATAAAAATACAGAGTAATAATATAGGAAAATATGTAAATATAGAAATAGCAAAATATATTACAATGTTTTTGTAGTATATCTAAATATATAATGTATAGAGAAATATATAATAAATAAATATATTGTACACACATATGTATACATATGCATACAACAAGAAGTTGGAAAGTTGAAATGACAGCGCCAGGGAAAAGGTGAATATCCAGGTGCAATCAAAAAAAAGGAACCATGCACAGCACAGACAGAGCCATGGATTGCCCAAGTCTTGGCCTGTTCCACGACCTGCCATCAAGAGAAATTAAATTCATCCCAGCTACCCAGGGACCAAACAGCTTCCTTGCGCCTCCTCAGCAGCTCCAGGCACCCCCACAACATGCCTGCTTTGTGGTGTATCTTCAGCTAGCTAAGTCCTCTTCCCAGGCCTGTTTTTCTTTTTGCTTTACCTTCAAAGCCCAGCAGAAAATGTGAGGGGCTGCCAGGACAGGAAGTGCAGCAGCAGGGTGGGGTGGTGGCTCCCTGGGAGGGTGGCATGATGGCTGTAGTGCTAACAACCCATGCATTTACCTGGGAGAACCTGGACCACCAGAAAAGGACAATTTTTTACTTCCCAGCTGGACTTGCTCCTAGAACATGCTAAGGATAATTTAAAGCCAACTATTGATTGAGCCCAGAATTGCAAATCTTCCCTCCCCTTACCAGTTCTTGCCAGGTGCATCAACCACTACTGGTCCCAACACCTCTTGCCAATGGGCTGATAGTGGGTTCCACCTCAGAACTTTAGCAGGCACCAAGAGATAAATGTTTTGTTGCCATCGAGGGAAAACTCCACCCCAGAGCTCCCAATAAAGGCTCTTGCTATTTGACACTATATTTCATCTGTGCATGTGCTGAAAAGTTTTAATCCTGTACCTATGTATAGTCCTGCACCAGCAATTTCCAGTGCCAGCCAGAAGGAAAACACAGCACCCTCGGTAACAAAAATCATTCTGGAGCCAAGTAAACAAAATGACAGTCTTATAAACCAGAAGCATTTGTCCCATTAAGGATTCAATTCGTGAACAGAATAACAAGGGATGAGTTATTTGGAAGTGTAGGCTTTAAGGACATGGGCAATGTAACAGCGACAGAAATGCTGTGACTGCAAGACCTTCACTCAGGAGTGACTCAGCACAGCAGCTGCTTCCTGGAAAATTAATACTTCAGCCTCCCCAGAATGCCTGCAAAGCCTTTGAAAGCTTGCAGAAAGCAACCCTGGCAGCCATCTGATCTGTCACTGCTATGAGGATTAGCACAGGTCCTCCACCCCAGCAAAGGGCGGGGACCTGCAGGGAGCTCCAGCAGCGACCCTGGGGACTCAGGGCAGTGATGCCAACAGAAAGCAATCACGTTTTGGCCTCAAAGCTGCCTCCTCACAACCCCCAAACTCCAAAAACCCCCTCATCACCATGGGCACCCCAACCCAGCCCCTGCCCCAACCCAGGTGTCCCCGAGTGGAGGCAGCTGTTAAGGAGGTTAACGCAGAATTGTGTCAAGTAACAAACACCTAGTATTTATTAATAAATTAGTACACCAGAAGGCAATTTTTTCAATTCATTCCCCTCTTCCCCCACTCCCACCCCTTCCCATGGGGCAGCTCATGCCACCCTCATACCATTATTTCTTCAAATTGAGCGTAGTACAGACTGTTCGTTACGGGAGCATAATAATTGCAAATATAATCAGACAGACTTCTTACGATGCAGCTTTTTGTCCCCCACACCCCCCACCCCCGACCTCTTTTAATAAAAAGTGAAGTGTGATTTGAAGAGACTATTGAGACCACATAAGGTCTTTGGAGAACTTATCGGCCATGTCTGTATAAAAAACAAGAGACACGAGTGTAAAAGCAGAGCTTGGTTTAAGTCTTACAGCACGAGGAGAGCGGGAGCACCCCACGTCCAGCACCGGCTCTCTTCGGGCCCCACCATTCCCACATGTGGCAAGGCAAGATAACTCCTTACATTCGACAGGAGGCAAAGGATCTTTCCACTGCCTCGAAGGTTGGTGGGGCTTGACCCTTTTCCTTGTGGTTTAAGCGCTTCTGCTGTAGCGTATTAGGAGCACGATGCATTGTCCAGGTGAAAACCATACAATAAATAACCGTGCTAGTAAAATCTCAGCAATGGATATGAGCCAAACAAGAGTACATTAAAAAAAAAAAGATAAAAGTCAGCTCGGGTGGGAAGCTTAGCTGCGTTAAGAGACAGTAACCAGCAACAACTGGGGTGGGATTTTTTGCGTGATTTTGCCATTTACTGCCCCGAGGCGAAGGGAGGTGGTGGGAGATGGTCACTCCGAGCAACAGCTTGGACAGAGGAAGGGGATTACAGAGCAATCCCCAATTTGATGTGTTAGATTACACCAGATTCGTGGTCTTTTAGTTCATTAACTGCGGTTTTGGAATTTTTTTGTTTGTTTTCTTTTTTTTTTAAAGTGCATCGGCTGATCTGATTGGAATGAGAACCAGGAGAAGAGCGGCTCGGGGAGGGGACAGAGGGTGCAAAGACTTGGACTGAGCGATAGAGTTACGGTGGAGGGGTGCAACGCTGGCAAACTGCACCCCCTCCAAAAACCAAGGACACCTCAACGAAAATACTGGCCGTATATTCTACAACAAATCCCGCCTGCGTATTGTTGTCATCTTAACGAGTGCCAAGCGAGCTCTAGCAGATATTCGGAGAGCGTGCGGTGACCCAGTGCCTACAGTAAGTCGGGAAGGTGGCTATAGACAGAGTCCAGGAGGGTCTGGCTGGCTTCCTGGCTCTTGACTCCAGCGATCTCAAATAGCCTGTCCAGCTTGTCTTCGGCCTGCGGGATCTCCTCGATCACGTGGAGCTCCTCGGGGTTGAGGATGTGCAGCATGTCGTCAAAGATGGGCTGCAGGTCGCACGGGTCCAAGCGCACCTGGCGCAGGACGGTGTCCTTCTTTTCTGTAGGAGGAAAGGGGATTGGTCAAGAAACTCCTCAAGAAACCTCTGCTAACCAGGGCTTGTTCTCAGTCCATCCCCTGGCGCCACCCTTGGAGAGGGACATGCCACAAGGAGAACTGAGGGAAAAGGTGGAGGGAGGGTGACAAGTGATGGGGAAGAGGGAAGATGGAGAAGGCAGTGCTGCCGAGGCACCTCAGCCAGGATCCTGCAAGAGCAAACACAGCGTTTGTAAATGCTGAATGGCCAGTTCAGAAAAGTGAGGGCAGAAGGCGAGCCAAAAAAGCTGAATTCTGCTCTTTCAAGTTGTTTTTGTTAGGTCAGCTTTATTTTCCAAGTATAAATTTGGTAGATTGACTGAGCTCAGTGTTTCACCTTCATCAGAAGTTAAAAGATTATTAAATGCAGAAAGTTAAATGCAGTAAATTAAAGCCCCTAAAAGACTAATGATACTTTATGTCTGCAGCAAAGAGGACCAAGAGTGGAAAAAAAATTTGAAAAACCCAAAACAAAAATCAGTCTGGAAATTACATTCTCTGGTTTCATCTCATGCAGAAAAGTCAGGAGAAACACCCCTCAAAAACCCAAGGAAGCTACAACTTCCCTGGCAGAACTTCAAAGAGTTAAAAACCTTTAAAGATGTTTTTCTGTCTCAAATCTTTATCATCTTTGCTAACAGGATATTCTGGTCAGGAATGAGGATGTGATAAGCGAATCCTGGAGAGCCAGTTTTCCCAGTTATTTACTTAAATGATCTTGTGTGTTGGGCAGCTCTACCACATGTGCTGACCACATGGGATGTGCCATGGTGTCCCTTCCGTCCTCCCGCTCTGCCCCTGGGTTGGTTTTGGTACCTTTGGTAATAAAAGAGCCTGTCCGGCTGAGCGCGGAGGAGCCGCTGGAGGTGGAGTCGCAGCGCAGGAGAGGCTCGGCTTCGTCCACAAAGAAGCATTTCTTCTCTGAAGGAGAGGGCTCCACGGTGAGCACGGCCGCCTCAGGGGGCTTGGGGCTGGGCGTGGGCGCGGGGCTCACCGGGCTGGGGCTCGCCGGCAGCGCCAGCTTGTCACCTTCCAGCTTGGGGGGAGGAAAGAGAAGGAAAATCAACCGGGGGGACGCTACGCAACGGGTAACACCTGAACCCACCTGCACCCTGGCTTTCAAAACATTCCAGCCCACCCTCAGCAAGGGGTGACCTGTTCTGCTGGCCCACAAGAGGCACAGGAGATGAGCTGGGGTGGACATCAGCACTGGCGTTGGGCACATCAACAGGAATGGTTAACACAACCCACACCCTTGGGTAGGTGCAACCACAGCACCAGGATGGCACGTGCAACCTCAGCAGAGCATTTTAGCCAGGTTTTCCTTCTCAGACTCATTCTATTAAAACCTAAAGCACAGCTCTTGTGGGCAAGAGGTGATGATGCCCAAAACCTGCTCCACACCTGCTGTTTGCTAAAAGCAAAGCACTGCCTGGCTCCACAGCTCAAACCAGTGCCAAGGCAGCAGGGCGAGGGCTGTGAGACCCTTCAGAGATCTCCAGTGCAGCACATGGCTCTGACCAGCTCCACATCAAATGAATGATTTGTTTGCCCCATCTTACCCTTGCTCCCATGAGTCTCCCATTAAAGCCTGATGGAAAAGTCCATCCCACCAGACTCCAAGCTCAGAGCAAGGAAGGGCAGGCAGGAGCTGGCACTGACCACAGTGTCACCAAAGTGCCTTTGCTTTTTCCTGTCCCAACGTGAGCCAAGGGCAAACGTTCAGCTCCACAGTTCTGAAGGAGCAGCAAGCACTGCTGGGAAGCACCATTTGACAAGTGACAGGTGACAAGTGACAGGACAAGATGAAATGCCTTCAAGTCGTGCCAGGGGAGGTTTAGATTGGGTATTAGGAAAAATTTATTTACCAAAAGAGTGGTCAGGAATTGTAAGAGGTTGTACAGGGAAGTGGTGAAATCATCATCCCTGGAGACATTAAAAAAAGTGTGGATGTGGCAGCTGGGACATGGTTCAGTGGTGGACTTGGCAGCATTGGGTTAAGGATTGGACTAGATTATTTTAAATGTTATTTCCAAACTTAACAATTCTATGATTCTATGAATTTGAGTGCTGGTGTGAACCTGCTTCCTAATTTGACTGTACTCTGCATGTTTCTTCTTGGAACTCTTTCCTACCTCCAAGACAGCAGCCAACATTATCTACCCACCTCCACCACGCAACATCCCCTCAGGGTGCAAATCTCAAGCAGAGCATTTCTAGTTCCCACTCCCTGCGGTGATGAGATGCCTGGGACAGCATCCTCACATCCCTGGCTGGCAGCTTGGGCACTTCTGCAGGTCACCAGGTCCCTCTAAAAGGTTATTTTAAGGGCCATCCAATATTTAACCTTTTTCCCCAACCTTGCGTCCCTGCTTGACCTTCTGTGGAAAAGAATTGCAAGCTCTGTCCCCATGCAATTCCCTCTCCCAACAGCATTTCACAACCCTCTTTTCCCCTGCAGAGGGAAGGTCAGACTATTCCTGCTAACAGGCGGTTGCCTACAACCCAGGGATAAAATGCAAAATTGGGATTAAAGGCTGTGGGAAAGGGTGCAGCTGAGCCACCTCCGCGCCGGCATGGATGTGCCTGAACATTCCTCATCCGTGTCGAGGAATTCGCCACCCACAAATCACATGTCTGCTGGGACGCCCATTAGTTCACATTAAATTAACATTGAAGCCTGTTCCTGGTAGAATAAAAGGGGTTTTTTTTCTCCCCTCATTGAAAATAAACAGGGAAGGATTTGTTCTAGCTCAGCACATTACGCAATTGGCATGTTAAAAATAAAAGTCCGCTTTAATTTTTAATTAAAAGAATCTGCCTTCTCCTCTAAAACTCCCTTTCCAGTACAGCTCATCATGGAGAATCAGCTATGGCCATTAAGGGAGAATATCAAGGGATGGCCCAGGACAGCAGCTGGCCACTTTCCAAACTGTAATATGCTCTGATATCCCCTTTAAAAATAACAGAGGCTTTAGGGGTTAGTTTTGCCTAGTGCAGATCATGTACAATATCCCACCACAAACTCACTTATCAATTCCCAAAAAGGAACCTGATGACTGAACAACAATTGGCCAAGGGAGGGCAGGGAGCAGACAGCTGCCCCAGCTCTGTCTTCCCAGAACCAACTTATTTGGAGTTTAATTAAACAGCTGCTAAAACATGCTAGGAAAGACAAAATCACCCGAGGTTATTTGACTGCAGCCATCCTGGGAGCACGAAGCTTTCCAAATAGCTGAACAGTTGCAAGCTTGAGGCAAAGCAAACAGGATGCTTGGATGTGTGTTAATGTTTAAACCACAGGAAGAAAGCAACTGGGAATGAAGGCTTTGAAAGACCAGAGAATGCAAAAGGTTGCTGCAAGGTGAAGTCTGTGGAATAGGTGTAAAAAACACACTATTCATAGCCTGTGACTCACTGCGTTGAAACCATCTTGGCCGTTCCTATTTTTATGAACGGCGGTGATTGAGTGAAACCAAGCTCTGGCTGGGAAAAAAGCCCACAAAAAACCCTCTTGCAACCCTTCTGCCTTTCCAGAGCCATGGGATTTCTCACCTTTACATCCTCATTGCTGGGCTCCTGTGCTTGCCACTGGGACTGCATCTGTACCTGCAAAGAGAGACACACGGGACACTGTTAGATGCACAGTACAGCAGGGAAACCAAAGGCACTGCAGTGGTTTTGTCACATCAGCAGCCTCCTACAACCCATCAGAGGCGCTGTGCCAGGCATTTTTTGGGGTTTTTTTTTTTCTTTTGAGCACTGCACCAAGAGATTTTCAATGATAAAATATATTACTTAAAAAATCCTAAAAAAGCTCCTGTGTACTTGCAGCCCTTTAGACTGCAGTTCAAGCACCAGCATCCTCTTGGATGCCAATGCATGTGGGAAAGTGCTCTAAGCAGCTCAGGGTGCCTGAAGGTCCTTCCTGAAAGGAAGAAAAGGGGACAGAAGGGGATAGGGGCAGAAGACATAGGCTTGGCTTTGTTTCTTTCACAGCTGCTCTCACCAGCTCTGTTTGAACGGGTTGCTCCCATTTGCTGCCTCATTTTACAGTACTGCAATAAAAGCTTAGCTCAGACAAACAGAAACTGCAGCTGCTGTGCTAATATTAGGAAGGAGCAGCAGCAGGCACTAAAAAACACCCTTCCCTCAGGCGCTGCTTCCCAGCAATTCCTCCTGCCGCAACCAGGCGGGAACAAAAGCGGGTGGCAGGCTGGCTGCTGCTGAGGGTGGCTGTGCACCCTCCAGGATGTGGGGGGGGGGATAAATTTAGCACCAAGGCAGCCACTTCCCAGATTCCCTGCCAGGAGATGACACCCGACTGACACCAGCCCTTATTCCCAGGTCTGTTATGCCTCCGTAGGGAATGCGGCAGGAAAAACCCCGGCACGTGGAGCAGGGTGGGCTGGGCAGCAGCCCAGCACAGATGATGCTGCAGGCAGAGTGGTGCTGGTGTGGAATGCTCTTGCTGTGGACCCCACAGGGATAGGGAGGATCCCTCTGGATCAGCAGCTTCATGGTGCCCGGGATGTTTGGGGATCCACCCTGCGGGCAGACAGACCCTGGCAGGTTAAACACCACTGGCAGGGCCATGAGGTCCCACCCAGGTGTCAGAGAAGGGCAGTGATGGTGTGTGGTGCTGCAGAGCAGGAGGCATGTTCCCTGCCAGCACGGGAAATCCATGAGAGTGCTGGGGTGGAAATGCCCAAATTTCCTCTCTGTGCCCTTCACCTCAGCCGTGTGGTTCCAGGAGAATGCTCGACCTGTCTCTGTGGTGGAGCCTCTTCCCTCAACACAGCAGCCCTGGGGAAGAGCTGCTCAAGTCAAGCCTCACAACTCAGGATGGGCAATGCTGGGTCTGGAGAGGGTTTAGGTGCCACAACCAAAACTGCAGCCACCCACAGAGGAAACAGCTCTTCCCCATCAGCCCTGCCCTGCCTGTTTGTGGGCCGAGTGCTCTCAAGCATAAGTCTCCAGGAGAGCCTCTGGTGGCTTCTCCTTTCTGTGGATTTACCCACTCACTTTTTCAACTCAAACCATAACAGAGAGGTGATGAAACCCTGATGAAGAGGTTCCAAACCAAACTACAGGCTGAGTTAGTCAATACTGAGTTTGGCTAGCAGAAGAAATAATCTTCTCGTTTCCTTTTATGCTCCAAAACTGCAAACACAGAGACCCCAGGAGATGTGGCCACCATAGCAGGGAAACCTCAATATCACTGCATAGATAAAGTTTATATTTTTGTGTTTATGTTATTTCTCTTTCCATTACTTTATGAATTATTACATTTTGTTTATTCATTTGCACATTCTCCAGCATTGTAAAAACCCAACCTCAGTCTGCTGAAAATCAAGTCATGACTTAGAGCAAATCTGGAGCAATGCCCACTCCAGCAAAACCCAGCCAGCCCTACACCTTCCCCAGGGCTCTGGCCACTTCACCTTACAGTTTTATGCCTCAAATAAAACCTGATGCAAGTCCAGAAGGCAATTTTGTTCTTTTCCTGGCTGCCTGGGCACTTCCCAGCCCTCAGACCACAGGCCCCTCTGGCTGGGAAATCCATCCAACAGCTTTACTCTCACTCCACTGCTGGCACGTGAACACAGCGCAAACTTAATTCCTGATTACTGGGCCCAGCCCAGTTCTGCATTGCCAGAAGAGGAAGTGAAGGGGATGGGTGGGAGCTGACAGGGAATTCAAGAATGCTGCTCCAGGCTCTTGACTAGCTCCTCAGGGTTTTGACCTGTGAAAGAGCTAAGAAAGGGAGCCACAAGGCACTGCCACAGCCACGTGCCTGGACACAGGGTTGCTTTCACATCCTCTTCTCCTCTGAAATACCCCAAAATCCCACAGCTCAACCTCACACCAGCCCCAGCCTTGACACATCTGCTGACTCATGGGATTATCTGCAGCACAAAATAAGTCACAAACTAAACCTTGCTGGGCTTGGGGCTGTAGCCTTCCCCTCTCCACTTTCAACATCTCCCTTATTTATGGTTTAGGTTTGTTTTTCAGCTTTGCTGAGGCTGTGCTGCTGAACGCCCTGAGCGAGGCTGTTTGCTTCCCTTCCATCCAGCCCCTGAAATATTTCAGCCGAGGCCAGCAGAGCCATAAATAAAACGATAAGAGCTCAAAGCACTGCTCACAGCAGGGCACTCAGGGGAGCCAATACAGCCCAGCTGTGCCAGCTCCAGCCCAGGCCAGCCCAGGTGAGCACAGAGCCCCTTGGTAGCTGCAAAATGTTGTTATGCATCACACAAAAAAAATCTCATTACCCAATGGATAGTGGTAAAAAAAAATCAGTTTTTCTGATTTTAACCCCAATAATGGAGAATTACAGTTTGCTGGGATAGCAGGGAGAAACCTCTCCCTTCTTCCCCCAACTCTTCCCCCTACTTTTGTTGCCAGCACCACTAATTTGGGATGTGCCTGTGCTTGCTATGCAGTGCCCAGGCTTGCCACTGTCTGGCAAACCTGCCTGCGAGGGGACAGATTTTGCAAACCTTGAGTCCAACAACCATTCGTGGCCAGAGCTGGGCTTTAGCAGGAGCTCTGTGAGTTAAATGCACCCCTAAAAACCTTCCCACAGCTTCTCTGCTCACTGTATTTTCTGGCTCAGCTGCAAAAAAACCTGAGCAAAATGATTCAGAGGGCTAATCTCGGTTTAACCTAAATTCACCCAGCGCCATGCAAAACCAGCATAATCTCCCACAGCTAAAAAAGCAGGCAAGTTTGCAGTGGAGCTGTTCCTTGCCTGAAGGAAAACGTTCCTGTCCCATGCCATAACATTCCAGAGACTCCTAATAATTCCCCTATTCCTATCAGGGGTTGTAAATATTTGGATTTTGGAGCACAAAAGGCTGCCAAGGGTGCTACAGGAGAGAGAGCAGCTTTGCCTCCATAGGTTTTACAATTTGAAGGCAGACACCAGATAAAGGATTTAAGAGAAGGATGCAATAGTGGGTGGGATGAAATGTGTTTAGGGTACTGATTTGCCATCTGAGAAACGACAGTGTTCAGTAACAACTTTTACTCATGACTTGAGGGTGTCAGTGCTTTCTTACGACACAGGGATCATGCAGAGAAATGGGGAAACTCCGTTTTGGACCCAGGGATGGTGGGCAGAGCCAAAGGCACCCCAGACAGCAGAGCCATCCATGCATCCATCCCTCCTGGGCTCACGTAGGACACACCAGCACGCGTTGGAGACTCGCTGCTGGCTCAGGTCACCCTAAGGGCATTGTGCTGTTACTTGGACCCACAAAATGGTTGGGTTGGAAGGGATCTTAAAGCTCATCTTGTTCCAACACCCTGCCAGGGGCTTGGACACCTTTCCTCTAGACCAGGTTGCTCCTAGCCCTGTCCAACCTGGCCTTGAACACTTACAGGAATAGGACATCAACAATCTCTATGGTCAACTTAGCCACAGGGAGGAAGCATGCATTTGCAATGCTTATTAGAGTCCTCACTCCCCCTGCTGCACCAAAAACTCTTTTTTGTTTTTTTGCTGGTTTTGGGGGTTTTTTTGTAAGACTTCTTCTGCAGGGCTGGAGAGCACAGCACCTACTCTTGCCACCAACAGGGAGACCCCTTCCTCTGCATTAAACCACTTTGGTGCAGAGAGAAACTGCCTCAATTCATCTGTGTTTGGACAGACAAATCACTCAAACTGCATTTAGCTCTAATTAAAGGCTTTTCAACCAGCAGATTAAAAAAACCCCAAAGATGGACCTCCATGTCTGCTCCTGGCACCAAGCTCTTGGCTTCCTGGACTGCTGTGATGATGATGAGCCACCAGCACAATTAATTCTCCAGGGATTTAGTCTCCCATGCACAAACTGCTTCCCACATTCCCTGCAGGGCCATTGTATCACCACCCACATGGGCAGCACAGGAGCCAGCCCAGGGAGAGCAGGCAGACAGGTTCCAGCAGGTAGCACCTCACAGAAACACAATGTGCTGCCGTGCTGGATCTGTGCCCCGCGGTGCTGCCAGGCTGTGACATCCCACACACAGCTCCAGGATCTCCAGGGCAGGGCAATGGCCAACTCCTAGGGTTGATCATGAGGGATGCTCATCTGGAAAAGCCCAATCAGATGAATACAGAGAATGGATGCGACAGCTTGGGTCAATTTGTTAAAAAACAACTCCTTTGCTGAAATAAGCCAAATTTCTCGTGGGGACTCGAGCCACCTGCTCAAAAGATCAGCAACCCAATTTTACTCATTTCTAGAAAAACAAGTGAAACTGATGAGGAACCATCCCAGGGTCCAGGTGTGCTGGACACTGGAAAAGACGACACACTGTGTTAAAAAACAAAGAGACACAGGACAGCTGTTTGGGAAGTCCAGGAGACTTGCATACAGTTATCCTTGCATACAGTTATCCTTGAGATTTGGGTTAGCTCATTGTCTGGAACATCTGCTTGCTGTATTTTCAGAGTTATGGGCACAGCTTGTGGTTACTCCATCACTGGGAGTCCTCCACCCTGACAGGTCACCCTATAAACCCTGCTCCTGGAGTCACCACCTGCATTCTGTACTGTTTGATAAGCACAACCTGACATTCTTGGCCAAAAGAGCCAGGGGCATTCAGCACTGCACAGCCCACGTCTGTTAATTACACGTCGTGCTGAGGAACGAGCCCCGTGTTTTGTCCAATGTCCTTGCCCAGAGCTTTGTCACAGTATTCAAAGTCAAAGCAGTAACTACAAGGACACAGGTTTCCACCTGCTCCAGGACAGCAAGAGGACAACATGTCCTTCTGGGACACTGCACATGCTGGAAACTTTATGTGCAAAATGGCAATTTTCTCTGCCTCTCTTCTCTTCCTAAACATAGCTTTGTCTTGGGTTTTTTAATTTTATTTTTTTCCACCAATAAGAAGGCCACATGCTGCTTACCTACCAGGAGCTGAAAGGAAAAAAAGAGCAACTAAGCAGGAGCAGGTGAGATCAGGAAGCTGGCAAAGCCAACCTATTCAACATCTGGGCAGGATGTTCAGCACACACCTGACTCAGGGTCTCTCTGAAACACAAGCCCAGGGCTCCTGCCAACACATCCCAACTTCTGATTTCACACAATGGCCACAAGGGAACAAGGTGCTTCATACACTGAACAAAATAATTTATGTGACGCAGCGAAGGGATCAAACGAAGTAATTTAAGATATGCAACACAGTGAAGGGATCACAGTCCCTCATACAGGGCTAAGTTTGTGATAGTCAAAGCAGGATTTGGGAACCCCCTGCCCTGACAAAAGCTCTGCTTCAGAAGCTCTATTGTGAGTGAAGGTACACCTTGCCTCTCCCACCAAGAGCCCAGAGAGGCCTGTAAGCACCTACCTACTCCTCTTTGGGTCTGGGTCAAGGCTAAATTACTGGGGAATGTTTCACCAACCAGTTTAGGGGAAAGAGCCATGCCTCAACCACCCCCACCTCCATCGACATGTCGTCCCATTGGTTTCTATGTTCAGAAAAAGCCCCATTCAAAACCTTTACAAACACTTGTAGCTGACCATCAAATTATCAGAGAAAAAAAAATGCAGGAATGGCAAAACAATCTGCAAAGGTCACTAAAGCACCTCCCGATGACTTACACCCAGCTGAGGACCTACTGCAGGATTTTCTGCAGCAATTTATTTATTCTCCCGAACTATGGGACAGTTTAAGGCCAGAGCTGCCAAAGAAGAGCAACAACTCTGGAGGATTGCATGCATGGCCTCCTCCACGCCACCAGTAACCATCCTGGAGGAATCAACACTTAGTGCTCAAGGGTACTTGGCCCTTCTCACAAATCCACGACATTTGAGACCAAGTTTAAAGGGGGATGCTTTTTTCCTCCGTGTCCCTGGCATGAGAAGTTATGGACCAGGATCCTCCTGGTGATCTTCAAAGATACACACGATGCACATGGGCATCCTCCAGAGCCCATCAAAACTTTAACTGGGATTTGAGCGAACGCTGGCAAAGCCTTGCTCAAAAGCAACGCTCAGCTCCAACACAAGCCCCCAGGGAACTCCAGGAAGAGAGGGAGCTACCCGGCCACGAGGACCGAGGCCACAGCCCCCAGGCCACCACACCCCAGCAGGTGTGGCCCGCACCCAAGCCCGGCCCGGCGTTACCGGCGCGGTGTCCTCCATGAGGCCGCGGATCTTCTCCACCACGTCGTTGCGGCGGTGCTGGCGGAGCGCGCTGATGAGCTGGGCCAGGCTGGCCTCGGGCCCGCGGATGGTCCAGTGCTGCAGCGCGGCGTAGGCGCGCTCGTGGTCGGCCGCGTAGCCGTTGGAGAAAGCCGCCACCTCCCGCTCGCTGGCGTTGCACAGGAACTGGTAGATGTCCTTCCACTGGCTCCCCACCTGCGCCGCCACCAGCTTGAGGATGTCGATGCCTGCGGGGCAGAGAAGCCACAGGTGAGGCAGGGGGGGCCTGCAGACATCAGGTGTCAAGCTTCTCTCATCCCCAAACGGCACCGCTTTGCTTTCCCTAAGTAGGTCTTTGAGATTTTGTGGTAATTATTGTCCTAACACCTATTATGAGTTCAGCCTGCAGAGAAGCAGCACCCATAACACGCTCAGCAAAGGGTGACAGACCCATCAGATAATCCAACACACTCTAAAATCAATAATTTAAACGTAAAATCTCCCACACTCTTCAGCACAGGAAAACCCTGAGTACTCAGCCACCACACGGCTGCAGGAACAGGGCAGAAGAGCATGTGCCCACCCACACACCTGCACTGCAGCCACTGCCTGGAGAGAGAGCTGGATTAAGAGGTGAGTCACCAAAGCACCTTTATAATGATGAGTATTTCCATAACAAGCACATACAGCAGCCAGGATTGCATTCAGAGCCATTGCCAGGGCAGACAGGTGGGATGACTCAGTCACAGGATGGGAGACGCTGCGCCAGGTGAGCATTGGGTGAATGGAAGATCTGGTAGGAAACTAGAGAGAAAAAGACAGGAGTTTCCCCCAGAAAAGCACTTGAGATATCCTGGCTCAAGATAGTGAGCGTTTTCTCTGTGTAGGGAGCAATGCAAACAGCATGCTTATCCTTGAGTCTACTACAGGTCAGGAGTTAAAGGTTCAAATAAAGCCATATCTCCTCCAAAATAACTAATTAACCCTGTTTTATCAAGCTGAGCAACACCTTGTTTCAAACAGCAACATGAAGGGTCAGCATCTGTGAGCTGCAAAGAGAAACTCACTTTTTCCAGATCACACCTCAGGTTTCCTCCTGAGCCAGTGTGCCCCCATGGCTACAGGGAGCACTTCTCTTTCCCTCTGCAGGCACAACAGCAAAAATAGCTGCTTACAGAAGAATATCATAGCTGGGGTTTTTCCAGCTGGCCTAAAATTTAACACTTTCTAATGCAGTTTAGATCAAACCTCCCAACGGCACCTTCAGTTTACAGCTCTGAGAGAGCCAAATATATATATGTAAAAAAACCTTATAGAAACTATACAGATTGATATAGGTATCCTTTTTTATACATGTGCATGTGTATATACACACACGGATATATGGCACACATTTTTGTATCTATCTATTACACAGATATTTTATAAAGGTGTGTGTACAAATAACAAAAGACTTGTGGGTTGAGATACAGGCAGGGAGAGATCCCTCATTAGTGTCTGTCACTGGCAACCCAGACTCAGCTTGGGGAAACTAGTCTGACTTTTTGCTAATCAAAGCAGAATAGAGTAATGGGAAATAAAAACTATATCACTTCCCACCCTTCTCCCTTTTTCCCAGGTTTAACTTCACTCCTGAATTCACTCGTCCTTCTCCCCTCAGCAGTGCAGGGGGACAAGAATAGGATCTGTGGTCAGTACATCACACGTTGTCTCTGCTGCTCCTTTCTCCTCAGGGGGGTGAATCCTCACACTCCTCCCTTCTCCAGCATGGGTCTCTTCCACAGGTCCTGCCAGCAAACCTGCTCCAGCGTGGCCTCCTCTCTCCCCCTCCTTTTTCACCAACCCTGGTGTCTGCAGAGCTGCTGCTCTCACATGTTCTCACTCTTCTCTCTACTGGTTGAAGTTACCAGCTTTTCTTTGCTCCTCTTTTTAAATCTGTCATCTCAGAGGCACTCCCACCATCCCTGATGGGCTCAGCCTTGCACAGTGGTGGGTCCATCCTAGAGCTGGCCAGCATTGGCTCCCTTGGACATGGGTGAAGCTTCTGGCAGCTTCTGGCAGGACCCACCCAAGCTACCAAAACATGACCATACAAACCCAATACAATATGCACACACATCTCTGAAGTATCTATTCAGCCTGATACATTTTTATATATATTTGTGCATATCTGTGTATATATTATACATACTTCTGTATATCTCTATATATAACATAGGTATTTTACATATATATGTACATTTGCTTATATAAAAAACTGTAAAGCTTCATGAAGATATTTTTGACCAAACCTCTTCTCACTTACAGCACCTTATCAAACCTGCTATATATAGACTTTAGTTTTCCTTTCCAAACTAGATAACACAGCCATGAGCCCACAGCTCTTGGAGCATCCACAGACAGTGCTAAACCTGCTCTAAATCAGGAACACCGAAGTGCAAAGCACATTTGGTGCTTCCCTGCCCTCCTCCCACCACAACCAGCACACCTCCCTCCCCAGCTGTTTAGACACGTGCTTGTACCATCTCACGTGGAATTGTGAGAGCTGAGGCTTCTCCTTCCAGAAAAGCTCGGTGCACCAGCCCAGCATGGGGGATGCAGCCCACCCAAAAAACCCAAGCCAGCCACAGGGCTTGGTTCTAACTATGGAGAAAAGGCTGTGAACCTGCTATTGGGATTTTTTCTGGGGTTACTGATGTGACTCAGCTCATTAGATACTGGTGCACATTGCATCACAACAGAGCAGCAGGAATTAAGTCTGGTTTTGTTAATGCTTCCCAGTACTCAGATGAAGACCCTCAGTTCAAGGGATGGAGCTGTTTGCTTCCAGACCAATCCCAAATTGCTCTCCCTCCATGACTTTGCATCCAGGCTGGCTGTGCAGAAGCACAGGCAGCCCAGACCACACTGGCAGCCAAGCCCTTGTGCCTTCTGATATCTCATACCGGGTTGGTAAGAAGCCCAAAAGACAACTCAGGTTTGAAGTCAGATCCTTTAAAGCAGAAAACCCAACTGCTTTTTGCATAAAAGCAGAAAAATGCCTGATTTATGCAGCGCTGCTTGATTTTATCACTCAATTCAGGGGATAAAAAAAGTAAAAATCTGTGAACACAAGGGTAGAAATAGCTCTGCAAGGCTTGTGCACCAAGGTAATGACAGCAATGCAAAGAGGGATGAGCATGTGTGGTACTGCCTATAACATATCCATATATAGATACATATAGATAACAACTTATGCACTGAAATATAGATATATATATATAGGTATATAAAGAGAGTATTAAAGTTATCTCACTGTATAAATCTTGCAGAGCTTCTTTACTCTCATATTCAGCAATTATTTTTTGCTAGGTTGTGATATATATATATATATACACACACAGAGATAATGCTGCCCATTTTTTAATGTACACACACACATCAAGTGAGCAGCATTGGGTTTCCCTGCTAGTGCTGCCCTGCAGTGAGACAATGAGTTATGGCTGGGTGGGAGCTCTGCCCACACCCACTCCCAGGCACATCAAACACACAGAAGCATTAAAACATAATTTGCTGGTTTATGACCCCCATGTGGCACATCTAGTCAGCCCAGAAAAGGAAAAATCCACATACTACCTGCTCCCATGTACATATTTAATGCTGACAAATCCCAGGGTTTACAACTGCTGTACTGGTGAGAGAAGTTTTCAGCTGCTCACAACTTGATTTGCACTGGTTTTATGTGGCAACACGACATTTATGTCCAAATGTTCTCGCTCAGGATTTATGACAAAGCGCTCATGCTCCTACTGACATTTTCAAGTTTAGTATATTTAATCTCACTGTTCAATAAATTGGGCCCATAAACATGTTTATATCCCTTGGCAATAACAACCCTGGGCACGAGAACACACCAGGCAGAAGAGGACTTAATGGCGCGTAATAATCTTTGGAGAACAAATGTTCCATTAAAAATGAATTTGGAAATGTCTTCCTTAATATTATAAGAACCTTAAACTCCTTTTCTTGTAACTATTAAATGAATTTAAGGCCCATATGTTTGCTACATCCACTACAATATTGTGCAAACAAAACCCAGAGAGATATGAAGAGACAAAGACAAGAGTGCAGATTTGGCTCCAGTCAGTAAGAAAAACATTGCTCCCTCTGTTCTTAAAAAATAAGATTAAAACCATTACATGACAGGCTGCAGCTGCATGCTGCCAAGTATTACTGCTCACACTGAAATAAAATGGTAATGCTTATAATAAGCTTATCATCCTACTACTTCCATATTTCCAGAAGTCCTACAAGTTACTCTGCAGAGCACTAAGAGTGCTGGAACATCCTGATGGGATGGGAAGGTGCCTACCACAGTGTGTGCAGCTAAAATCCCAGCTCCACCACAGGTCCTGGATCTTCTCCTTCTCCCTGAACCACGTGGACCTTCTCCCACCATGCCCATCTGCACACCAGCCCTGGAGATGGTGCTCAAAGACCTCCAGACTGCAGCAATCCCAAGTAAAATGGCCAAGCTCAGCAGAGATGGTGCTTTAACCCACACATTTCATGCTCCCCATGTGAGACTGGTCACAGCCACGTTGGTGCTATGCTAAAGCTGCTCCAAACTTGCCACAGCCTGAGTTGTCCTCCTTTCTTACCACAGGCCACAGGACAGCCTGGCAGAGCTGTCACCATCCTGCTGCTAGAGTGGGGGACAGCTCCATCCCTCTCCACCATCATGGCAGGAGCCATGGACACTCATCACCCAGCTGTGCTCATGCCACTGACAATGGAATTAAAGAGGAACACCCACAGCTGCATTCAGCTGAGATGTGTTTGTGAGTTGTGTTTTCCATGGTCAGCCCAGAACAGGCAAGGACAGATCTGAGGATTCAGGACATCCATATGTGTCTTAGGTACCTGAGCAGGTGGCATTTCAATTGCCATTATTTTAACATTGCAAGTCTCTAAATGCTGTGCTGGGCTACACCACGTATCCTGCTAATTTTTTAAGGTGGTGATAACCACACCTTCAAGCCAGGACGAGGCCAAGGTGTTGTGCACAGCCAGTGAGAAGCCCAAGGGAGCATGTACACACATGGGAACACAGGCACAACCAGGCACATCTACAGCCAGGGCAAACTGGGACAAATGGAGACAAGTCTGGAAATGGACAAACGCCTCCAGAGTGGCTCCAGCAAACACAAGTCCGGCCTCTCTAGAAAGGTCTTCCCTTCAGCTCATCTACAAAGATGCTGAATTGAAGGGAGGACCTTCCTGGAGGAGCAGGGCCTCCACTTTTCTATAGCCTCCTGTCAGGTAGTTGTAGAGAGTGGTAAGCTCCCTCCTGAGCCTCCTTTTCTCCAGGCTAAACATCCCCATCTCCCTCAGCTGCTCCTCCTCAGACCTGTGCTCCAGCCCCTTCACACCTGCTCCATTGCCCTTCTCTGGACACTGCTCACCTCTGTCCCATCTGCCCCATAAACACGATTTCAGTTTATTCAGTGACTTCCACTTGCTTGTTTTGAATCTGGTTCAAGATTTTTCCCATCCACTTCCTGCTCCTTCAGATGTGCCCCGCCTCACTGCGGTGTAGTTTGATGTAGACAGAGCCATCAGCCCTTCCACGTCACCAAGGTGGTCATCAAACACGCACTTGGGACTTGGCTGAGCTTTAATGCCTTGTTCTGGACAAGCCTCACTGGTCTCCCAAGCCCTGCTATTTGCACGTTGGACACAGACTCAGTTCTCCAGCAGCATTTGGCCTCAAGCAGGGCAAGGAGCCAGTGCGGTGTGGGGCCGTGACCAGCAGTGCTGGCACGCTCACGTACAGCACCTGCAAGGCACCATTTCTCCTTCTGCCATTTTTTTTTCACATCTTCAAGCAAACTTGAGAGCACAGGAAGAGCTGCCCCACAACCCAGCAGCAGATGCAGGGAAGTCAAAACCACAGCCACAGAGGTGAGACTCCTTCCTCTCCCCACCCTCTCACAATGTCATTGTTTTCGTTCTCAGAGCTCAATCAAACATTTTTCACAAGAGTGCTCTTCAAGAAAATGCCACCTTTAAGGGGAAACCTCATGCTCAGAGCAACCCCAAGCCACATGTCCTTTCACCCCACTAGTAATGAAGGGGCACAGTGCACAGAAAAGGATTAACACATCAATTCAAGTTTTAGAGGTGCCTTATACAGCTGGGAAGGAAAGTTTGGAGATCTCCCAGGACCTGTGGCACACACAGTCCCATAGAGTGAGCAGCTCAGCAGCCCAGGGTTCCAGAGACAGCTTCAGGAAAGGCTGCATTTCAGGAAACTCCATGCTCCAGCCCTTCATCACCAGGGACAAGGTCTGTGACATTTACCTGTGACATTTAAGGGAACTGACCTCCACCATCCCAGTCCCAATCTGAGCTGGAGCATCTGGAGCTTCCACCACCTACATACAGAGGTATTCCAGAGATGGGCAATATTAATCTGTGCACCACATGCTGTTACAAATCCTGACTGTGACAGGCAGGCTGGATGAAGCATCAGAGACAGCACAGCCCAAGGGCACACACAAGTCAGACAGAAAAAACACAGTGATGCAGCCCAACCCTCCCCTACACCCAGATAAAAGCTCCAAATCACTGCAAAGCCAGCTCTACTCCTGAGCTCAGCCCACCTCCCTCCTCCAAATATCCTCCTGACTCATGTGAAACACAGCCAAAGCAGCCTATTTTTATGTCTGATCATACAAGACAGCCAGGATGCAGCACATCCACACTCCAGCTGACAAGATACCACAGCTCAACCAAACCAGGGCTTAGAAATCCCAAGTGCACAACACAAATACCTTTCCAAAATGCAAAAATTCCACCAACCGCTGCCAAAAAGAGAAGTTATTGGACACTCAATTCCTCCCCCTGCCACTCAAAATATACTTCAGGTCCTAAATGAGGAAGTTGGAAGATATGCCAGGTCCTCCACCTGAGTCAGGACAATCACCAATATTGGCACAGGCTGGAGGATGAAGGGGCTAAGAGAGCTCTGCCAAGGACTTGGAGGTGCTGGTGTGCTGTATCCACCTCTGGGTCCCCAATATAAAAAGGATGTGGACCTGTTAAATCAGGTCCAGGGAAGGCCACAAAAATGGTCAGGGGACTGAAGCATCTCTCATGAGACAATTTGTTCAGTCTAGAAAGAAAAGGCCCCAGGGTGACCTTACTGCAGCCCTGGAACAGGCAGCTCAGAGAGGCTGTGGCTGGCCCATTCCTGGAAGTGTTCAAGGCCAGGCTGGACTGGGTCTGAGCAATCTGGTCTAGTGTGTGGCATCCCTGCCCACAGTAGTGGGGTAGAAACTAGATGAGCTCCAGTTTTTTTGTCAGACAATTGGAAAGGACACACTCATGAAGACTTGTTAGTGACAGAATAGGTTTCCCAGCCATGGAGGACAGTGTTGCTATCAGACCCACCCTCCCTCCCAAGAGGACCCAGTGATTCACATCCTTTGCAAGAGCTGTTTGGGCAACAAACCACAAAACGATATCTTTGGAGTCTGTCAGTTTGGTTTTTTTTTAAAGACAAAACTGAAAATCTTTCAAGGCAGAAAGGGACTTTAACAATCACCTCCCACAAGTTTTCTGGAAAATAACCAAACCAGATAGTGGAGAGAGGTCTGTGATCAGCCACATGCAGTTATTAACATGTTTATTACCTGAGAACTGGAAAATCCTCATGAGACAAGATTTCTTTTCCCAATACATTATGTGGAAGTCACCTCTGTAACAGCCCCTTGGTCCAACCCTTCTGGGACCCATCTGAACTCCTGCCCACCACCACAGGATGCTACACCAGGGACATGCTGAGTGGACTTGCTCTTGCTTTAGTTTGCATGAGAATGGCCAGCATAAGTATTTTATGTAATTATTAAATTTTAAACGGCTTTTGCAGAGTTAATCTTCATTATAACCCTCTGGGACAGCTGGTAACCCTGAGCACACACACTGCCACAGCCAGAGCCATATAAATATCCAGACATCCACAGATGCCAACCCGAGGATTAAATTCACCTTCTGCTTTTTTTTTTTTAGTCCCAGTCTTGGAGAGCAAGGAAAAAATAAAAAAAAACAAACAACCTTGTTATTCGAGGAGTGATGTGTGAGAGCTCACTGATGTGAGAAATCACAGCTCAGAAACTGGTGTCGGGTTTTTGGCAAAAACACCCTGGGCTCAGAGTGGTTTTCTACAAGGACAATCCTCCTCTCCTGCAGAGCTGCCCTGCCTCCTTCACCTTAATGGGCAGGCACAAATCCCAATCACTCATTAAATTAATACAGGGGCCACCCAGGAATTTTGACCATGGGATAATTTGGGTTTTCTGATTTTTTTCTGAAATCTTTTCTGAAGCAGATTTGGGAGCAAATGTTCCAGCTTCCAAAGGGAGCTCCTCACAGCCCTGTACATGCTGCAGATAGATGGCTCATGTACCAACACACATTGAAAGTGATCAAGCACCAGCTTTTGGTGCTAATGCAATAAGGCTGAGGAACAGGAGATGATAAAACCTGCACCTGATTAGGTTTCTTCCTCTCCAGCAGCCTCCCATGTTTGCACTTTCCAGGGTTCCCTTTCATCATGAAGCCCTGGTCAGCTCTTGCAATACACCCTTTGGAAATCACAGCTTCCCAAAAGGACAAAATGATTTTTGGGCAAACCTGAGCAATGTTTTACATTGGGTGGTTTGAGGAAGATGGTGTTCTGAACTTGTCAGATGCCACCCCAACACTCCCATGGCAGAGGTTTGTGCTGCAGATGAAGAATTCCTCCATCCCACCCAGAGCAGAGCACTGTGCCCGTGCAGGAGCAAACACAGCACGAAATGCAGCAGAACAAACTGCAGTGAGGGAGCATCCATACTCCTTGTGGTGCCCAGCACATTCCTGCCTCTTCCAATCTAAGCAGCTCCCTTCTGCCTGGGTCTCTCCCTGCGGAGGTGGACAGGCTGTCATCACAGAACCAGCAGTCATCTGCACATCATCAAGCTGCAGATGCCAGAGGAGAGACTGCTTTGGAAAACAAAAACAAACACAACACCTTCTGCCTCTCCGTTCTGGCAGGTGGACAGACATCAATCCCTCATCTCATGCTCTGCCTGCCAGAGCTGTATCAGGCTCTGCACACAAGCCCAGGGCTGCTCCTCCCCAGGCATAGCTGCGATTACCGAATTATGTCAGCAGCAATGGGCACACCTGCCCTCCTGAGATGCTCTGGGCATCTCTGCCTCACCTGGGGCCTGGGCACAAAACCTGGGGGCCACCACAGTTTGAGTCTGGTGAAGCTTTAGTGCTTGAAAGGATTGCTTGCCCAGCTGTTTCCACAGCATCCTTACCCTGCTTCCCAGTGTGATCCTCTTGCCACCAGCTCAGATCTGTTCAGGAGCTGATCACAGGGAAAACTACCAAACAAAACCACTACACTAAGTGTCTTTAATCTCATTTACCCACATAAGCACTAAGGAGGGGTCCTAAAGTAGACCTGTGAGTGCCAAGTTTGCAGCAGGTTCCTCATTGCAGCAGTTAAATAGCCCAGAGGAGTAACATCCCCAGCTGGACTGTTTCCATGCACTTGCTTCCCTTCATTAGGGGATGGATCTCTAGAAAAGACTGACTTTAAAAGCCCACACATAACCTTAATGTGCTCTCTTGCAAAGAATCACATAATTTAACTTGGATAAGCATTTTCCAGCTAACCATAAATGAGTACCTGACTCCTTCTGAGACTCAGCCTGCAATGATGCTGCCACCCCCACTGGTTACACTCAGGTGGGAATGCTGTGGAGCTGCAGCACAGCACCAGGCTCTCCAAGGTACAAGATCTGGTCCCCCCTCAATACCCTCAGTGACTTCCCTGGGAGCAGACCAAGCTCAAGCCTAGCCCTGGTCCCTCAACAGCCAGGGTGTAAGCCAAGGACTACTCCCTACACATCACCAACCAAGAAGATCCTGGCCTCCAACTGCTGACAACTGACCAACCAAGACCCCCAAATCCCAACACTCCCCATCTCTCCAGCACCACACCTCAACTCCCCACTTTCATTCTGAGCCATTTTAAGCACATGCTCTTCTACATGCAGTCAAGTCTCAGCTCCACCCCAGCTTTTGCAGAACAGTTAATTTCTCTGATTATTTAACCAGAGGCTTCCTGGCTTTGCTCTCACCACCCACTGCAATAATGTGCAATTACAAAACTTGAAGAAAAATAAAAGGGAAGTGGCATCTCATGCCAGGCCAGTCCTGCCAAGATCTGTTCTTCAGTCTTTCAATTCCAAAAAAACAAAAATCACCAAACTCTTTTCTTGCCTCCTGGCATATCATTTCAGACAGCTGCTTCTACACACAGGTTTTACCCGAACATTTTGCAGTCTTTGTCTTTCATCCTCTGCTACTAAATGGATGAAAGCCAAAGGCAACAGTAACAGCAATTTCTGCATAAAGAATTCAAGCCCATCTTCATGTTTGGCATGATAGCAAAACTGGCATTTCCAAGGTATTTGAGAGACAAGCTCCAATTCTCAGTTTTTATTGAAAGGTTTCTGCAAGCCCATTTTCTCACCTGTGGAAACATCTGAATAAAGGGAACAGGTATTTGCTAAAATGAAGGCATGAGCCCAGTGTGCAGGCTGCTCTTGATCTTCTAAAAGAAAGAAGTCATACAAGGTTAAACCACAGAGCCCTATCAGCCCTGTACCCACATCACTCAGGCACCACATGGATAATTTCTCAGGAAAACTTTGACAAACTGTCAACTGTTGGATTCCTATCTGCAGGGCTGGCAAATAAGAGCCAGCTGAGGCAGCAAGAGGTCCAGCTTGTCCAGCCACAGCTACACTCTTCTACCTTCTCAATCTCTCTCTCTGGACAGCCCCTGCTGTGAGGATGGACACGAGGACAGACAGGAGGTAGGCTGGCTGCAAACTCAGGCCATTAGTCATGGCAAGCTCTTCCCAGACCTCTGAATCATTTAATCCAGTGAGAAGCACTGGCATTTGCTGCCTTGGCTGGAACATATCCATGCTGAGGACACGGGTCTAGTTCTAACACCAGCCTCCCAAGCTACTTCTATTTTTATGTTTGGGCTGTTATTTAAGGCATGTATTATGACCAGAGAGAGGATAGGGCACAGATACCAGCTCACAGGGAGATGAGGACAAGTGAACCTCCTCCTGACAACAATTGCTGATCAGGATCACACACCTATCTCAATTATTTAAACAATTCAGGAATTCAGTCCCATCAGGAACTGGGTAAGGATGAGCCCCTGCTTCCACCCCAAACCTCTCCTCTTTTGGTAAGGAGCCCAGCCACAGTGCCATGTCTTTGCTCCAGCACTGGGCAGTGCCCTGACCTGACCCTGACCACACTTAACCCAGCACCTACGGCCTTAGAGAAATCAATAATAAAATCCCTCAAACAGGCAAAGCCTTGGATGCCCACCTGGTGACTTGGGAGGCTCAGGGGGTTGCCAGTGTGAGGGCAGGAGTTGAAAGACAGCTCCTCTGAGGAGAGGCTCCAGTGCTGACCTCCGACCCTGGACTTTCCTCTCAAAGGTTAAAGCTGTTTACTGAAAGGATTAGGAGGGAGGAGATGGCAAATTAGGAACAAAAGGGGGCAGACTGTTTGCAAGAGCTATGTAAACAGGCAATAAACACACCCCAGCCCCTTGCTGGTGTGCTAGCCAACCTCTGGATGGAACTCATATAGATGTGGGTGCACTGCCAGTACCCAGCCCAGGGGCTTCACCCCCAGCCACTAAGATAGATTACACTCAAAATGATTGCTCTCTACACCCCTTGTGTAACACAAACCAGGCTGACAAGTGAACTTGGGAAGCAGTGGTGGTACCCACATCTCAGGAGGCTTTGCTCTGGTTGCCTATCATGGAGGGATCCACACAGCAGCACAGGAGGGGAAAGATTTCCCCTCTGCAACAGCCTAAAGTTTGTTCCTGGCCAAACTCACCTGTCTGAAATGCTGCTTCAGGATGAAGCATGATTTGGGAACAAACACTGCTGGAGCAGCAGAGAGCTAAGCCATGATGCGGCAGCTCTGCAGAACGTCCCAGCTGTACAGCCAGTTATTAAATAAAAGGTCAATTCTTTTATGGCACTACACCTCTCCTTTCAAGTAAACAGTCTTAAGAGCCAGACATTTCAACAGGAAAGGCAGAGAGGGATTTATGCACCACTGCAGAGGAGAATAATTTCCATATCTGACAAGACAGAGAAGCACCACCAAGTAAGAGCTAATGAGCAAGGCCAGTCCAGCTAACGCCACGTGATTTGGTTTGCACTAAAAGCAAGACAAAGCATTAATTGGTTTGTGCCTGTTTGCCTGCCTTGATTGCACAAAGTTCATCTGAGGACATTTGGTGGCAGGAGGAAGTCACGAAGCCACCCATGCCAAGAGGGAATCTGTGTGACTGTCACCAGAATGACTGGGGGTAACGGAGCCATTCACCTCCAGACTGGAGAGCTTCAATCACACCAAGCTGGTTCATCAGCTAAGTGTGGTTTTGCTGCTACACCCAGCTTATTTCCCAAGACAAAGGGAAAACTTAGAAAGGTGAAATTTATGAAGCTGTTAATGTGACAGAGAAGGCTGGAGAAACTGTGATGCTGTGATTCCCCAAAAGATGACAAGATCTGGGAGGTGAAGTTTTATCTAAAAACAGGCCATTGCTCTCCACCTGAACCTTCTCTTACCTGCATGAGTTCTTTAACCTGAATCATGGTTAGTGACCCAACACACAGCAGTGCCCACACAGGCAGCTCTAAGGTGGCTTCCAGAAGGATCAGCTGCAGCACAGGCACTTCAGCACAGTCTGAAACACCAGGATAGAATCCAGAGCTGCACCCACTGAAAGCAGCATGGTCTGGTCCCTGCACTTGAGCACTCCCTGTCCAGTACAAACTGCCCTGCTCTGAGGTGCTTCGAGAAACAGGAAAGCATCAGAAATTCAACCAACTGGTAATTAAGGTCTTGGGAAAAGGGTTACTGCAAGTTAGCAACAACCACTTGTTTTTGACCTATGAATCATGGCCAAACATTCCTGGTAGTGCCCACAAACAAGGATGTCTAATAAGGCTCTGCAAGTCCATTGCAGATCACTCATCACAGTCTCACGGACCATGCTTTGCATGCCACAGATTTTAGGAACAATGGAGTGCAGAGGTTAGGGGGGAAAGTTATCAAAAACAGAAAAAAGTTTAAGAAACCGCAGCCCAAGAACACAAAAGAGTTAAAAGGAAACTGATAAGCCACACAAACACAAGAGAAGGCAGAAAACCAATTCCAACAAGATCTTACTGGTTGTATAAATGAATTAATGAAGGCAAACAAAGTGTAGGTCTACTAATCAGCAGGAAGGTGAAGAGAGTACACAACAGAAGACGCCCTATTCAAAACCTTCTTTGCTTTGTACTTGAGCACTCAAGGATGACTTTCATCAAGGACTGATCTCTCTTAAACCTTCCAATCTTTGTTCAATCCATTCTTTGTTTGCAGCCCCCCCTCCCTCCACCTCCGCTTGTTAAATGTGCTTTTCTAAAGGTTAACTGTGAACGGATGTTTAAGGTTGAGCAACGTCAACCCAAAGTAAGTAAGGACTCGTCAGTGTGCACAGGATAAGGGAAGGTCAAAATTGCCACGGGAGCTTTAGAGAGGAAGAACTGTGCATCCCACTAGGGAGATCATGGCTGCTTGGTGCTCACAGTCATGCCACCATCAGTTTATCACTGATTTTTTAAAATTCCAACTTGAAGATCACAACCTGTCACCTTTAAAGTCTTATCAGAAAGCTGACAGCAAATCATCCACTAAACAAACAGAAAACACTACCAAAAAGAGAGTCCAGGCAGACCTGATGCCACTCGTGGAGCTGTACACCTCCACGACTCGGCCTTTAAGGATAACCTTTCTGGCTCCAATGTGGGCAGAGGGCTTGGGACACAAGCCAGCACTTGGGATTTAGGGCTAAGAACTGAAATTGAAGCAGTGCCAAGAGGTGGGACATGACTCAGCCTTCCAGAAACAGACCGGGATGAGGGGATAAAGGACAACACGAAAGACAACCAGATCCATGCCTGAGTCACCAAGAAAATGAGGACCACGTCAAACAGAAGAAAAGCAAGAAGGAAAGGAAATGGGGGGGGGAAAAAAGGTGCCTTCATTCAAAATCATTCTACCAATGGAAGAAGGGTAGAAGCTGCAGAGGCTGAGTGAGAAGAAGAAGAGAAGCAGGAGCAAGCAGGTGACACTCCCTCCATTAACCCTTCCTTCAGGAGCAGGGACACACCATGGGAACTGGAGGGAGGAGAAGCCAAGGATGAAGAAACATCTGAGAAACCACGATGGGCTTTGCTCTCACTACAAGACCCACCAAATGAGGAAAGCCACAGGTCACTGGCTGTGAGGGTGGCCCCTCCACAGCCCTGGGCTGGAGTGGGGAGGACACCACACGGTCACTACTGCTCACCGTGCCCGTTGCAGTAATAGATCCACTTCTCCCTGTTCTGTGTGGGGGTGGTGGACTTTTTCATAATAGCTTTTTCCACAATGGCACTGGGATCTTGCCGGGGTCCCTTCTTCAGAGTCCGTGAGCTCTTTCTGACGCTGCAGACCACGATGACCACCAGGACCAGCAGCAGGAACAGGACGATCATCCACGGCAGGTGCTCGTTGATGTCGAAGTGCTGGTGGACGTTCTGCGAGCCTCGCCGGGGGGGCCTGTATGGGCCGCTGGGCTTCTCGCCCCCCATCATCTCCAGGGATGGCTGCTTCTCCAGCGCCTGGCTGCTCTGCTTGTGCCGGTAGCTCTGGGCCTGGCTGGTGGTGCCGGAGCCCACGAGGGTCCCGCCGATGCCGTCGGTGTCGTTGGCTGAGGTTTCGTTGTAGTACCGAGCCCGCTCCACCATGCTGCCGGACGCGCGCGGCGCCGGAGAGGGGACAAAATCGGGAACTGAAGAGTTCAGACCTGCGGGAGGAGAGGAGAGTTGAGTGTCACGGCCCCGGAGATGCGATATGGCATCACATCACGGGCTAAGACCTGCCTGAGCATCGGCTTGGCCAGCAGACAGAAACCCAACGCCAGGCAGCGAGAAAGAGTAGAGGTGAAGTTGAGGTTTGCCTCTGGGAACAGATGGGTATGGTTACAGAGGGAGCTTCAAGGTAAAACTGACCCTTGCTGGTTAAGGCTAGAGGCAGCTTATTACAAAAAACGAGCTACTAAAGGCATGTTGTCAGTCTGAGTTTGTCCCCCATTCAGCATTTCTCAGAAAACCAACAACTTTGAGTGAATTGGTTTTTTACTTTAGGTTTATGAACATTAATTTTAGCTCATTTGTGGAATTCCATATTTGGACTAAAAGTACAAAAATACACGACAATTTGTAGGCCTAAGTGCCTCTCCACTGGGTTTGTTAAGGAAGCAAAATCTTTTTTTTATCAGCCCTGCAAGCAGCAGCAGATGAATGAACTACAAAATAGGTCTCTGAAGCAACCAAACTTCCCCCTAAGAGCTACCTTCCATCTTCATTGAGTCTCCTTATCAACCAACACCTCTCAGATCCCAGCCAGATGCGAAATGGGAGCCAAAGTCTGGCAAGAAGAGGAAGAAAGGCTGTCATGGCAAAAACTACAGATTATTTTGGAAAGTCATCTTTTGCAGATTGTGTCTCATCCCAGCTGAGACAGAGAGTAGGTGTATTCATCTGTACGTGGTTTTGCCCCCAGCTTGGTTACTCAAAACACCCTAATCAAGACACAAACAGGGAAAACAATTCAACTTTTACGTAACTGTCGACAGTTGATCTCAAAGTTCAGGAAACACCCTCTTGTACACTCCCAGTGATACACCAACGTCAGGGCAAGCTTTGAGACCTAACAAAGGTGAAGCACTGGAAGCCTACCACTGTCAACACGTCCCTGCTATTATACTTACTAACTCAGCAGTTGAGGTTATCAAAAGTTGATTTTTTAATTAAAATGCCTCATCTGAGACACTGTAGGGAAGCTACAGACACCGAAGGGAGTGCAGAGTCCCACCTTAAGTGGAGTCCTGCAGCACCCCTGAAACCAGCCTCAGCTATGGCATCATCATAAGAGCTGTGAGGATGAGCCACTTCCAGTTAAGTGAGAGAAAGAGGAATTCCACATAGTAATCTTAACAGATTGTAGGTAAAAATGTTACAGGACAGCTCAGGCTCCTGCAAGGTTGTTTCAGCAATATGGTTCCCATTCAACCAATACTGTGACACAGCAGAGTGAAGTGCAGCAAGGAAAGCATAGGCACAAAAGCAGTGAATCCATCAGAGGAGGAATTTCCCTGCTGCAGGGAGACTGCAGGGGTGTTCCTGCTGCATCCCAACCCAGGTTCATCACAACTACACAAAGACTTGTGCCAGCAGATCACAGAGACAGGAAAAGAGGCCAGGGAAAGTCATGTCCTTTCAGCCCGAACAGCAGGACAGTCAGAAGTCTGATCAGAACTGCAGTCTCAGTGAAAATGTTATTAAATGTGCTTTAATACAAGGGAGAGAAACCCGATGCCATGAAGCAGAAGCACCACCCTGGCTTTAGTCCGGGTTGTTTTTTAACAGCCCAACACCAACCCCGACCAAGGCAGGAACACAATCCCTCAGCCAAAACCACACCTGTGTTTCAGGGGTGGACATTACCTTTGGGAAGATCAGCAGTTGGTGGAACTTCATAGGGCTGCTCACCCGCTTCGGTGCTTGATGAAGCCAAAGCCGTGTTCGGAAGGGACGCCGGAGAACCACAGACGTTGTCACTCTCCTTCGTCCCTGGCTTGATGACCACCATGTTTTTGCCAAAGCAATCAGTGTAGGGTTTGCACTTCATCACACTAGAAGGCACATCAGAAAAGGTACCACGAGGGCACGGCTTGCACCTGACGTCTTCGGTCTCGGTTCCTTTCTTGCGGACGCCCCAGCCGACCGGGCACACCGTGTAAGGGACGCAGGTATCGTTTGTCTGAAACGTACCAGACAGGCAAGTGCACTCGCGGTCAGTCAAGGCAGTACAATGAGTTTTCTCAATCATTGGCAGTTCACAGGGTTTCCTACAAGGGTGACACCGCTCTATGCCGTTCTCATGCTTGGTAAAGGTCCCGTCTGGACATGGGCTGCACTCTCTTAAGGTGCTCTTCGTACAGTGCTTGGACACGTAGGTTCCTGCAGGACATTTGTCACAGGTCAGCTCTTCGTTGGTGGCACGGTCGAGGTGGCGGTACTTGCCAGGGGAGAGGCTGATGGCATTCTGCTCAGAGGTCAGCTTCGACTGACCATCAGCGGTGCCAAGGAGCATGAGCAGCTGGAAAACAAACAGGAGGTGTCAGCCAACAACAGCAAACGGAGCCCTCTCTGTCAACCACCCCCTGTAGGATCACACGGGATGTCCCAGAGCTGTGGGACCATGGACAAGTTACTATGCCCATGGGAGGGACCTCAGTGAGGCTGGAGTGGAATGGAACCGGTGCAGATGGCAGCATGCTCTCCAGCACACCCCCAGCTATGATTAGAATTGCTTAAATTTGACACCACACTTCTTGGTGAAACCAAGCATCATGTACACTGCAACCCTGCCAGGGTGGTAAATACTGCTAATTGTCTTTCAGCAGTACGTGTTACCCGGCCACCCCAGGAGAATTCAAACCAGCTTTGCATTTCAAGGCTGAGAGGCTCCAGCACAAGGCAGGCACTCCCCAACAAGACAAAAAACACATACAGATGGCATCTCTGACCTGTAAAACTTTCCCTCTCTATTTGTTAATCTGCACTTGTTCAAATAGTTACCTTTCTGAGTAACACAGACCAGGATGAAATCCAGGCTAGCAGCTGTTTCTGGGCTATTTCTCAGCTCCTCTGCCTTTCCACGATTTTTTATGACCCGGTGGAAGTGTTGGGTTTGGCAAGACCACAAGGGATGTTCTGCTTTGAGCCTCCAACCACATCTGAACCCACTCTAAACCAGCTGCATTAGCAACAGGAGAAAAAACCTGGTGCTATTTTTACACTGTCCAAGGAACTCTGCTGTAACTCAGCTCCTCATTGCATCAGACACAGGTAAAAGGACACCAGTTTTTAGACACTGAACTGGAAACAACTGGGCTTTACTATAAATCCATCTATCTCTACTGACATCCATTCCCAAAGCTTTATTCCCTTAATTCCTTTGCAACTATACTTCTCCATTCCCAGGAGAACCCCCATCTACCAAGAAGTATCTCTGCTTCCTCCAGAAGACCTCTGGTCCATAGATTTAATGTCAGTTATGGCAGCAGAGGTAAGTCACCAAGAACAAAAGGCATATCAAAAGAAAGGTGGACACAACCTCACCCAGCATGCAAAGCAATAGGAAACACATTTCCAAACAGCCACAGGCTAAGTTCAAAGGGAGAGAGGGAACGAGTCAGGGTTACCTTGAATTTTCAAACATTTTCTACACTGAAGGTAAAAGACCAGAGACCCTAACGCTGCTCAGCTGCAGAGCCAAGCACATAAATCACTTGGCTGTATTATACAACACCTCACCTCTCACTCTGCTACCTACTCTGGGCTATCAGCCAACAAGAATATATTCAGAAGGGGAAAAAAAAAAAAAAAAAAAAAAAAAAAAAAAAAAGGAAAAAGGCTCCCAACAAGATGACTCTGCAGAAGGCACATCGCGGCAGAGCCGCAAGCTGCGCCGCGTCATTTTTGGTGCAGTCTCTCGCTTCCTGGAAACACACAGCACATTTCTGTTTCACCTGCTAAATAATTTACGGCTTGGGATTTGTACAAAACACTTCACATTTTAATTTTTTTTTATTTAGTTGGTTTTCTCCCCTTGAAGCAGCAATTACAGAGCAGGCAGAAGCAGGCAAGCCCGCAGGAGCTGACGAGGATCCTGCAGCGGCCAGACTAATTACGGCACGTCAAATTAAAAAGCGGGGCTGCCCTGGCAGGCAGCAAAGGCTTACAGGATGCGTTTTACTTTTCCCCTCCCCTAAGACATGATTTAACAAAGCGCTTAGCTGGCTCTAAGGAAACCTGCCGCCCTCCCCTGTAATCTCCATGAGGCATCCCTGAATTAGCAAACTGGCCTCTTCAGGAGGCAGGAGGGGTCACCTGTGTTACTCACCCTGCTCCTGTGCCAGCGCCGAGCAGGACAGGGTGACGGGAGAGGCAGGACAGGCAGTGGCTCTCCTGCCTCGCCAGGAGTGAGCTGTGTGCTGCTGTCTCAGATCCTGATTTTTCGCTCTGCATTAAGCTAGACCTTGGGAAACCCATGGACAGCCCTGCTACAAGCAAGTGCCATGGGTTCCCTCCTGTTCTCCCCGTTCTTCCCATTCCAGCATCTTCCCATCCCTCACCCGGGTAACCAAAGCCTGTAATAGCACTAGGTTTGAGTTGGCTTTTTTTAGGTTTTTTTTAAACCCTATCTCAAGAAAAGCAGTGCTGGTATTTTTGAACATCTCAAGATCTTCAGCTGCACATGCACTTCCAAGGGAGAACAGCAAGTTCCAGTGGGGGATGGCTAAGCAGCATTGAGCATCTGCTATTTATTCAGACTGGCATTTCTGCTCCCTAAAATAATTCAACTGCTCAGGTTTTGCAGCACTCAGATCTCTGAAAGTGAAGGCCAGGAGCAGGAGGATGTTTTCAGCAAAAAGGAGGGTCTGCTGATTTGGTCTCTCACTCTCAGGGCTGCCCAGCAGCACACAGACCTGGACCTTTCTGGCTGACACTCCCAGTTCCAGTGGAAAAAGCAATCAAGTAATGAAGTGAGCTCTGCTGAGCCATTGCGCTTCTTTTCATTACTCTGGTACCAAAGGAAGTTTACAGGGTAACAAAAAAAACCACAGAAAAAACCAGAACAGGTACAAGACAACAGTAAAGAGTAGACCTGGTATCATCACTCAGCGATGCTCTCTGTGCCCAATGCAGGAACAAAGAAGGGGTTTTGATGGGACAGGGTCCCTTTCCAAAAGGGTCAAGCAGGACAGGCTGGACGCAAGCCCGAAGAGCATCTCCACCTCAGCACCAATACCCTGCACCACACGGGCAAAGGCACCTCCCAGCCACCTTCACCTATTTCAGCACATGAAGGCTTTATGGTGTGAGGAAATCAGATCAGGCTGGGGGACACCATCATTCTGACCTCTCCACACCAGGAAACACTCACATAAGGGGACCTTCACACTCAGCTGCAAACAAACCCTCGAGGCAGCAGCAGCCCACAGCTGGTGTGGACACGACCCACCCCAGCACCACCCAGCCCGATGACTCCATCTCAGAGGGTGCCTCTGGGCTGTGCTCCCATCACCCTTTTTCAATAACTGTCCTGAAGGGAGACCCGAGGGGCAATCTGCACAAGAAACAGCTCTTAGGGGGCCACAAGCTGCCTTGGCATGTGCACAGAGGATGCAGCTGCAAACACCTGAGAAACCTGGTCCAGCGGTTGGCACACCTGCCCACGGCACTAGATGATCTTTAAGGGCCCTTCCAACCCAAAGCTATTCTATGATTCAATGAGTACAGCCTCTCATTCAGCGACCCAAACCTGCACAGTGAATCACAACACCAGCAGAAAGTTGTTGAATCAACTTTTTGCACTGAAATTTCTGTCCTAAAATGCTGCAACACCGAGATTGTCATAATCTCAGGCTGTGTACAGTTCTGCCCTGCTGCCAGACTTGTGGAGACACAGAAATAAACCTAAAACAAAAGTAAATTTTTTTTAAATAAAATAAAAAACAAAACACAAACAGCAACTAAACGCAGGGCACTTGATCCTGGTAGAGGAGTGCAGGAGCAGAGACCTGCAAGTGAGCAGGGACCAACGGTGCTAAACAGATACTCTGGGAATGGTTTCCAAGCAAAACCAGCAGAATTTGGTAGAAATGGCAGCTGGCTCTGTGGCAATGCCTTGGCACAGCTTGGGGAATGAGCTGCACTGCCTGCAGCCGTTCCCAGAGGTCAACTGCACCCTTCACCGACACTACTGGGAAAGTGCTTGCAACATTAAAGTAAAAGAAATAAACACATAAAAACACCAGAAAGACAAATAAACTGGTCTGGAAGTTTTACGGTAACTTGGCAGACAGGAGGAGCAAACGTCCTGCCCCGATCATTGTAAAAAGAATCAAATTACTCCGTCCGAAAAAAGTTGCCTGTGAGGAGAGTACTGAAGAGCAAGGCAAGTTTCTGCTTCTTGCAACATGACCAGCTACTTCAGCTGGTTTGGGGTTTGTGAAATGAGAGTCTGGGACTCACTGCTCAGCAGTTCCTTTACTCCATCTCAGGAGCAAAACACAGGGAGTGGGTGAGCCAGAACAGCAGCACCACAACATCTGGTCCCCATGAAGGAAAACCCAGCAGCCAACCCTGCAGCCAGCGCGGACCAGAGCTCGGAAGCATCCCCGCCAGCCACGGTTTGGCTCCAAACAGATGAAATCCCCCAGCTTTCCAAAAGCCCCAAACTGAAGTAAGGTGATGTTGTGCTGGTTCCAGGAAAGGGCAGTGGGGAAAGATGGTGGAAACTACCCTGCAGCAGTCAGTGGGGTCCCAAAAAATCCACCAAGCAAATGAAATCACAGCCAGCACCAGCCTCACACAACCGCTTGCCAAGCTGCTACTGCTCCAATCCCCAGAGCCAGGCAAAGACCCACCACCTATCGATTTGAACATACTTCCCTTGAACATACTTCCCTCAGGCTGGAAAGACACGAACTCCTTGTGTAACCAAAGGGAGATGCCCAAAATGTTGAAGGTATCGGATGAAAACCCAGGGAGGATCCTGCCAGCTCACAAGCAAATGGGAATTTTGCCTTGCTTGCTTGTATGATCACACATAGAAGTGTGAGAACACCCATACACAAGTAACATACATGGCTATTTGCTCAGAGTCTTGCTTCATGCCCCCAAATTGCTGTTGTATTTCCCCACACATTGATATCAGTCTTTTTTTCCACCTCTTCCCTCTATACCCACGACTCCCAACTGACCTCCAGGATCCCAGCTGGAGCTGCATATCTCAAACTCCCCATCAGCATCTCATCTTCCAGACGTGCAGCAGCACTGGCTTCTCCCGGCTCGCTTCTCCCAGCGGGAATCCAGCACTGGGGAGCGCCTAGCCAGCACTGAGCACGGACCCGTCTGCTCCACCACTGCGCCAAGCTCCCCTTCGCCTCCGGAGCAACGAGGCTGTTTCCCGGCTAATGTAGATTATTTGTTGTTTACTCGGATTCCTGTCGAGCCAGCGCCAGCTTGCTCAGATCCACCTTGAGTTCAAGAGCAAGTGCTCTCCTCGGTTACACAACCCAGCCGCAGCAGCTGCGGCGTCTGCCTGACACACCGAATTACTGTCTCTCCCCAAATAGACGGGATGTAGCCCTAAAGCGCTGACTGGGAAGTGCCCTACCTGGGAAGGTAAATGGGGAGATAAAGCTGCCGGAAAACATTTTCGCGATAAGTCAGGGCAGCCGCCTGCCATTCGCAGCGAAGAATTTTACTGCCTGTCCAAAGGGTGGCAAGAAAAGCAGCTGCGGGGGGGAGATGGATGGATGGATGGATGGATGGATGGATGGATGGATGGATGGATGGATGGATGGATGGATGGATGGATCCCTGTCCAGTGCCGAGCTTCCGGAGCAGCGCAGAGAGCAGAGCAAGGATCCGCTCAGCTCTGGCTGTGCGGCACAGCCCTGGCTGGGGGAGGATGCCGCCGCCTCCGCTGACATAGGATGGGGAGGATGGATATCGCAGGGAGTATCGCACCCGGCCGGCGTCCCCTACCGGGACCCGCGGCGGGCAGCTCCCCCGGGGAGGGCGCAGCGGAGCCCCGCACAGCCCCCGACACGCGGAGCGGGGCCAGCAGGACACCCAAACCCCGTCCCTGCCTGCCGAGCCGCCCCAGGCGGGGCAGGGGGCGCGGGCGGGCGGCCCCGCACTGCAGCACATCCCCACCCACGCCGCGGACACGCGGGTGCCGCGCGGGCGGCGCAGGCACGGACCGATCCCCCGGCTGCGCGCACTCACCGCGAGGATGCCGGCGAACCCGGCGGAGCTCCGGCTCGCCGCTGCGGCCCCCAT
>VYXF01011002.1:127483-139777 GCA_013397295.1 Polioptila caerulea
TCGGGCTGGGTGGAGCTCAGGCGTGCCACGGTGGCGGGCGCGGAGAAATCGCAGCGGGCTGGGTGTTCGGCACCGAGAAATCTTTAGTGGGGGAGATTTGTTTGTTTTATTTTTCGCGTTCTCCAATGTCAGACATACAGGGAATATTTTTTTTCACAAAAGGGGTAGTGAGGCACTGGCACAGGTTGTCCAGAGAAGCTGTGGCAGCTCCATCCCTGCCTCATCCCTCATCCCAAGACCAGCTTGGACAGGTCTCTGAGCAGCCTGGAAACCAGGGTGGCATCCCTGCCGTTGGAATGCGGTTTGGAAAACTAGACAACCTTTAAATGTCCATTCCAACCCAAACCATTCTATGACTCTGTGAGCATGTAGCACATTCCCTGTGGTGGAGGAGTTCATTGGGGAGCAGACACATCCCTCCATGGAGGACGATTAGCTGGATGCTGAGGGTGGCCACAGGATAGACAACAAAGACAGTGCCCTCACTGCCCATCTTGCAGCATCTGAGCAGAGCAGGGTGACGGTCACAGTGTCCATCAATAGCTGTGGCAGGTGATGGAAACAGGTCCAGGTTTGTCCAGGGAGTCAGGGGAAACAGGAGATGGGGCCAGAGTCAGGACTGGAAAGGATGCAACATCCAATGTCCTTACAGGACATGGGAACTGAGGTGAGATTTCAGCATTGTTCCAAAGTCTGACCAGGAGACCAGGGCACCCCCAGGTGTGGCTTATCGGGGCCTTCAAGGTTTGTGAATGCAGAAAATCAAGGCTATTTGTGACTCTCTACATTGCTGGTTGTCTGTCGAGAAAAATACTCAAACACCTGATTTCCAGAGGGTGCAGAAATCCTGGTGACCAACAGTCACCTTACGGAGATGCCCTGAAAGCAGATGAACAAAGGGAGGGTTTCAGTGCCACGCCAAAGCAATCAGCACAGACTTATAAAATCCCATCTGAAAAAGGGGTTGGGTGCGGGGAAATGTGGTGCTCTTGCTCTAAAGAAGTGTTAATTTCATGGAAGCCCTTCTGAAGCTCACAAAGAAGCCTCATTCTGATTCCAGGGAGTTTTGAGTCCAGCTAGAAGGCTCCTGTCCCAGACAAAGTGGAGTTTTTCTCCTTACACTTTCTCCATCTCTAATGCTGGAAGGGAGCTGGAGAGAAGTAATGACCCTTGGGAGCCTGGGAATGAGTCTGGAGAGCTTCCCTCCCTGAGCTGGGGTGGCAGTGGCAGGATTGCTGTTCCAGGGGGAATGAGAACGAGTGTGTCACATGTGCAGGGAGATGTCCCTCCACAGCTGGCTGTGCTGCTGTGCAAGTGCTGCAGAGCCCTGTTTTGGGCTTTGCCTTCCCTCGGGGCCCCCAAACCTGGGAACAACGTGCTCTTCCCAGGAGGTCAACAAAGGGGAGCCTTATCCCAAAGAGAGATCAAAATGCAAACCAAGACACAGTATGGTTGTTCAAAAGAAATGGGATGCTCATCACTGCTTTTAATTCAAAATAAATTGGGCAAATAATAGGCAATAACACATCTGGGTTAACACCAGGCTCGTGGACGGTGGAGTGAATTTTAAGTTTAAAAATGTGTAGCTCTTTGATGAAGTACAGGGCAGATCTTGGTGCAGAACTAAGTGGCCTGGTTGTGTCTGGGCTAGAAGAGGGTTTGAAATGCCCCAAAAGCACCAACCCACGCTGGGTCCATCAGCACTGTGAAGGGCAGTGTTCAGATTCTACCAGGGAAAAGCAGAAAAATAATCACCTGGAGGACAGGGTGACTCAGGGGATTGGCAATAAGATGGATCATGTTACTGCTTTGGAATGGATTCCAATGAGTTACATCCACTTTTAATTGTTATTACTTATACAGAACCTAAAGGCAGTCCACAGATTATCCAAAAATGCACGGGTTGATCTGTAAATCCCCCACCACTCCCCCCTCACAGCCCTTGCAATGACAAACCCCAGTCACACTGACTGGACTGGTTCATACTGGCTGAGACATAAATTGCTTATTAGTGACCAGCTCGCTGCTTCTCCACTTTTGTCACTCTTCAAAAGAAAAAAATAGGGAACGGATGACTGAGGTCGGAGTTTCGTGTTCAGTGTTTTTGTTGGAAGCAGCAGCAGCTCAAGAAGTTCCTCCTTGCCTCCCTGCATTTGGTTCCTTTTTCCCCCTTGTGCCACCCCGTGAGTCATGCAAATACACCCAGGTCAGTGAACTGGTAACTTGGGAAAACAAGGAGGGTTTTTTAATCAGAGTAGGTGAAACTCACTGCACATGTTGAGACTGCTGGGTCTTGGCTAAGCTGGTGATAGGAGTCCAAGCAGGCATCCACTGACCTTGTTTGCCACCAGAAATTATCATCCCTCCAATGGCAAGATCTCTTGTCTTTTGAGGAAAGCCAGTGCTCCTGCTTAGTCACCTGAGGCTTATTCAAGCCTATTCATGAAATGGGAGGAATTGTTTCACCAAAAGAAGCTATTTGGGAAATTTTGAAGAATACGCCACAGAACCATGGAATCACAGAATGGTTTTGGTTGGAAAGGACCTTATAAATCATCTCATTCCAAGCCCCTGCCATGGGCAGGAACAGCTTCCACTAGACCAGACTGCTCAGGACCCTGTCCAGCCAGGCCTGGAACACTTCTGGGGATGGGGCACCATCACTTGTTTTACCCTGTAGAAACCAGAAACATTCCAGGAAGTGATTTCTCATCCCTGACTTGCACTTAAAGAGGCCAGGCTAATGGGGCAGACATCATTTCCTTTCAGACTCTCATTCTCAGTACATGGACCATTGCTTCCACATCTCCCATAGAAACAGAACATTCCTGTGTTGGTGCTGTTGTTATGGGAAAGTAGCCCATGCATGGGAAAATATGACTCTATTTCATATAGAAACCACAATTATAACTTACATTAACATGAATTGGGAAGTTAAATCAACAAAGCCCACAGACTTCCCTGGGTGAGGGAAAGGAGAGTTTGGGTGGGTGTTCTCACCCTTCTGACCCTCCCTGTGATCTCCAGGAAACTGGGAAGGGAAATGTCTACCAAGAGCAGATGTTCCCAGCAGGAATATATAGATATATACACACATATGCATAAACACAGTCATTTCAAGCCAGGTTTGTTATCACTGATGGACTTCCCACCTCAAGAACTCCATGGGATTCTTGGAGCCAGGGGTGGCAGATGGCAAGTGAAGTGTGGCACTCTTGGGTGGAGGTTTGGTTGCCATCACACCTGAGCTGATCTCTCTTCTGGAAATGGTGGATGCACAGCTGGAGAGCCTGTTTTGCCAGAGGATATTAAGGAAGGAGAAGGAGCTTCTGATGGCCAGAATAAGTGTGTGGACACCACCTTAGGCCTGTGCCCAGGGCTGTGAGACAAGCAGCAGGTGGGATGGGGAGGTGAGGATGCAGGTGAAGTGCAGATGGCCCTGCATCTTCTCCCAGGTGAGATCAGGGAGTGAGGATCATGAGGCTGGCATCTCACACCCTTCCCAGGTCAGTGACTCGCTGTGAAGAAGTTTCCTTCCTGTCCCCCGAGTCATGCAAGTGCTGCCAAGCAGGACAACTTTTATCAGACTGAAAGCCACAGCTGCCTGCATGCCTGGTTTGGTGCACATGGAACAAGCCTAGCAGTCACATCTGCACCTCTCCAAGTCAAAATAATGGATGCATTTAAAGCTTCTTGTTTTGGGGTTTTATCCCTTTGGAGTCTTCTTTTGCAGGAGGTCCTTTGGCTCAGCTGCAGAGTGAGGTCTGGATATAGAAGCCTGGACACTCAACCTCAGCAAAAGCACTGGGACTCTGGGCACCTCACCCAGTGCCCTCATTCACCTCCCTCCTCCCTTCCTCATCCCTTTCCTTCTCCTTGGTGCAAGTGCTCTGGGGCTGAGGCTGGAACAGTGCCTAACAAAGCTGAGCCTTGCTCTCAGCTGGGGTATCTTGATGGTCATGAAGCTGAAATGAAAAATGATGAAGCTGGAAATGAGAAATGGTGAAGAGCGTTTTTATGGATGAACCTGAAAGCCTTACAATGTCCCTGGGTTTAGCCTGGATGAAGTGAAGCAGTGGATTAAGTGGTGTAGCCATGAGCAGAGCGTTGGCAGCAGAGCTCAGAGCTTCATGCTAAGCAGAGGATCACGTGTTGTCTTGCTCCTCTGTGGCCAGCATGACCTAAGTGGGACAGGGAGGTGACAAGGTGACAGGATTGTTTGCAGAGCTTTTGGAGAGCACTGCAAAGCTCAGTATGGGTTTCCCAAAGTCAATTGCTTTCCAGGAAGGACTGTGCTTTCTTGTGGGTTCAACATCAAATACAGATACCGAACAACCCCCTCGCAAATCTGTTTTTCGTGTCAGCTGTGGATGCGAGATCCCTTCTGTGTCAGATTACCCAGCACACGTGATCCTGCCAGCTTTGTGCCTCGTGTCACCTGCAGGACCATTGGAGTGGCACGGGCAGCCACTGCCTAATCCAGCCTACATCCTCCTGGTACAGAGAGGAACCAGCAAATAACTCTCACCACCTCTAACCCAACAGGCTTCATTCTTCTCTGCTCCAGCGGGAGCTCAAGGCCAGCTGTGCAGCCCTGGGGTTTTGTTTGGCGCCCCAGGAGAATGTCACTTCCCAAGTGACCATGCCCAGTGCCCCAGCTGCACCCAGCAGGGCAGATCTGATTGCTGAGTGGTCACAGATAATCTTAGTCACAGTTTAAGGTCTTTTTCTACTCCCCTGATGTGAGGGGGACCCCACAGCTCTGTTGTCCCGAGGCCAAGGGCACACAGGCTGGGCACAGGGCTGTGCCAAAGGGGTCACAGCCATCGGGCAGTGGGGTTCATGGGGGGAGGATGGTCAGGGTGAGGAGTGGCTCACATGGAGCTCTATTGTCCCTGCACATCATATTTGATGTACATTGGATACAGAGTTATTCAGGGCAGTTAAGGGTGACAACAAGGAGATGCAAAGAGCTTAAAACAGTGCCTGACCAGGCGATAAAAGCACTCCTAAAACTCGGGTGTCCTTGAAAAGGGGCGAGGGCTGCCTCCGTGTGGGTTAGAGCCTCCCAAAACCGAGACGCAGAGCCTTGCAGAGGCTCCCACGGGTATCAGGTGACAGCATAGCAGTGGGCGAGGAAGGCAAAGCCTCCCCTGTCCCCGTGAGGATGATGAGGAGGATGGAGACCCTGGGTGGGGATGGCTCAGGAGGCAAGTAGCAGGGAGAAATATGAGGCTGAAGTCCCAGGTGGCTCAGAGAAAACCATCGGGGAAATTAGTGACGTATCAGCCTCAGCTGACAGAGCCTGGGAACATGCCGGGTCTCTGAATCCCCGGGATTTGTGCAGCCTCGGTCCCGGCAGCGCTGGGTGCTCCCCGCCGCCTCGGCGGAGTGCGGCCGGACAGCCCCGCCTGCGGAGCGCTCAGCCGTGGAAAATGTGCCTGGAGCACCCTGGAGCGGCTGCAGGCAGCTGCCGGGGGGTCCTGAGCTCCACAAGGAGCAGGGCAAAGTGACTTGGAGGTAGCGAGGTGTTCTCATCTCCCCTGAGCTATTTCAGCTGATCTCAGCCTTTTCAAAGCCTCGCCCAAGCTTGGCTGATTCAAATCACTTCAGGCTATTTAATCATCGCATAAGCAGACCGCGCTTAAGGACTAGTTTATAGACTTTAAACCGGTGAGAGTAACCCAGTGGGTTGTATAAGGAGCTGGTTATGCCCTGATAAACTTTCAGGGGAGATGAAGACCCAGGGAGCAAGACTTCGAGCAGGAGAGCTCCAGCCTTGCATTACACAGGAGTTTAGGAGGCAAGAGGAGTCTGTAGGAAGCTCCCTGCAGTCAGTCTGGCACTCTCCTGCCTTCACACATTTTAACTGCCTGCAAATCCTCCTCCAGGAAACCGAGAATTAGTCCCGGTGCTAAATAACTTTGGAAGAGAGGATCCTTAGTGGGGACTCTTGCTGGAAAGAATAACACGGCTGGATGTGTAAAGCAGTGAAGAGGTCACAAGCCAGCTCCTGGGAAGGACACGTCCCTCCCATCTCACCAGCATCCAGGTCCTTCCTATAAACGGGGCAGTTTTTCTGTTCCCTTGGCAGCTTTTCAGACCCTCTCTGTGATTGTTTTTGCTCTGTTTGCCACCAGTTACACTCCAGCTGGATGTGAGGGAGGAGGAAGGATAAGTCCCACACCCTGAGCTCAAATCACTTTCAGTCATGATTTAAACGCATCGGCTTGAACCAGCCTAAGAGCTTGCCAACACAGAGGTCCCATTCCTGTCCTTTCTCCTGCAGCTCCAGGCTACCAGCCCATCCTCCCCTTTATCGCTTGTGCTGGGTAACTCGGCCCTGACTTAGCAGAAACCTGTTCCCTTTTTTCACTCAGTTATTTTTGTGCCCGATTAGTAGTTTGGGTGTGTGGAGGCTGCGCAACACCAAAGCTGATGCAAGGGAGAGCGATAGGGTGGGGGTGAGGGGTGGTTCCAGGCAGCCTGTGGGTGAAAGATACTCAATATGGATACAAATGCTGCAGCAGAGCTGATTACAAGGTCACACCGGGTGAGAGGAGAAGCAGAGATGTCATTTGGGGTTACAGTGACAGCTGGGATTAAAGGCTTGAGACTGAGGGAACTGGGCAAGGCTGCTGAGAGGTTCCTGGGACAATCCCAATAGCAGTTTGGGAATGTCTACTGTGACGTGGTGATGGCTGGGAAGTGCCTTGGGAGCACTGTGGTTGCACCTGGCCTTGCTTGCAGCTGATTTCAGCTGATTTCAGCTGATCTCAGCCTGAGCCCTGCCCCATCACTGCGGGGCACTGCTGGCTGAGTGGCAGTGGGGTGGTGGGATCCCAGGGCCATGGCTGTGGGATAAGCCTTGTTAGAGGTAGCAGAGGGCTGGACATGTTGCTACCACATTCCTGCTCCTAGCACAGTTTTTTCCATTTCACCTTTGGAAACCTTCTCTCTTCAAGTCCTGAAGTGTCTATGGAGCAGATTGTCCTTGAAAATGAGCCAGGAGACAGCCCTAAAAGTTCATGGCTAATTCTGAGGTAATTCTGTAATAAATGTAACCTTTCTGGCAGCACAGGAGAGCAATTAAGGAACCTTTCATTTTTAAGGGTCCTCAAAAACATGTTGCTAATTTCTATCCAGAAACATTGGACAATTTAATCAAACCAGCCTGGATACTCAAGGGACTCTGATGCCCTACAAGCCTTCCATGTCTGCCTTTGCCCTCCTTCCCTCACACCATGCCTCGGCCATTCTTCCCCTGCTTCCCTCCCCAGCTATCCTTCCCCACTCGTGAACAAAGAAATTTAACAAAACCGTGCTCCACTGGAGGGAAGGGAGGCAAAGAAAACAGGAAAGCAGATAATATAACAACAAACAACAGCCCCATCCAAAGTACACAGAGGTGTGTTCATCTTTCCCTTTCTCTTTGCTTTTCCATGGTCTCTAAGAAAACTGGCTACTGCCTCCATCCTGCAGGCTCCCACTATGCCAGTTCACTGGTCTCAAGCTGCAGACTATGCATGTCTCCCAGGCAGCTATTCCATCCATCCATCCATCCATCCATCCATCCATCCATCCATCCATCCATCCATCCATCCCCCCTAGCCTCTACCCATCAGTGATGTCCTTAGTAGGAACCCCCTATTGTCTTCTCTCAGATTAAGACTCACTAGAGTCAAAACCCAAGGGCTGCCATTTTTTATGCACAGTTTCTGATACTGGTTGTGCTGAGCCCAGGTCTAAAGGTCACGGAGTGAGAGGAGTTTGACACAGGAACTTGCAGACCTTTGGTTTCCATCACCAGGCTCACCTTGTGCTCAAGCAGGAGTGGAAGAGGAGTGACTTATACTCACAGAATCAGTTGTGTTGGAAAAGACCTCTGAGATCATCGAGTCCAACCCATGATCAACCACCACCTTGTCAACCAGACCATGGGCACTCAGTGCCATGTCCTATCTTTCCTTAAACACCTCCTCTCTGGGCAATCCATCCCAATGTTTAACAACACTTTCCATGAAGAATTTCCTCCTGGTGCAGCTTGAGGCTAATCCTCTCATTAGTTACCTGGGAGAAGAGGCTGACCCCACCTTGCTGCACCCTTTGCAGGCAGCTGCAGAGAGCATGGACGAGGATCAGGAGTGTGGGGAGGTGTGCTCTGGCTGCATGGCCCGGTGAGTGCTGTGGTGCCAGGCGAGGACAACGCTGTTCCCTGGCTCGTTATTGTTACCAGATGAGTGGGGGACGTTTACGATCCCTGGGTTTGGATAATTGAGTTCTGATTGGGACAGAGGAAGGAGAGCTGCCCTCCTCTTCCCTCCTGCACCCCACGGCAAGCCCTCAGCCCCCTGCCCTCCTGCAAGGCTTTGTTCCTGGGGGTGACGCGCAGCAGCCCGGACGTGACTGTGGATCCCACACCCCCACGACGCCCTGCTCTGTCTGGGGTTATTGTGTGATGCCCAGAACAATGTGCTGTGGTTAGGGATGCCTGGGAGAGCGCCGGGAGGCTCCCTGCTCCCCCTCTCCCTGCTAGTGCTGGGGGAGGCAGCTTTTGGCCATCTGGTAGCTGTGGGTTTGGTGGGGGTCCCACAGCAGGGGAGGAGATGCAGCCACCAGTGCTGTTCCTAGAGAGGAAAGCCAGCGTTTGGCACTGCTGAGCCACAGAGGCACTGTGTGTCCTGGGCATGGGATGGCTTTGGGCACTGTAGGATGACAGGATAGCTCATGTGGGAAGGGACTGCAGGAGGTCTCTGGCCCAGCCTCTTCATCCTGCCAGCTCTGGGGTCAGGCCAGGTTGCTCAGGGCTTCAGTGAGTTGGATCTTGGAAACCTCCAAGGCTGGAGGCGGCACAGCCTTTCTGGGCAACCTATAGCAGTGCTGAACTGCCCTCCTCATAGTGGGGACATTTTTTCTCCAATCCAGTCTGAACCTCCCTGGCTTCAGTTTATGTCCAGTGTCTGTTGTGTATCCTCGTGCACCTCTGTGTACACCTTGACTTCATCATCTCCATATCCTCCTTGCAGGTACACCAGAGCTTCTCTTCTCCAGCCCAGCACACTCAGCCTCCCCTCCCAGGCTGTGTGACCCCACAAGGCTGTGTGAGCTCCGACTGTCTTGCTGGCCTTTCTTTGGACTCTTTCCCACGTGTCCCCATCTCTCTTGTACTAGAGGCTGTTGCAATATCCAGTCATGGTGTCAGCAGGGCTGAGCTGAGGAATCACCTCCTTGAGCTGCTGGCAATGCTCTGCCTAATGCAGCCTGAGGGCCTGTTTGCCTTCTTTGCTGTGATGATGCATTGCTGACTCAATGCCCTTTCTGCACAGCTGCTCCTCCACCAGGCACCCCCAGCCCGTGTTGTAGCCTGGTGGTTATTCCTTCCCAGGCACTGGACTTAGTATTTGCCCTGGATGAAGTCCATAAATATCCTTGCAGTATCAAGTCAAAGAGAGTGAGGAACCCGCAAGTCATATGCCCGAGTCACAGAGACTTTGTAATGGTTTGGAAAGTCCCTCTTTGGGGACCATACCCACACCTTAGAGAGGAGAATGTGTTTGTTTGGGATGTTGAGATGGCTGGAAGCTCAGGCAGGAATATGGGTCAGTGCTATAAGCAGGAACAGCAGAACTGCTCTCACAAGGAAACCTCCTGCACCGCTCAGTGCCGAGGCAGGGACCTGGGGAACACTGGGCTTTTCACACCAGAATGTCATTGCAAAACCCGCAGGAGTAGGGGCTTCTGTGTCCTCCAGTGGCCATGGTACTGGCAGGAGGGAAGGGGAAATGTGTCCTTCCTGGCTTTGGGAGTCCCTTTGGCTGCCTGGGCGAGATGTCCCTCAACACACATTCTGTTTGAGTTGGCCATCTCTGCATCACGGCAGCTGAGCTTTGCATCATTTGGACTTCTCTGTCCTGCCTTGCTGGTTGCTTCCCCCTGTGCCCAGGTCCCCCTGGAGCCAACTCTCAGACACTTTGGTGTGGGGCATGTTTGGTCTGCGTTCTGTTAACCACCCTCCTTTGCCATGGGTGTCCTTGGCCAACAAGTGTGTCAGGAGATGGGCATTGCCTTGGGTGGAGACAAGGCAGAATAATGTTCTTCCCTGATGAGCACCCAGGGAGAACAGGTTCCCCTCAGGGCCTCGTGAGACCCTGTCTAGAGTGCTGTGTCCAGATCTGGGGTCCTCAGAACAAGAGATGGATTTGGAGCAGATGCAGAGGAGACCACGGAGAAGCTCAAAGGGCTGGAGCCCCTCTCCTTTGCAGACAGACTGGGAGAGTTGGGGTGGATCAGCCTGGAGAAGAGAAGGCTCTGGAAAGACCTTGGAGAGTCTCCCAGTAATTGAAGAGAGCTTATGAAAAAGAGGAAGAGCAACTTCTTACACGATTAGATACTGATAGGACAAGGGGAAATGTTTTTAAACTAAGAGACAAGAGTTTTATTCTAGATGTTAGGAAGAAATTCTTTACTCAGAGGGTGGTGAGGTACTGGCACAGATTGTCCAGAGAAGTTTTAGACCCCTGGAAGTGTTCAAGGCCAGGCTGGATGGGGCTTGGAACAACCCAGTCCAGTGGCTGGCATCCCTGCCCATGGCAGAGGGGTTGGAACGAGATATTCTTTAGAGTTTCTTCCAACCAAACCATTCCATCATTCATGTGAAGTGAGACATGTCATTGCTTTTCTGGGGATGAAGACAAAACCCCCTTGGCTCCCATTCTTCTCCAGCTTACCACAGCAGCAGTGCAGGGTCTCACCCTCACCATAGAAAGGTCCCTTCCCCAGACCAGAGTATTTATTCCCAGGACTTCCCCGCCCCAGGGCTGCTCATTCATCTCTCGCAGACAGAATGGAGCCTGTCACAAGAGCAGATGCAGAGCAGGCAGAGCTCCCCATGAGACCCTTCACCACCAGAGACGATAAACAGATGGGGAAATCTGCTGGGAAATGCATTGACGTAAGGAGGTGAGAGGCTGGAGCAGTGTCCCCAGGGAGGTGGGAACACGCTGAGAAAGCTGGATGCAGAGCCCGGTGCACAATGGCTCTTTGATTCCCCCAGACGCTGCTAATGGGCCGTTTCCTCTCCCAGCCCTCCCCGTGGACCCGAGATGTCTCGCTGGATGTCTTGCCCTCCCGTTATCTGTCTCCCTGACTTCTCTCTGGGATTTCCTCTGATCAGGCTGCTGGGTCATCCCAGGCTAGCGTCCCTCGTAGGATCCCTCTGTCCCCAGAGCTGCTGTGGCCAGAAGCTTTTCTCTTCAGAGGATAACTGCAGCATATGTGTAGGGAGCATGGAGTCAGCCTTCCCAGCTGGAGGGAGAATTGGGCTCAGGTACTTCAGGACCTCAACCTGACCCAACAGCCATCCTTGGGGGGTGTTTTACCCAGGACTGCACCCCGATTCATCAGTTCTTCTTGGAAGGATGGGGCCACCCATGCAATTATTTGTATAATCTATGTGATATACCTCTCCCTTTCCCTCCAAAAATTAAATGTGAGAGGCCCCTGGCAGCCCACTCTCCCAGCCAGGCATCCAGCTACCAGGAGCACAATGCTGGGACCACCATGCTGGGCAAGGAGGGACAGGCACATGCCTGAGAGATTCATCCCTACAGCTTTGAGGTACTGAGCAGGTCTTTATTATCAAATTTTAATTACCATGGCTGAATTTTAATGGAGAAACTGTGCAATTCCACTTTACGTCCCATCCCCCAGGCCAGGTTGCTCATGTCACATTCCCTGATGTTGCAGCTATGATTTTTTTTTTTGGCTAATGCAGCAAAAATTTTTATTGGATTTGGAAATACAAGAAATTAGTTGCCCTGGGGGAAGGGGAGGCAGAGGGCTGCCTGGCATGCAGAGCTGCCAGGAGGCTCTGACAGCCAGACATATATTGCTGTTTATAATACTTAACAGCTAGCAGCTCTACAAAGTCCTTTCTTTATTCATTTCTCTCCCTAGCACTTCACAGCATGCAATAACTTGGATTTATAAATTAAACATGTTCCTTGTTTTAATACATCATCTACTTCTTATTCCGTAGTCCCATAATGGGATTTTTAATTGCCTGTCATGGAATCGTGCATCCTCCTGGCAGCCTGGGAGTGCGAGTGTAGCCATGAGTTCATTGGCCCTTGTTGGTATTAAATGGTGCATTTAAATCTTCACATTAACAAAAGCGAGGAACACGACCGGGAATGTGGAACAGTCATCATTAAGAAGAATTGTTTTCTGTGGCAGAAAATGAGGAAAACCAGGCCAAAAATACAAACAGATTGCCCTCCCCCCCCCCTCCCACCC
>VYXF01011002.1:140046-183031 GCA_013397295.1 Polioptila caerulea
CCCCCTCCCACCCCCAAAGGGAAAAGCGTTGCACAGTGTTTTAATTATTGCTGGGTTTATTTTCAACTGATGCGTGTCCAACAGCTTGAGCCCGGATTAGAGTCCAAGGGCTGAGGCAGGGGCTGGAAGACCCACTCCAAGGGTGGCCCCACACACATTATCTGGTGCCTAAATCCAGCTCCAGAACCCCGTCCTGCTGCATTTGCTGCAGGGTCACGGCTGCTTTTGCTGTGCTTCTGTGCTCAGCAATGCTGAAATCTGGGCGAGGCAGTCCAGCCAAGATGTCCCTGCCAGAGCCCAGGAACGCTGGGCAGGAAGGAGATGCAGAATGAGGCACCAGGTTCCTCCTGCTGCTGTGTTCAGCCTCAGTGAGCCCCATGTGCTGCTCAGATCCCTGCACCCAAAGAGGCTGTGCTGGGGGACCATGGACAGAAAAAGGCAGATAAAAGGTTAACAGGGATGGGGCTCCTGCCCTGATGCAATTTAATGTGATTTCCTCTTACAACACTTGAATATCTGCTCTTTGTAAGAACAGGCTGTGTCCAAGAGCTTTTTATCACAGCTTCCCCTTCCAGGCAAAACAAAGTTAAATCCTCCAACCTTTCTACTTTTTCGCATCTTAATCTTTTTTAATTAATTAACATCTTTGCCAAAGTGTGCCCTAAATAGGAGACGTGGTCCAGCTGAGACCTTATCAGCATGGAGGCAAGCTGAACAATTACCTCCTCTGGCTTACACACAGCAGTCCAGTATTGCATCCAGGAAGGAGATTTGCTTCTGCTGGTGTTTTCCCAACTGCAGATTTCTCACCCTCACCCTTTGTGAATTGCCATTTCCCTTCCATTTCTGCTCTGCTGTCACTGGGTAAGAGCTCTCTGGTGGGTTCTGTGCATTTGATGTCACTCCTGTCAGAGCCACAGTTTGTGCTGTTGTTTACTGGATTTCATCTCATTCAAGTCAGGCTTTTTCTCCAATTTTTCCAGGTAATTTTGAATTCTCATCCAGTCCTCCCAGGTGTTTGATATCCAGCACAACCTGAAAATTTTAGAAGAGCATTCCCTGGGCCATTGCTTGAGTCAGTAAATAAAAATGCTTAATAGGATCACCTTTATGCCTGATCCAGGAAGACTCTGCTCAAAATCTTCTCCTTGTGTGACTGAAAACTATCTGCAGGGACTCCAGGTGTATTTTATTAAATTGCTCCTAAACTCACTTCCTCATATTTCCTTAATTTAGGAGAATTGGTAAAATGTCAGATGGGACTATTTCAAAAGCTTGGTCTAAATCACGGCACATTTCAGCTGCCTGAGAGGGAACCCGAGTTAAACATTACTCTGGTTTGGGCAATTTATTTTTGACAAATTCATCTTTTCTTCTTATTCCTGTGTCCTCCTCTGGCTTTGTATCAACTGCTCGTTTAATAATTTGTTCTGGGACTTTTCCCAGAGTAAGAGTTTGGCTCCTGGTGTAGAAAACCTACTTTTTAAAGGGAGATATTGTGCCTGCTGGTTTCTGCTCCATAGGATATTTCCTAGCTCAGGGAAGGGGATGTAATTCTTCCCCTGCTTTGGGAAGAACATCCCAACTCCTTCCACTGCTCACCTCCCACAGGATCATCCTCTGCTTGTGCTGACTCCATCTCTGTCCTACCTAAACCGTGTGTGGATGGTTTCTTTCTGCTCCACCCCGTGGTTTGATTAACTGCTAATTACAGTCAGTTAGCTGATGACAAAGAACCCTTTTTGTGAACACAGCATTGGCCTTTCCCAAGTCATCTCCTTCCTCTTTCTTCTCCTGATGTGTTTACAGATCCTCCTGTTGGCTTCCCACCCTCGTTCCCTGAAACTCCTGCCTTCCTGAGTGGTTTCACAATGGGGCAGGTTTTGATGTAAATCCATGAGCTCCCACAGTTCCCACCTCCCTCTGCCCTGGGTTTGCAGCAGCGCCACTGGTGTCCGGCTCAGTGTTCACCTTTTCTGCCTTTCTCTTGGCAGGATAAACCACCCAGCGTCTTTAGGGCTTTTCCCTGCTGTGCAGGCTCTCCTTCTCCCTCAGGAGGTATCCACAGCTTCCCCGTGTGTGCCAAAATCACCTGGTTTGGGTCCAGCATCCCTCTGCCCCTGCTCTTGCATCTCCCTGTTTATGAGAAAGATTAATTCTGCCACTTTGGGATTGCTCTCCCCAAAATCACTGTCCCTTCAGCTCCCAGCTGGCTCCTCATGGTCAGAGCTTGATGAATGTACTCTTTGTCCATCTGAGCTGAAATGTTGTCCCCAGCATCCCAGGGATTCAATGGACCAGGATTCTGTCTCATTTCCAGTTGTAGGTAATTAAAATAATGTCCCTTACTTTCACTGTTGATGATATCTGGAAAAACCTCTCCTACCTCTTCCTCCTCAGCTCTCCTGCCATGGCCACATCCCAGGCCCTGCTGTGTGCCCTCCTGGGACTGCCTTCCTTTCCTCTGCTCTTCCCAGATTTTCTCCACAAGGACAGAAATGGGTTTCTGTGCTGAGCATTCTCTGTGCATTATGTCATCACTGTGACTGTGTCTTAAGAATTCCCGGTGTATTTATTTATCTCCTGGTCTCCTGGGGGAAGTTGATAATTGCTGCATTGCCCTTTTCCCTGTATTGGGTCACCCTTAGTCCAGCACTGTAATTTCTCCCAGAAAACTGGATCCTTCCCCATCTCCTGTAATTAGGGACCTCTGCCCAGGGTAGGGGGTTCTTGTGAAAATTCAGCCACCAGAATCTTCATTCCCAGCCAGAACTGGCTGCCTTTTCTCCCATTGCTCATCCCAGAGACCATACAGTTTGAAGAATAAGGTGTTTGAGGATAACTATCATGCACCTCCCAGCTTTTGTGTCTCTCAGCCTAAGCACTGAGCCCTCTTCTTTTCCATTGCCACCCAGGGACCCCCAAGCCCCTCCAAACCCTGCAGGCACCAGGGGCTGGGGCTCACAGGTCTCCCCCCAAACCAGCAGGTGAAGCCAACCTGCATAGCAAACAAGAGACCCAGCATGTAGCAGAGGGGTATTTAAAATGAAAATTGGATTCTGAGATTGGCCTCAGACTGTTCAGGGAAGTATTATAATTAACTGTGAGATGTCTCTGGAAATGTTGCTGGCTGGAGCAAGAGACTCAAGCATCCTTTCTCTGGTCTTATTCTGCAATGCAAGAGTTTATTTACTGTACATTTCAAAATAGAGCCCTTCCCCCCTCCCCATTTTGAGTGGAACAAACAATGCTATGTCTCTCCTGCCACTGCAGTATTAGAAAAAACTGGGTCATGCATATAATTCTGCAGAGGGAAACAAAAGGCCATTCTGCCCCTCTTGGATCTCGTATTTATGGATGCTGTGGCACATTATGGTAATTCTCGCTTGAATCCAGCATATAATTGATAGCTAATAATTAGGCTGTGGCATTTTTACATGCAGATACAGGCAGAGATTCATGACACAGTGGACAAGACATTAAAATATGACTGACACATAAAACTGCTGCAGACTTTCCAAGGCACCAGATTCCCATCTCTGCTTTGCCTTCTGGCTTTTCACACGCTTGTGTGTGAAAAAACACTCTCATTTTAGGTTGTTGATAATAAATTCTTTTCTCTATTTGTATTCTGTCCAATTTAAACAACAACAAAAAAAATATATACCCTGTCAGCATGCAAGGCTGGACAGTTGGTGGATTTATTAGAATTATGAAGTCGACATCTGTTCTGGACTCACAGAGGGGTAATTCCAGGAAGGCAGTAAATTGTGGGGACACAAGAATATGCTCACATACTTGTAGGCTGCACACGTTGATTTTATAAATGCTCATGTACAAAGTGGAAAAAACAGCTGTGGCTTGGTGATCAGCTTGAAATCACCAGGAGTGAAATCTAGTGTAAATATATTGATTTCTGGTACATTTTAGTATTTCTTTGTGCTCCTCTGTGCATTTAGCCAAGTATTGTCTCTTCATATATGCACCCAGTGACTCGCTGCATTAAGAGTAACCTCAGGCTGAAGAGATGAAAATAAATAAATAAAAAAACCGCTAGAAAACTGTTTCCATGGCTGTGACTGGGAACAGGAGTGTTCCTGCTTTGCTGAGGTCAGGATGTGACATAACCACTCCCCTGCCTGCAAGGCTGAAGCAAAGAAGGTGATGAAGCAAAAATCACTCCCATTATCACTCTGGGATAATCCGACATAATACTGCAGGGTGAGATGAGGTCTCAGGGAATGATCATTGTCCTCTAAGTGTGTCCATCTCTGCACACGGCTGCTCCTCCCTGGCAAATCTGGGGGAACATATGGTCCAGGAAATCAAAGCTACAGACCCCCCTCTAACTTCCCCAGGCACACACACAGCTCTGCATCATTACACATCATCTAGACACTAAATATCTGCTGCACATTTTGTCTGTGGGTTTAATTTTCAAATAACAGCCAGATAAGGTTGTGGGTGTAGCGGGTTGATGCTGGCTGGATGCCAGGCACTCATCAAAGCCTCTCTCTCTCCCCTCTTCTGCTGGACAAGGGAGAGAAAATCTAACAAAGGGTTCATGGGTGGAGATAAGGAGAGAGAGAGATCACTCACCAAATACCATCACGGACAAAACAGGCTTGAATGAGAGATATTAATTGAATTTATTAATAACGAAATCAGAACAGGATAATGACAAGTAAAAACAGACCTTAAAAATACCTTCCCCCCACCTCTCCCTCTTTCCTAGCTCTACCTCCTCCCCCAGCATCTCAGGGAGACAGGGAGAGGAGGCTGTGGTCAGTTCATCACCCACGGCTTCTCCTGTTCCTCAGGGTCAGGAGTCGCTCCCCTGCTGCACCCTGGGGTCCCTCCCATGGGAGATGGTTCTCCAGGAACTTCTCCAGCATGAGTCCATCCCCTGGGCAAGAGTTCTCCACAAACTGCTGCACTGTGGGTCACTCTTCCACGGGGTGCAGTCCTTCAGGAACAGGCTGCTCCAGCGTGGGCCCCCAAGGGTCTCAAGTCCTACTGGGAAACCTGCTCCATCATTGTCTTCTTTCTCCACACATTCCTGCCAGGACCCTGCTCCAGCACAGACTTCCCACAGGCTCACAGCCTCCTCCCAGGCATCCACCTCCTTCAGTGGGGGCTCCTCCATGGAGCTCTGCTCCCTCATGGACCTCCATGGGCTGCAGGGGCACAGCTGCCTCACCATGGTCCTCACTACAGGCTGCAGGGGAGTCCCAGCTCTGGTGCCCGGAGCAGCTCCTGCTCCTCCATCTCCACCGACCTTGGTGCCTGCAGAGCTGTACCTCTCACCTATTCTCACTCTGCTCTTTGGCTGCAATTACACCGACCCAATAATTTTCTTTTCTTCTTTTTAAATGTGTTACCACAGAGGCATTACCGCTATTTCTAATTGGCCTGGCCTTGGCCAGCAGCAGGTCAGTCCTGGAGCTGCCAGGGATTGGCTCTGCTGGACATGGGGGAAGCTTCTGGCAGCTTCTCACAGAAGCCACTCCTATAGCTCTCCCACAACCAAAACCTGGCCATGCCAACCCAATGCATGGATCTGCATGACCCCGTTGCAGCATCTCCTGGTACTGCAGGGTTTGTATACACCTCACCCAGGAGAGCCCAATGTGTGTGATTTATGTAATTGTAGGATGGTTTGGGAGGGACATTAAAGCTCATCCAGTTCCAGCCCCCTGCCATGGGCAGGGACGTCTCCCCCTAGCCCAGGTTGCTCCAAGCCCCAGCCAGCCTGGCCTTGAACGCTCCCAGGGGTGGGGCATCCACAACTTCTTTGGACAACCTGTGCCTGTGAACATTTCCCCTCACTGACACTCCAAGGAAATGGTGTGAATCAAGGCACTGGAAGGACTTGTGGGATAATTAAAAGCACCAGTATTGGAACTGGTATTGCTCTACAGCATCTCACTCAGAGGAATTTTTAGCTGTCCAAGCCCTGGCACAAAATCCTTTTTGGGTTTGCTCCTCCTGACCTGGAAAGCAGCGGCACAGCACTGGGAGTGATGGCTACAGCATTCCTGCTCTTGGATAATCATGACAAACACATCCAGCATCCCTGCTACCCCTTGTTACACATGGAGCTGGGGGATGCAGTCGCTTGGGATCACCGTGGGGCTGGGGTGAGGAGCTGTGGAATGGCCAGCCCCTACACACCCTGCCCTGGAGGGAGAGGACAGCTTGAGCCTGCTGCTCTGATTAACCAGACCTTAGAGCAGGGTCATGCTGGCGCTGACACATTTCAACCCATGGACTTTCTGGGCTCAGGGAAATTATTTGACATACCCCGTTCCTCACCTGCTGTCTGCCCAGTTCCTTCCTGCTGGCTTTTCTCCTACTGTAGCTGCTCCACTCTAGATGAAAAGAAAGAAAAATGTGAGTGGAAAAGAGGGAGGCTGAGGCATACACACATTTCATTTTTATGGGCCTTTCACTGTATTTCATCTATCTTTCATTTAACACACCAGTGACATTTATGTATTTCCCGAAATGCCACCTAGGAAGGAAAACACATTAAGAACAAGTTGACATAAAGAGTGAGGTATCCTTCAGTGGGCTTGGCTGGAAATGTGCAGAGCAGCCTGCAGGCACAGGCATCCCTCTGTGCTGAGCCATCCCTGGGTTGCAGTGGTGACATGCTCCAGCTCCATGCAGCAGATCAAAGCAGCTCCTGCTCCTTGGTTTTGTCGTATGTGATCCAGCTGCCACTTGGAAGCAAAGCTTCTGTCCGGAAAATAGGAATCATTTTTGCACAGAAGTGCTCTCCCAGGCCCTCCTGCTGTGCTTGCACTGTGTGCTGTTCCTGCAATGCTTTAGTGACCTGCCCTTTCTAGGAAACTGCAGGCAGGCACAGAGGAGACCATCACAATAATAATAATATTTGTAATAATAATGATGATGAAGGTAATTGGTGCTGGGATGGAGATAGCTCCTGGTTCTGGGACACTTCCTGGGCCAGGCACATGAAGGCAACAGGAACAGGCTGGTAATTTGTTTTGCCCTTCAGACACAGGAGCTTTGGAGCTAACAATGCCCATCCTTTACCAAGGAACTGCTGCTCAGAGCCTTAATTTGGGTGATGAATGGTCTCTGCTGGGAAAAAAAACACCTCTGCAGTTGTAGCTGGCAATCTTGGTACAGACAGGCAGGACCACACTTCTTATCCTCTATATGGTATATCACAGAATCACAGAGTGTTTGGGGTTGGAAAGGACCTTACAGATCCTCTAATTCCAACTCCCCTCTCAGCAGACCAGGTTGCTCCAAGTCCCATCCAACCTCATCTTGAGCACTTCCAGGGTTGGGGCATCCACAACCCCCCAGGGGAACCTGTTCCAGTGTCTCACCATCCTCACAGTAAAAGGATTTATTTCTTATGTCTAACCTAAGTTTCCCCTCTTTCAGTTTGTAACCCAATATGGTTTTACACCTGCTGTCACAGTTTGGGTGTGCAGCTTAGCCCATACAGACCATTGGAGGACAGAATGCTCGGGGAGCTGGCCCAGACTGAGACACAGAATTCCTGGTGCCCAGGCAGAGGGCATGGCTGCAGCCCTGGCTGTGGCACAGTGTCCTTCAGGGACCCAACTGGATTGCCCCACCTTGTCCTGGCACATGGAACAATAGAATACTCATCACTCTCTTGGGGAGTAGCAAGCAGGAGATTGTCCATCACTCTCTTGGGGAGTAGCAAGCAGGAGATTGTCCTTCCATCATCCCTTCATCCAGTCCTCAGACTTGTTGGGCTGAAGACATCTCCCTTCCCCTGAGAAATGGGGGGTCCAACAAACTTCTCATGCTTCCCTCCCCATCACTGCCCAGTTTTACACCTCCAAGGCCACACTGAGGAATGACAGTCACACAACAGCACTGGGCACCTTGAAATGGGAATACCAGCCTCTGCCTATCCTGTTCATTGAGCAGATCTGCTCTTACAGGGTCTGTAACAAAACCACCGAGCACTCAGCAAGTCTCTGACAGGGAGCAGCCCGGGGTAAGCAGACTCACTCCTCCCTCTTCTCCTAGGACTGAATGTCATCCTTGGTCCAAATCAGGAGGCTGCAATTTCCTTGATTACAGGAGTGGGTCAGCACCTCACCAGAGGGAGATGAGCCACAGCTCTCTGGGTTTTCCTTGCTTTTGTGGTGATGTTGGCTCAGGCTTTGTGCTGAAGAGCTGGTGGTGAGAAGGTGTGGAAAGGAGGAGCCAAGAGCATGAACACAGCAATGACTAGGAAGGTGAATTTGCTGCCTCACGTGGTTTCCCTGCTGCCCTCCGGGGTCCATCTCTTGGTGCAAGGAACCTGCTAGCATCCCTGTCCATGGCTTTGCTCCCTGGAGCAGCTCCTGTCCCTCCCAGGCAGCTCAGTTCTTGGCTAGCAGGAACACAGAGCTCTCTGTAACTCCAGCAGAGTTCCCAAAGGCTTGGATGGGAAAGGACCTTATAACCCTTCTCTTCGCAGCCCTCTAGCAGAAAAACATCTTTGATCTCTTGTGTATTACTACAGTATCTCCCTTGTGATGTGGTTCTGTAAGAGGGAAGGAAATGTCCCTTGGTCCCATCCCCAGGTGAAGGTACAGCTCTCAAGCACACATGCTGGAAGTACACTGTGCCTCGTGCTCGTGGGGAAATGAGGACACTTCCTCCTCCCTCCCTGAGGAGCACAGCTGAACTGCCTGCAGGGAAAGTGCTGCCAAGCTTCCCAGATGAACTGCATGTCACTTCCCACGTCCCTGGCGCAGCAGCTCTGACATTGAGTTAACAAGTGCTGCCAGGAGCATTCCCCCTTCTGGGTGTTTTTCCAGACCAAATCCCAGCTCCCAGCCCATTTCACTGGTGACCCACTGCTGCTGCAGGGCAGTGAGGCACAGCAAATTCCATGAGAACCAGGACAATTACAGCAGGGAGCAGGAGAACCTTTGGAAGGAGACTGATGTTTCACATTGCAGTGGGTGCCCACAGCAGTGGGATCTGCAGAAGGATCGTGCTGTAGCATCCAGGCAGGATTGAGTACAAAGTGCAGCAGGACAAGTTTGTGCTGTAATCAAAATTTCTGCTCAAAAGCAGCTTTCCCAATACCAGTGCTGGGTGCAGCCTTTCACAACCACAGCTTTCCCAGCCAGCCCACTCCAATCTAAGGGGGTAAAGAAAGGAAAAGCAATGAAAATTGCTTGATATTTCTCATTCAAGAGAGAGAAAGATTCAGAAGATGGATGTTGGCCACAGGGCTTCACAGACGTCTTCAAATTTCTTTTTTATCATAAATATCACATGTGACCCTTGGCAAATAAAAAACTTACACTCCATTGGAACATCTCATTTGCTTTCTTGTTTGACACAGAATTATAAGATGTAATCAGCTCCTCCTGTTGAGTCCAACAGCTTGTGTTTGACTAAGGCACAGATTTCCCATCTGTTCTTCAGTCTCAGTCCTTTTTGCTGCAACATCACACTGAGAGCTGGTACAGATGATCCCCCTAAATCCCTCAAATCCTCTTCTAGACACAGTGAGTCCCCATTCTATAGCCACTGCCTGTGTTTCTTGTTCTGTACATCCCAGTGCATGGAGCAATATTCATCCTACATTGTTGGAAGAGAGACAGGCCATGGTACAACTGCTTTGTCACTGATTACTGATTATCCCACCAGCCTTTCTGCAATCCTCAGCTCTTAAGAGCAATTATATTATTTTTTTTTGCCTCAGACTAGTGGCAGAGTTGATCAGTACTGGAATTAGCAGCTCTCTTTCCCGTTTCCAGTTAAGGAAACAGAGAATTTTATTTTGCCTGGGGCTATCTGCACCATTTCAGGCTAACTGGGTGTTGCAGTGGTTTTTCCTTTCAGTAGGTGTGGATCATCCTACACCCTGTAAGGCTCTGACACATGGGCTACTGCCCTACAGCAGCCTCTTCATGGGAAGACCTCAAGAAGAGCCCATCTTTAACAGATGAAGGGGAGGAAGCTGCTGGAAGTGATGACCTAGAAGCATATGGAAAGTCTTGGATTTTGGCTTAGTTTAAGACCTTGTCCTCTTGTTTCTTGCTCCTCTGGAAAACTGGCACAATGTTCCTTAAATCCAGCACAGTGGTGCCTCCAAGTCTCAGCAACTGGAGGCACAACAGAGAGGAGGTGACAGAGGGCTGGCAATGCCAGAGCTGACTGGGAAGCCCCATTTCCTTGAAATTATGCTGGGATTTGCAGAGTTATTTTGATGTGGGATTAGAAAGGAACCTCAAACAACATTAAAGAAACCAAAATCCTGCAGTTTTGTTTTGGAAACACAGAAATTTTTTGCAAACAAATCTGGCTTCCAAGATACCTGGCAGCTTTTGGATCAAAATAACAGAATTCCCAGGGGTCTCAGGGCTGCTCAGGGGATGGGCAGCTGCCAGGAGAGACCATGGCAGATGCCTCTGTTCAGTACAACAGGTACATGGAGACTATTTACTGATTGCTGGGTTTGTAATTTTATGATAGAGATCCTCAGAATCTGACATGAGATCTTGAGGAAGGCCAGTGGTGGAGGTTTTGCTAGGGGAAGGAGGACTGGTAGGAAAGGGAATAACCAATTTCACACCCTTCAGTGTACTTAGCCAGGCCCACCTGAAGTTTTCAAAATGCCAGCAGAGCACATAGGTGCAGACAAGGCTGGGAATGAGACTGGTATGGATGAACAAACATTTCGTTCCAAAGTGGTTTTTGCCTTTCACTCTTTGCACCCATGGGCAGCCAGCCTGCACCACAGAAACACCCCCACATCTCTCCCTTTGCTGCTGAGGGTCTCTGAGACATGTCAGGTTCCAATCATCCAACACAACAGCAGCTTCTGTGAGCACAAACCCAAAATCTGCTACCCCTCCTTGTGCTCCCCCACAGGCCCTCACTGTGCCCAGGGTATCCCAGCGCTAATTTGAGGCTGGGGGTCCCTGCCAGGATTAAATGTGACTGATTGAGCAGGGACAGGAGTTCTACTGCTGAGAAAGCAGCTTCACATCAGCCTCTCCATATCAGAAGTTAAAATCACAGCCATGCACAGCTGTGCTGGTGCTGCTCAGCAGTGAAGGAGTGATGCATTCCCTGCTGATGATATGATGAAGATGATATTCAAGGAGGGAAATGTTTTAAGGAAAGCGGAGGCTCAGCAGAGCTTTTGATTACAGATTTCAGTCCTTGAGTGATAACACAGTGAGGGTCCTGAAACAAAATGACACATGAAGGTTTTTAGACACAGGCTATTATCCTTCAGGGCTAATTTGAAACAAATCTTGGGGGCTAATTCTAAAAAGTGAACACATTGCACAGCAGGGCACAGCAGGCATTAACATGCTAAAGCCTAGTCATCAAACACACCTTTCACTCATAAACACCTGAGAACTTTGCCATTTACCAGTCAGCCCAGCCCAGGATGCTTTCGAGATGCCTTTGTATGCCAGCCCAGGGCCCAGTACAGAGAGCAAGGCTCCTTTTCATTGCTGTGAGTCATGAAGGCATCCTTAGGCAATAGATCCTCCAAAGATTTTAGTGCTCCTCAGGCTGGCCCTTTACAAGGTATCAAGCATCTTCCTTGTGCAACCTTTACCCTGTCCTATCCTGCCCAAGCCGAATGAGTAATGATAAAACCCAGCACGCTGGCCAGCCCCTGTTTGCTCGGATTCTCAACAAGACTGAGCCTGGGGAGAAGGGCCCCAGCACAGGTTCTGACCACGGTGTCAATTTGGAGCCTGCCAAGGCAAAGGCAGAGCAGTGGATTGCAGCTCAGCTCAGTGGGAAGGAGATGGGCACCAGAAAAAGGGGAAAGGAGTGGCTGGAGGGCCCATGGGGATGGGAGAGAGGCACTGCTGTTCATTCCTAAGGCTACTGGCCACTGGAGCACTGCCCTCACACTATGCAGGGCTGTCCTGGATTGAGTTATGGGGTTGCTGAGCCCACATTCCTCCTACACAGCCTGATCAAATGGCAGGAGGATGGATGTCTCCTTCCCTGTGCTCAGTGGTGAAGAAGTGAGGCACAGAAAGGCTGAGGATCTCAGGGAGATCCAGCCCAAGCAACCCCAGCAGCACAGATTGCTCATGGCTTGGGCAGCCCTTTTGGAACTACAGGGTTGCTCCAGAGATCTTGGGGCCTTTTGCAAATGTCATGGTAGGAGCAGAAATGTGAGCAGTCACTGAGGTCCCCTGGCGATGGCTGCAGTGGGTGGCTTACCCAAATGACAGCTGCCTTGAGGGGATGGAATTCCTGGGATGCATCCGGGCTCCTGTGACACACCAGCTGCCCCATCCAGCCGTGGTGCCTGGCACTGTTGCTGTGCCACCCTGTTGTGACCATCTGCCAAAGCACAGTAGTGGCACAGGGGGGAAGGCACCTGGAGCCTTCCTTGTTCACAACCCCACATTTCCACCAGACTGGTCCATGCAGTGGTCTGCACTAAGATGCCTGAACCAGAGTGGTGCCCAGCCACAGTGTGGACACAGGTTCTGCACAGTCAGACCTGTCTGGGAGCTGTAGCTCCAGGGAGGATGTGGGACTGAGTGAAAAGCAGGGCAGTGACTCTGTAGATGGATGTAGCTATTTTTATAGTGCATGTGAGCTGGAGATCTTTACATTTCCCTTCCAAATGGTGCCCTGCAGTGCCCATGGGACATCCCCCGGAGAAGCTGACCCTGCTGAATGCAGAGTTCTGGTGGGCAGGTGGGAATAGGCAGAGCATGGTTTGTTCTGTGTGCTGGGCAGGCTGTGCCAGCTTCCCTGAAGGAATGGCTTTCAGCCACTGCCTGTCCAAATGAGCATGTTCTTGCCTTGATTTGTCTGGAATTTGTCAAGGGAGCCAAAGCTCAGCATTGCTGAGACAGAACATTTTAATTTCTATTTTGAAACATCATCACTTTCAGTTTTGTCTTATAAAACTCTCCTTTGCCTTTTCTCTGACCTTGAGGTTGCATGGTACGGTAAGGCTGCATCCATACTGTTACACTTTTACCTTCTAAAGGAATGTGTGCATCCAGTTTGCTGCTGGGGATGGCTCCTGTGTTGGGTTAAGTTCTGAATCCACCCCAGGAATTGCTTGGGCAGAGCTGTGGCCAACTTTGTGTCTAGGGCTGTCCCACCAAGATGAGCGTGCAGACAAGTGGGCACCAGTGCCTGTACATTGCATTCACACAGATGGGGCCTTTGTGTCCTTCTTTGGGACCAGGCACGCTGCCACCATGCAAGGATCTTCTCTGGCAGCTCAGGGTCAAGGATTTGCCTTTGTGGAAATTCAAGTGGGAAAGTTTCTCTCTTTCACTTCTCCATGGCTTTTATCTTCATAAATGAAAACACTCAGGCATAGAGGAAATAAACAGAAAAGTGGAGGTAGTGGGAGGAAAGGCAGCAGTTTAAAAAGAAACAACAAAACATTGATAACAGGGCTGTAGGACCAGTTTAAGGTGAGGTTGCAGCTGAGAAATGCTCTGCACAGGCAGAACAATATGTGTCTCTTTGGGATGGAAGGGCTTTAAAGGGGCTCAGCATTGGATGAAGGGAGGGTCTTTTCAGCCCAGATCCAATGACAAGACCAAGCCCTCCCTTCACAGGCAGCCTCCTTCAAGTCAGCTTAAAACCCCTGAGGAAAAATTTCTGTGCCTCTTCAGTGTGGAAATGGTGCCATCCCCTGCCTAAGCAACTTCAGAGACCTTTTTTAATGATACTCTGTGTGGTGAGGGAGAGAACAAAAAACATTGTCATAGTGTAGTACCAGATTCCTGAAGGGTGAAGGGGTCTGGGAATTCTTCAGGGAGGAAATCCTAAAAGTGCAGGAGCATCCTGTCCCCATGTGACAGAAGAACTGGTGGAGAAGACTGGCCTGCCTGAAAATATAGCTTTGGCTGGAACTCAAGGGAAAAAAAAAAAAGAGTTTACCAGCTTTGGAAGAAGGGGCAGGCAACTCAGGAGGACTACAAGGATGTTGTGAGGTTATTCAGGGAGAAAATTACAAGGGCCAAAGCCCAACTAGAAACTAATCTGGCCACTGCTGTAATGGACAATACAAAATGTTTCTATAAATATATTCACAACAAAAAGAGGGCTAAGAAGAATCTATGTCCTTTATTGGGTGCAAGGGACAAAGGCTAAGGTGCCTAATGCCTTCTTTACCTCAGTCTTTGAGACCAGTTGTTCTCCAGACAGCCAGGCCCCCTGAGCTGGAAAACAGAGAGGAGGAGCAGAATGAAGCCCCCCAAATCCCAGGGGAAATGGTCAGTGACCTGCTACAAAACTGAGACAAACAGGAGCCTGTGGGGCTGGATGGGATCACTGCCCCTGGAGGTATTTAAAAGACATGTAAATGTGGCACTTGGAGACATGGTTTAGTGCTGGGCTTGGCAGTGCTGGGTTAAATGTTGGACTTGATGACCTTAAGGGTTTTTTCCAACCGAAATATTTCTATGATTCTAATTTTAGAGAGCAAGCTCACTTTTTTTTTAGATAACAGGTAAAGCTGCGGCCCCTTTTGCCAGCCTGGATGCTACTGTGTAGGTAAAAATCTCTTTACATGATTTAAACTACCCAGGCCTTTGCTGCCCTTGACAAATCTTCCTGATATCTCCATAGCAATCTGCTCTAGCTGGAAAGGATGCACTTTTCCCTGACTGTTCCAAGCCTGTGCAGTTCCATATGAGTGCTTTTGGCTTGCATCCCCAACCTAAATGTGTTCTCTATGAAACTCAATTTCTGACTCTGCACGGTCACAGGAGACAAACGCCAGTAAATTGAATTGCCAGATAGGAAAAAAAGTCAAGCAGATTGGACCTCTAGAGGCTTCCAGCATTAGGCATGGGAAGAGATGGTACAAGCCCCTGTTCTGAGCTGTATTTTCTGAGCTGTATTTTCTGCAGGGTGGTGGATGGCAGCTGCTGGCTTAACCCTCTCCGTGCCTGAGGGCGCACTCCGGCCAGCTGCGGTGTCCCCGGCGCTCCCGGGGATGCGATGCCGCCTGTGGAAAAGCAGGGGAGGTGCCGGGGATGCTGCAGGCAGGAGGGCAGGGCTGCTGTGCTGAGGCACCCACCCAGCGAGCGCCATGGGTGGGAGCGGAGCTGGGATGGGCAGCGAGGGAATGAGCGCGCTCAGCCTGGGCTGGACCGCCGGAGCCAGCAGGATAGGGGTGGGCATCAGTAACAAAAGAATAAGGACAGGTTGGGAAAGATGCCAGGCAGAGCAGTGGTTGAACCCGTGGGTTTTTGCAGGTTTTGGGGCACCCAGAATCCCCCCAGGCAGAAAGCCGGAGCAGCGCCCGCAGCCAGGCTGCCTCCCGCCCATCCTGAGCCCCAGGCGCCTCCACAGCTCAGTGCCTGACCAGCAGAGCCACGGCTTGCAGAGCCATCTACTGACACAGCGATGCAGCACAAGGAGGGATTCATTATTATTATTTTTTTTTCTCTCCTGCAGGTTTTTTTCAACTTTGCCCATGCAGTTGAGGGTATTTTTGCAATAGAGCCCATGGGCAGTACAGACAGCGTGGTTTGGCTCCTGCACACAACTCAGCACAGGAATTGTTTTACTCTGCCAGCCTGATACCTGCTCTTCTCTGCAAGAAATGTTCCAGCATTGTCCCATCTTTAGCTATGGATCTGTCGTGCAAGACAAAGAAGGAAGAAATGAAACAATTTTTGAAGTATCCTTGGAAGCCAGGGGACAGATCCTTCCCTCCTCAAACAGGAGCTCTGCTTGGAATCACAGCCCTGTGAAATAATTCATAATGTGGCCACAGGCCTGGAAGATGCTCGAGGACACAGCAGCATCTGGAGCAAGAGGGACAGGCTGAACAGAATTGTGCTGAGGCCACAGGGCTGCATTCTCTGAGTTACCAGTGAGGCAGGGGCACATCTGCTCTAACAAAGTTTCTTTCCATGCCTTTTCTCCAGGCAGTTTTTTATTTGCTGTAAATGTACACAAGCCCCAGCACTTTTATTTTGCATCAGATCATTCGGATCGCTGCCTTCTCTCTGATAGCAGCAGAAACAAATCTCTTCTGCCTGACCTGGGTCTGCAAAACAGATTGTGTGTTTATTCCAGGACAATTCCCACTTCTTCATTTGTGTGCAAACCGCAGGCTTCAGAAGGAGCATGATTCTTTGCAAAGTGGTCTGTGCCTTTAGGGTAGAAATGCACCTTTCCTTTAAAGCTATAAACAGATGCTGCAATTCTTGGGTTTGAAGGGTGGATGCTTCACAGAAAGCAGAGCTTACAGCAAGAGATGCTTTTGTAGCAAAATGTGGACATTAGGATGGAGTTTGAGAGGATCATAGAATGGTTTGGGTGGTAAGGAATCTTTAAAAATCACTTTATTTCAACCTCCTTGCCTGAAATTTTTCCTTCAAACAGGTTGTTCAAAGTCTCATCCAAGCTGATCTTAGGGTGACTGTTGCTCTCATGACTGCTGTAGTTGGTGCTCATCTTGTCCCAGATGAGCACCTATGGATGGCTCATGTCACTGCTCCCCCCCTGGCTCACACTGTTGGTTCCAGTTGTTTGTGATACCAATCCACTGCATCTCTCTGCATCTAAGAGCCTCTTTCCCAGCAGGAGCTGGGCTTGCTTTTGCAGTTTGGAGGACCCCTGGCCATTCAGTTTGTGATACTTTGGCAGAGGTGAAATGAAATCAGAAATAAAGATGAAAAAAAAATAGTAACCAGGCTCAAAAACTCATGATAGCCATTCCCATAGGAAAAACAGGAGGGAAGAAGAAAACTTTTAAAAGGAAGGTAGAAGAAGAAAGCTTCTAAAAGGAAGGTGAGAGACTTGAGTCTTTGTGCTATTTTTTGCTTGCCCAGAGTTGTACAGGTTGTAAGAGTGCTGCTGGCTTATTAGAATATGCAGAAAAGGTGAAACTGGATCATGATACTCCTGAAACAAAGACTATCCCCATGGCACAGAGCACATGTCTGGCCTCTTTTCCCTGAGCCTGGCTTTCATTCTGGCAAATTTATGCTTCTGTGGACAGGGGCTGATAGGCATTGAACAAATATTTCAGTTCTGTATTTGCACAGAATACTGATAGGAATGGAGAGAGGCTATGCATTGCATAAATAATAAACATGTTCATTCTCTCAAAAAAACCCAACCATGTGTGAAATAGCACATTATATACTCCAAAAAAGAGCCTTAACTTTGCCCATTATATTGAAATGCACCTTCACTGTGCGTGTCATCAGTGCATTTCAAGACCAAAGTGTGAAAAGTGCCCTTTATGTATTTGTTACTTACTTACAACATTTTATTTGTTTGATTTTAAGGAATTTTTTATGACCCAATAGCAAGCCTGGGTAAACATGGTATTTCTGGAGTATTTTCACTAAGGCAGCTGTTGCTGGAGTGTTTTATTTGCCTGACTGATGTGACACGTGTCTTCTGCACCTCATTCTCTCTAAGGTTTTATTGTCTTATTTGGTGTTACCTTAAAGAACATTTGCAAGTCAGAGACATTCTTCATCAAACAGGAGTGTGACAGTGCTGTTCTCAGCCTGCTGCCAGCGAGAGGCACCCAAAGGGACCAAAAGCACCCAAAGGGACACGGTGCTGCACGTGGACAGATGCCCTTCTTTGCTGGATGATGAGAACAGTCCTCCATTCCCTCCTGGGAAGGTCTGTATGGCTTAGGAGAACATGGAGGTGGTAACAAATTAAGATCAGAAAAGTTTTGGAGCAAATCAGACAGCAGATCATAGACTCATTTAGATTGGAAAGATCCTTGAGATCTAATCCAACCATTGACCTAACACACCAAACCCACCCCTGAGTGCCAGGGGGGATGCTACACATCCTTTAAATACCTCCAGGAATGGTGGCTCCACCACTTCCCTGCTCTGAGCTGGGCCAGTCATCTCCCTCTACTTTGCACCAGCTTGGTCTGAATTGTGAACACAGCCTTGTTTCCCATTTTCACTTGACATCTTTCCCAGAACTGCTGCATGTCAAAGACATCAGGTGACAAACACTTGGCAGGGTCCTCCCTGAGACCTCCCTGCACTCCCAGGAAAACGTCTCAGGAGAGCATCTCTGAAAAATTCCAAGAGAGCATTGGAGGCTGGGTCACCATAGGGTGCTGTGACATTTGCAGCCCCCTGTGTCTCCTTTGTCCCTGACACAATGCAGTGGAGGGCACCCAGATCACATGAAGGTAGCCTTGGTCAGAGTGGGAAGTACAGGACATCTCTCCAAACAACCTCCTACACATTTGTTTGCAGCCAGCCCTGCTCAACTTTCATCTTTGATCCATCTGGACAGGAAGCTCTCAGTTTTCCTGGTGAATTTCATTCAGTTTGCCTTGATTAGGCTGCAGCACTTCAGGACAACAATCAATAATATCAGATTCCTTTTGGCCTGACCCACTGCCCCACACAAATCAGTTGGTGACAGCCTACACAGAGCTGTGCCTGTGGGCCTTAACCAAACTGGACATGGTGGGAGAACCCAGGTTTGCAGTGCCAGCTGGAGGCAGGTGGGTTTTGGTAACATACAGGTACATCATACGTGTAAAATCATCAGATTGGTTAGGTTGGAAAAGATCTTTAAGACCATTAAGCCCAGCCTTTAATCCAGGGGTTGAGGGATGGACCTGCTGCCTGTGGCTTCAGCAGGATGGGGTGATGAAGATGGTCTCTGCTTGTCTCTGAGGGTATCTTGCCTGGCCACAGTGATTGTGGGCAGGCCACAATGCTCACCCAACCAAAAGGGCTCAGCACCTGGCTGTGGGACCAGCAGTGTGCAGAGCTCAAGCAGAAATCAGCTGTGGGGATGCTCTCCTGCCCTCCATGCTCAGGAGCTACAGTAAACCTTGGTGTAATAAATACAACTCCTTTGATCTTTCACTTTTTAATTTTTATTTTTATTTTTTTTTTAGACAGCTTCTCTATCTAAAATCCTTTTTAAATGAGTTCCATGGCCAAGACACCAAGGAAAAATGTGGAGGTTTTTTTGCCAGATGCTCCCTTCCTCAGGGGACTTCTTGTGAGATCTTAAGTTTGACCTGGTTTGGGATGTATTTTTTGAAGTAATGTGACATCATCTTAGACAATGAGCAGACTGAACTTTGTGGATCAACCCTCCTCTGGATGTGCAAAAACAGCCAAGTGCCCTCTTAAATGGGGTTATGATCACATGGAGAGAATTTTTGGCATAGGGCTAACTCTGTGTCTCTAGTTTTGCTTGGAGAGCTTTCCCAGTATTTACACCTAGGAAAGGATGCTCAGAGAGAAACACATCCCTCTAGAAAGCAATGCTGGAAGGAAAATTATTCATGCATTTACTTAACACAGGATCTTTCCTACAGTGCAGTAACTTTAATATTCCTACAGGAAATTTCCCATTAAAAACATCAGGTTCTGTAAAAACTCTAAGGTTAATTAAGGGTTGTGCATGCCAGCGTTAATTATGGTTTGTTAGATTACAGTTTAAAAAGGTTTAATTTCAAAATTTATGTAATTAGTGCAATTTAATCTTTGACATGACTTTGGAAAATCATAATGAATAGGAAAAGTATTTTAAAATTAAAAAAGAATAATATTTTTAATGCTCTTTTAAGGTTCTTTGGCTTCCAGTTTTACTTGACTCTGTTATACCAGAACATATATGTTAGAAAGAAGATTTCAGAATTCCATAAACTTGTAAAAGTGAATTTCTATGTATGAAAACCTTTGCCATCAGCTGTTAATGTCTTTCTGAACCACTGGCATATGTAGATGGTACGAATAATTGGGGGGTTTTTAAAATATCATCTTATACTAAACCAAGAATTTTATCAGTTTTTTTATATGTCATTATCATTATTTTATCAGTGTTTTTATATGAGAGGACTATCCAATATATGGCTGAAGAACAACCTATGCAGACTTTTAGCAAAATATGACATCTATATTTGGTAAAAAATTCCAAATGAAGAATGAGTCTTGTGAAATTTTACTTTGGTCACTGAGGAAAATCTAGGACAAGGTTTTATAATTTAAAAAAAAATTATTTTCTTGAAGTAGCTTACATTATACAATGAACTCATGATTTTAGGCATGCTGCTGAGATGAACCCAAATACACACCTGCCAACAGCTCCTCTGTAACACATGGGGCTGAAGTGCTGCTTAAATCTCAACACTGACTATTTTTTTTTCCTGTGGTCACACAGAGTCAATTCATTTTTTATTAGTTCTGCTTTCTTCAGCACATGATGCATTAGTTGTATAACTCCCCTTTAATTTTTCTCCAGTACAGAGAGTGGCTTTCCAGGAATATAGGCCTAGCATGGCTCTTCACACCTCCAAACTTCACCTTTCTCTATCAGCCTAAATTAGATCAGCTTTTTTCTTCCCCTCTAGCAACTTTCCTATACTGGCTATTTCCTTTGTTTGCTCACAACTCATTTTATCCTGAAAGAGACATGTCCATTCATGGTCCCTCCTTGAATTAATACAGAACATATAAAACTTGAGTGTATTTCAGAGTCAGCTTGTATGAAGACAAAGCCCAAGGTCTGCTGAAGAATGTCCTGTGCTTCATGAACCTCTTAAGCAGACATGGGGTATGCAGAGAATGACACCTCGTAAAATATAGAAAATACCTGCCTTGCAGAAATGGTAATTGGATGGTTCAGAATTCAAAGACTGCTCAGATCAGAGCTCTTGCTAAAGCTGAAGCCCAGCAATCCCGTAAACTCCGAGTGTTGAACACCCTGGATGAGTTACACGCAGGGACATGGCTTCTGCCAGAGAGAGGGACAGTCCCAGGGACATGGCTTTGTGATCCTGGTCCACACAGAGCAGCTGCAGCTGGAAAACACAGCTCAGCAACTCTCATGAGACCCCTCAGAGCCGGAGTGGAGGAGAAGGTGGAGAATGGAGTTTAGGCATGGGGAGCCCAAGGTCCTCTTGCTCCTTCTGCATCATTTCCCTGGCTCAGGAGGTTCTCAGTGTCAGCAGGAGGAAACAACCCTTCCTCTCTGGGCTGAACTCGCAGAGACACTGCGTGGTGGGAATGGATCAAGCTTTGCCTGTAATTAATAGGATTCCAGGCTTGGAAAATGCTAACATTTTTATCTTCTGGGTCATGTTTGATTCTGAAAAGCACAGGGATTTATTTCTGCCAGGGGATGAATAACTGGCAGTTAAAGGGTTAGCAGGGACACCTCTAAGATGTTTCATGACAGAGCTGCCAAGCAGGTGGGAAATGACCCCGGGTTAGCAGGGAATCCTGCGAGCAGGGATGAGGAATCACTTTTCTTGGCTCAGCCCACGCAGAGGTGCTACAGCCCCAGGAACGGAGCAGTTCACCCCTGAGCAGAGACAGCTCACATACACCCAGCACCACAAGTTATTCGTTACTTTTTAACAGTTTTGGGGTTTTTGTTGTTTTTAGGGTTTTTTGTTTGGTTGGGTTTTTTTTTTTTTTGCGAAACATAAGAATACTTACACTTTATCTTTTCACATATTTATTTACTAATGATGCATCCAAAAAGGAAAGGAAGTATCAGCTGGTGTTCTTCAGCTCAAACAATATTGTTTCTTGTAAAACTTCATGAGCAATTCTTATCTGATTAAAGCTGGGCAAAACACTTTCATTCCCCTTGCTTTAGACCTGCCTTTCTATTATGCTTCTCATGAAGGAAAATGTTTGTTGTGAACAATAAAAGGAAAGTCCCACTTTCCTGTGAATAGCTGTAACATCAGACCTCAGGCTTTCATATAATAGGTTCCTATTCTCCCCCTGGACTGAAGGGTAGCCTATGTGAAACATTNTCTTGCTCCTTCTGCATCATTTCCCTGGCTCAGGAGGTTCTCAGTGTCAGCAGGAGGAAACAACCCTTCCTCTCTGGGCTGAACTCGCAGAGACACTGCGTGGTGGGAATGGATCAAGCTTTGCCTGTAATTAATAGGATTCCAGGCTTGGAAAATGCTAACATTTTTATCTTCTGGGTCATGTTTGATTCTGAAAAGCACAGGGATTTATTTCTGCCAGGGGATGAATAACTGGCAGTTAAAGGGTTAGCAGGGACACCTCTAAGATGCTTCAAGACAGAGCTGCCAAGCAGGTGGGAAATGACCCCGGGTTAGCAGGGAATCCTGCGAGCAGGGATGAGGAATCACTTTTCTTGGCTCAGCCCACGCAGAGGTGCTACAGCCCCAGGAACGGAGCAGTTCACCCCTGAGCAGAGCCAGCTCACATACACCCAGCACCACAAGTTATTCGTTACTTTTTAACAGTTTTGGGGTTTTTGTTGTTTTTAGGGTTTTTTGTTTGGTTGGGTTTTTTTTTTTTTTGCGAAACATAAGAATACTTACACTTTATCTTTTCACATATTTATTTACTAATGATGCATCCAAAAAGGAAAGGAAGTATCAGCTGGTGTTCTTCAGCTCAAACAATATTGTTTCTTGTAAAACTTCATGAGCAATTCTTATCTGATTAAAGCTGGGCAAAACACTTTCATTCCCCTTGCTTTAGACCTGCCTTTCTATTATGCTTCTCATGAAGGAAAATGTTTGTTGTGAACAATAAAAGGAAAGTCCCACTTTCCTGTGAATAGCTGTAACATCAGACCTCAGGCTTTCATATAATAGGTTCCTATTCTCCCCCTGGACTGAAGGGTAGCCTATGTGAAACATTGCCAAGAAGAGATGTGGAAAAAAATCCCCCAGAAACAATTAAAAAATTTTCAAAATAACCAAACACTCAGACTTTGTCTTGTGCCAAATCTCTCTGCTTTGCTTTTTACCTGATTGTCTGCCAACAAATGCACAGATTATCCCAGAGCAAGACACAGGATCCTTTTCCATGCACCACAGCTTTCACAGGGAAAGTAGAGACCAAGCAGATGGAAAAAAAAAAGAAGTAGAATTTCTTTGCAAAAAGCAAGAGGACAAACATGTTCAACATAGATGTGAAAGAGATGGATGACTGATTGACTAAAAGGGAAGATGCAGCCATTTTTACCATCATGTAAAGATGAATTAAATCATGTTCTGAAGGGGGGTGCTGATGGGGACTCCCTCTGTGCCTCTTCAACTCACTGTATTATTTTGTCTCTTCCTGCCAGGCAGGAAGAAAGAACTTTACCTGCATTGCTGAGCTGTGAGAGATCAGTTAATGATTGAAGAGGATTTTAAAGATGGGAAGTGTGCAGCAATAAAATTGGTAAATACCAGGTGGCTCAAGCTTTGCCCTCAGCTCACAAAGGCAGTCAAGCACCTGGAATTTTACATTTTTGTTCATTTTGGAACAGGCTCAGTTTTTTCTATGAATCACACTTAGAGAAATGTTGCAAAATTTACTGTCAAAACTCTCAATTCTGTTTAAATAAAAACATATTAAACAGTAGAACTAAGAAAGATCAGAAGAAAACAGTATTATAGAAACCTTCAGAACTGTCAAAATACTGTTTCCTGGCTAATGTGGGAAACATTCAGAAAATATTTGAGTTTGGGTTTATCCAACCTTTGCTAGAGCAGCTGTTTAATCATACAGTTAGGTTTTAGGTATTCAAACAGAATAAAATGTCAAATTGAATAAAATGTCAAACAGAATAAAGTGGTCAAATTGTTCCTTTCTTGCATGCTTATTTATAAAAATGATGAGGTATCATTGCAAAAAAATCTGTGGTATTTTAGTTAAAATATATTTGCTTACTGTTATCTGTCAGAGAAAAGCTAAGCTACTGCCCTGTGTGGCAGAATTCCTGAATCAAATGGGTTTGGGTATGATGAATTCCTATGACTACTATCACCATAGGGACAAAAATGAAGAACAGAATGAGATACAACAAGGAAATGGAAAGAAAAATAACATGAGTACATTCTGCAAAGCCATGAAATCTAAGTTAGTCCAACATGTGATGGGAAAGGAAAAATAATAATGGGTGGCGGTTTAGGGCCTTTTTCCTTCAATAGCCTCTTAAAAAAAGGAAGTTTATTTAAAATGGTTAAGTAGCTGTTGCAGGAAGGATGAGATATTAGTGATCCTCTCTGAGAAGGTGGTGAGGACAGAGGAGGTTCCAGGGCACTGGAGAAGAACAATCAGGGTGACTGTTTTCAGAAAAGAGGGAAGGGAGGTGTATTGGAATTGTCACTAATCAATCTGATTGCATTTTCTGAAAAAATAACAGAACAGTGTTTGTAAGATGCGGGAAATATCTAACTAAGAAAAGTCAAGGCAGGTTTGTAGACATTCAGTTGGTTCCACCAGTAAGATGCTGAAATATCCTTGCCAGTCTAGATAGCATTGACAGATGGAATACATGTCCTTGGTTTGGGAAAAACTCTTCAGAAAAGATAGAGTCAACGAATCCATTTCTAGAAACTTCTAGACATTTCTAGAAAAGAGAGCAGCTGGAAAAGATTTTAACAATCCTTAAACACAAAAAGACTCCTGAAAAGAGGAAAAGAATTGTTCTTCTTGTACACTGTGAAGGGAGATAGAATAAACAAATTACAGAAATTACACTTGCACTGATGTTTTGAAGTGGCAAGTGATTGAACTGTTCCAGCTTGTGTTCGCTGCAGTAAATTCTGTCCTCTCTTGCACTGCAAACCAGACCTGCTCCACATTTAGTGATTTGTTTACACTAAATGCTCTCCTTTGTGGGAAGTTGACCTGGTAAAAATCATTGTTATACCTCAAACAGTGAGTCACTGAGCTTCCTCTGCAGCAGGACAAATGAAACACTTTCCACAATCAACCAAATAATCCCTGAGGATCATGAGTTCTGATTGTTGGAAATCCTTGCAGACAATCATCAGAAAATTTCTTTCCTCTGTACAGAGGCTCCTTCTGAATAACAAAGTGCAAGAGAACCAGGGTAACCATATGGTGCTGCTCCTGGTCAAAGAGTTTCCTCCTACAATCTTTTTTCTTTGAACCTAGGCACAAGAGGGTGGAAGATGGCAGAAACAGGGGCAGTAGTCTGGAAATCTGAAGATCTTTGTTTTCCTTCCACAACAGGTTCCTAAGACAGACCTGCAAGGCAGATGGTAGCAACAGACAGTTCAGGAGCAGAAATCACAAAGCCCAAATTCTCTGTGGGCTGAATGGGGAAGTTTCCAGACCAATGTTGGGATGATGACCAGCAGGATGCTCTCAAGGGTAGGAACTTCCTGACGGTCTCTCTTTGCTTTTTGCCAAATTTTGGCTTTACAGACACATAAAACATCCAGCAGGCAATTCCCTAAGGGGCTCCAGCCCCAAATAAACAGGCTCCTTGTCAGAAAAAGGGCTGCATGCCATGGATGTTTATGGGCCCATAGGGCCCTTCCCTTAACAGAGGTGGAGTCTTTGCTGAGACATTCTTGTTAATTAGAGTTCAGTACAGTGGGGATTCAAAGCATTTCAGGAAAAAGTGCAGCTGTAATATGAAGTCTTCCTCCTGGGCAAGAGATCTGGGCAGTGGGGTTCCTACAAAAGGTAACCATTGCCCCTGGCTGTGTACGTGGGATCACAACACTGGTGTCTATGTTACACCACTGGGGTGAATCAGGCCTGCCAAGGGTTGCCCAATTTCTAAATTCTAAGTAATGCTTGGCCAAAAATTAAGTCCAGAGAGGTTTAATCCAGATCAATGTTTACTGTAAAACATGTGAATAACCCTGGGATTCATATGCACCACGTTCCCACCGAAAATGCTAGAAGCTCCAAAGCAGGCTGTGTGCTTCAGATGTCCTCAGTGTTAGTGAGGCTCTTCATTTTTTAAGCATCAGAATTTTAACTGAGCTTGCTGTGGTATGGAGCCCCTGACAGTTAATTTTAGTTAATTCCTGTGAACAGGAATGTGCCCTTCTGATGCAGCATGTTTGCAGTGTAGATATGGGGCAATTTATTGCTGTGGCCTGCTGCCATATCTCCATATCATTATCTCTTGAGAGGGAAACAATACAGATTTCTGTTTTGCTTGAGTTCTTTATTTTGGTTATTTTTTTTTTCCTGCCTGGTTATTTTTAGTGCAAAATTGTTCCAAATTATGCCAAGGACAGGAGAAGTTGAACTAAAACCACGATCGGAAGCGCTGCTGTCTGTGAGGGATGTTTCTGTGTACAAAAGCCAGCAATATGTTCTATTGCATAACCCTAAAGAAATGTCTAGAAAGCAAAGTGCTGCCTCTGTTATCTCCTGACAGTCCCCAGCCCAACCTGCTCTGGTGTGAAGAAGCTGGCTGTCAATTTTAGCAGCTGCAGGATCAGAGGCTCTGATGTGAGAGACAGCCACTTTCAAGAAAAAACACATCTCTGTGTGAGGACATGAGCTAGCTGGCACAGTCCCTCCCCTCCCACTGCTTTTGAAGAATACACAATATTCAAACCCCAAAATCACTTGCGAGTTTATATCCTCTGCTCAAGACATTTAACATCTCCCTGGGCTATTTGCTTTTGGAGACAGACCCATGGTGTTTCCCAGGAATTAATTAACAAATTCACAACCTCTTTTGCTAGCTTGGCAAACAGCAGCATGGATGAATACTCCATGGATAAGGTTTTCGTGTTGAGCTGTCAGAGGTACAGGTACCTGACAGCTCTTGAACATTAATTATGGAGCACAGTTTTCCCTGTTCCTGTCTGCCTGCTCTGAAGAGACAACTGTTTTCCCTTCCCTTTAATGAATTTGTGCTGTAATAACAGCTTGCAAATATTTTACCTCTGGAAGCAATTACTGAGTTTGTTTTAAAAGCTGAGCTAACACTGAAGACATGTTTACTCTCAAAGTAGACACCCTGTATTTGAGCTATTACATTTCTTGTTACTATTTTTAAACCAGTGTTGTGCGGTTGTGAATGCAAGTTGCTTCATCTGCTACAGCAAACGCCCTAATTTGTTAATAAATTAGCAAAAGGGGAATTGAGAGAACAAAACAATGTGTTGGGAAATCACCTCAATTCCAAATTCAATCCGAAGTGTGTGACACTGCCAGACATTGTCGAAGCCATAATGAGCTGTGTAATGCCCACAGCCCCTCTGCTCCCCTCCCTCTCAGTGCTTCTCCATTCCCTGGTGCCTGCAGCTCCTGCTCAAGACATTTTTCACTTCCCTGGGCTCCTTCCTTGGGTCCATTGCTTTCTGTCTCCTGTGAGAAAACGATGGCAGCAGCCAGGGGCAGGGATGGGACATGCTGACCTCCACTGGCACTTTCTAAATCCCTTCTACAGCACGGTAAACCTTCATCTCAAGCAATCTGTACAGATTAGTCTTCTCTTTGGAGTAGCCTCAGACGTTTTTTCTCCTCAGTTAATAATTGCCATGTCAGGGATTACTCATTTAGTGGTGACAACCTTTGGAAGTGACCACTGGCAGGAGTCTGAGTCACAGACAGAGTAAAATTCAAGAGAAATTGTTCTTTTCTGAATATGAGGAGGTTGAGGAAGATGCAAACCGGACAAGTTAAGTTATTTCCCAGGGTCTCTGTGTTATTTTTCCTTCCTTTCCTGGGGGAGAGCTTGGTGTCAAAATCCTCCTCTAGTAATTAGGAAATGTAGGCAGTGTATCACACATCTGTGTTCATGGCTCTCTGCATAAGAACTAATAACACACCTTTGAGAAGAAGCAGGCAGCATTATATCCACAATGGGTTGAACACTGAATTTTGGAAAATGGTATCCCCTTTCCCCTCAAAAATACTGTGCTATGACACCAGCACAGTGTGGGAGGCATCAGAGGCACCTCCTCTCTGCCACCACCATGACACATTCAGGGTCAGGTTGAATGGGGCTATCAGCAACCTGATGTAGTTCAGAATGTCCCTGCTCATTGCAGGGCCACGGACTTCAAAGATCCCTTACAACCTAAATCTAAGTTTTTATGGTGCTATTTCAACTTAGCAGAGCCCTCTATGCCCATCCTTCCTTTGCTCCTTCCCCTTGTACCCTCACTGATCTTTTTTGCTCCATTGCTTGTCTCCTTTTGGCATTTTGGTGAAGAGAGGAAAAAGGACAACAGATGGAAAACAGGGGTGCAGCTCCTCCTGTCCCTGGGAGCAGAAAACCTGTGCAACACAGCCCTGGTTCTGTTTCCTTCTTACACGGGGGAGTTTAGGATTCCATCACTCAGTAAAAGTACAAAACTGCCTCATTGTCCCAAAAAGCTGTGTAAGGATCTAAAGTAATTTTTTTGCACAATGAAAATTGATGAGAGGTATTCCCACCAAATTCACAAGCAGCAGGACCAAGTCTGTACAATTAAATTGGGAGCTCCCACATCAAAGGCAGGAAAAGAAAGGGCACAGCATGAGCTCATGGGATTGTTTACTATGCAACTGTGCTTTCCACATTTTTAAACCTTTTGCTTGGATCTCATTTGCCTTTGAACTCCAGGCAACGTGCATGTTAGTGCTACTAAAATACATGATGTTTTCTAACAATCTAAGCAGATTAGATCAATTCTTTAATCCCATGTTTTCCTCTTGAACACTACAATCAACCATTTCATGCTCGGTTGGATATAAAATTAACCCAGACACTTCAGCTTTATTTCAGAATGTCCTGTATTCTAAACTGTCTAATTTTGCTGGGAATATGCCAAGGTCTTCTCGTCCATAAAGGTGAATATAGCCCAGACATAAACAGAAGTTGCACAGTTACTTTACTGTGAAAATACTGGGTGAGGTGGAAGCACACAACATTTTGATGGCTATTAAAGAGAAGCCACAATCCCAGGCACTTTTGTTCAGGGAAAATGAACAACATAGAGGATGCTGGTGAATCTGAATTAATAACTTCAGAAGAAAAAGCAACTCAAGGAAACATTTTAAAGATCTGAAAATGCCAACAACAAAACCACGGTAGTTGTGAACCATTCACAGTTACTACTCCAGCTACTCTCTGCCAGTGACTGTCTCCTATGGGCAGGTGTTTTCCTTGAGTACATGGATAGTGTATGGTAACAGTCAGAGAGCTCTTCTATTCTCTAAAAAAAAGATCTCAAAAGTATTGGGAAGCTTGTGAACAGGTCCTTGTGATACTGAAAGGGAGACAGACCCTTACGTAATTTACAGGAAGTGCTTTTAGCAGCTTTATGACTACAATTTCTATAAATATCTGTTGTAGAAAAAACACAAGGACACAAAGAAACCTTTTCAGAAAAACAATAAAGTGTCATAGGCTGACCATGCTTTGCAAAAACTATACTCAGAAGCCTTGGTTGATATTTTGAAGAAGTAACCTGCAGCCTTCTAATCCCACTGGGCTAAACTCTGTTTTTGTGAAATCCGCCTGTTGCTGGATTCCTCTTCTTCCATTAAGTCCTTTTAGTTCTCTACCTGGGCTGGACTAGCACTGTTTTCTTGTACTTCTTGGAATAAAGTTTGATCCTGGGCAGAACTGTGGCCCATGTCATGGTAGTTTTTTTTGGGACAGGTGTTTCACAATGCTTAACGCAGCTGCAGCCTTCTTCCAACAGCCAACTAAACTATAAAGGTGCTCTCAGCTTTTCTGTAATATTTCTGGAGGGCCCTGGATGGCAGCCATAAGGGCTGCCTTTGATTATCTGTGGAGGAGTGTTGTGAAGATTGGTTTGAGCCCCAGCCCAGACACCTGAGAAAATTTCCTTTCCCATCACACTAATGAATCACTGTGTTTAATATAATATGACAGCAACTTGTTAAAGGTGGAGAAGACAAAAAAAATTGCATTTAATGACCAGAAGCACTTGTCCCAAAGTTAAGCAATAAACAAAGTAAAACAATTTGAAGTCTCCTTCTGTAATTTCAGGGTTTGTGTCTCCAGTACTAACACCCAACTGGGCAGACTCTGAGCCCTGTCTCTCCTCCCAGGATAAAAAAAGCTGATGACTCAATCCTGAACAACCTTTCAGCCAACCCAAGCTCCTTCTCTCTTCTGGCTCCTCTAGTATGCAGTCCCTTTTTGATAATTATTCCTCTTCTTCAATCATTTCAACCCCAAAACCAAATTTCCCCCTAGGACCCATCTCACTATGATTCCTTCTCTCTCTTGTTTAATATGTACTTTCATGCCCTAAAGCTACAAGCTGTGAAAGATCAGACCAGTCACTCCAGGCCTCTTTTGGCTTGGTGAATTGGCTCAGGTTTTTCTTGTGTTACAGTAATTGTGTAATTTCCTCCCCTTTGTCATGTCTTTTTACTTTTTTTTTTTTTAACAGACATTCTCCAAATATGAAGAACTTAAACGAACATCCAGCATCTTCCAGATGGCTTCCTCAAACACAAAAATTAATCCATTTCCTTAGGTGCCTTCCCTGCTTCCAGACTCCAGCTGTTTGCTCTCTTTCCAGGCTGCCATCCTTTTAGAGCCTTCTGAGCCTTCTTTAGACCTCAGGCTTTTGTCTCCAAGGCTCAGCTCAGATCTTTCTGATACAAAGCCCTTGTATGAGCTACATTTCCTCTCCAATACTTGTGCTCATTTCCTGGAGAAGGCCTTTGTTTCCCTGGTCTGTGTTTGCTGTGGGCTACAGCTCCTTATCAGCCTTTTCCTCCCTCTGACCTCCTGTCTTTTCAGCTTCTCTGGTTTGCTTCTGTGCCTGGAGCTCCTTTGCCTTCCCTGACCTCGGGCTTTCTATTTTCCTGCTCTGGTATTGCCCCACTGCTGCTTGGATCAAGCTGTGCTCCAATGTGCAGACTGTCTGAAATTGGGGGTAGAGGTTGCTTTATGAAAACCAGGTGACTTATAAAATTAGACAGTCAAAAAAACAGCAGTTATAACACATTTGTGACTGTAATAACCTCTTTGGGGAATGACTTGAGAGAGTTTTTAAGGCAGCAGGTGAATGCTTCAAAACCAAGTATCATCCTGAAGCTTATTACAAAATTTATCAGCATTTCCTACAAACGGCAATATACACAGAAGAGACCTTTGTATTAGATACCAACTCTTTTGTAAATGGTTTTAGAGAAAGAAATAAAAATGGATACACAATTAAAACAAAAATGAATAGTGTATGTGGAGGTAAGGAGGACAAGGAGAGAAATGGTATGGGCAAAGGGAGATTAATGTTTTGAAAAAACCCCAAATACTCAGGAAAGGCAACAGCAGAGGAATAGGAGACTGAGGACTGCATAGGGCACTGCTGTTGTACTGACAAAAATAAGTGAGTAGAAGGAACAAAGATCTTCTCATTTTCTAAGAAAACAAGTCACCATGTAAAAATGACATAAGGGCTCTTGTTTTTTTTTCTCCCTCCTTCCCTACAAATGCAGCCTGGGAGAACGTGATTACTACATCACAAGCATCACATTTTCTAATGGAAGTTACAACGCTGTTACCAGACACTGCCACGACACTCAAGCCACCACGACTTTCTTCAAGGACCTTGCAGAGCAAAACCCCAGAGTGCAGTAAAATTAGATATATTTTGTGTCTCTTTCCTGTCTTTGGTAGGGGTGAAATTCAACCCTGTGCATATTTTATGCGTCATGCATTGCAGAAGAGGCATTCTATTGTCCTCCTGTGACACTTCCTTGGGGCTGCAGCTGGAAGATGTGTCACTGGGACTCCCCTTTGTTCCCTTGCTCTGAACTAGACTTTTGTGGCAGGTGCTGGATTGCTATCCTCACAGAAACAGATACTCTAGGCCACAGCTTGCACAAGTGGAGACAATTCAAGTGTTTGGCTCGTGTATGGCACCTATCACTGCTGCTTGATTACAGGAGTCAATCAGCAGCTGTCAAACAGCACTGTTGCAGCACTCCTGGGCTGGAGTGGTCACTCAATATTGTGGGACGACAGCCAAAGATGAGAGATTTCAGTTCTTGATTTCAGCCTTTTTTGTTTTGTTGGGTTTTCTGTTTGGTTTTTTTTTGTGTTTTGTTTTGGGTTTTTTTTTTTTTTTTTTTTTTGTTTTTTGTTTTGAGTTTTTTTTTTTTTTTTTTTTAGAGCAGGAGAGAGCTGTAGTCATTCAAGTTAGTGCCTCTACCTGCCCCTTTAAGGTTGCCCTTCTGGCAATCTGAAGATGGTCCTTCCTGGGAAAAAGAAACAGAGGGAAAGTGGGACTGTGATAACCCATCAATACCCCTGGTGTGATGAGGAGCAGCTGAGGGAGCTTGGAGTGTTCAGCCTGGAAAGAGGGAGGCTCAGGGGGAATATTCTCACTCTCTACATCTCCCTGACAGATGTAGCCAGGTGGGGGGTGCTTTGTCCTCTCAAGTAAAAAGTGATAGGACAAAAGGAAATGGCCCTCAGGATGCACTGGGGAGGTTTAGATTGGATATTATGAAAAAAATTCTTCCCAAAAAGGTTGTCAAGCTTTGGAGCAGGCTGCCCAGGGGAGGGGTTGTGTCACCATCCCTGGGGATATTTAAAAGATGAGTGAGTGTGGCCCTTGCAGACATGGTTTATTGGTTGTGTGAACTTGGCAGTGCTGGGTGAAGGGTTGGACTTGATCTCAGAGGTCTTTTCCAGCCTAAACAATTCCATCCTTTCATGCCATGACTTCAGACTGGAGACTGCCCAGCTCGTTGAGATCTCTACCTTGACTGCTGTCACCAGGACTCAGATTTGGCACTGCTAAGCTTGCTCTGGCACCTGTGTGCTGTGTTGGAGTTACTCCTGATGTTTGGATGTCAAAGGTAAAACAGGACCAGCAAAAGCCATGCTGTACATTGTATCAGCCTATAAAGGTACACAGATGCCTGTGCCCTTTGTTTTCCATGAACTGGCAGGAACTTGGCTCTTGTGCCCAGGACTCCTAGAAGATGCATAAATAGCTGTATACATTCAGCACGCACACACATACATTCTATATGTGTGCATGTTAATACTTGAACTTAGGCAATAATGTAACCAAGTCCTTTGTCTTGCTACTAAAGCAAATCACTGAATAATAATCCATTACATAAAAGAAACAAGCTTCATCCTGAGAACCTTCTCATCCTGAGTCACTTCTCTCCAAACTCCTGTATAAATGTTGCTCCAGAATATCAAGGCAGTGCTCTGCCATAATATCTCTTTTCTAATTTTCAGTCTAAGCACATCCACAACCATTTTGTGTCTCTTGATTCTGAGCAGTGCTGATTGTAAGCTTTAGTCATGAACTAAATCTAATTCTGGATGGTCCAAACTGCACTGTAGATTTTGTTTGCAAAGAAAACAGAGGTTTAGCAGAACCTAAAGGCAAAACTAATACAGTGATGCTGCAAAAGGAATTTGTATGATGGCATTTGCTTTATCAAACTTTAGTCATCAAAGTCTAAGGTGATTGTGTGTTTTCCCTCCACAACCACCAGAAAGATGCTGGCACCTCCCCAGGGTTTTTATCACTCAGGCACTTATTTGAGGATCTGATGAACTGCTTCCCATCGGTGCCTGCTTTTTCCTTTCCACAGATTGTCAAGTGAATCTGCATCAGCAGAGTAGCTGAAGCATGCACCTAAAAGCAGATGAAACGAGCCTCTCCTCACTGTTTACCTTAAAATTCAAAAGAATATTCCAGTCAATGACACTTGGATTTTTCGCTCATTGAGAAGAAAAGGGATCACAGAGAAGTCACCTGGGATGTCAGAGAACTGTTCAATAAAAGAATTAAACTCCCTAAATCTGGTCTTTATCAACATGTTAGGAGACAAACATAAACGCTGAAAGAAAAACATGGAATGTTTAAATAATTTTTCTTCCCGCATAAGCAAGTGGCTTTTAGAATATTCGCTGCACAAATTGCTCTAATTGCAAATTGGAAAAATAATAAGTTTTGGAATTCTGATTTCATGTGACAGAGCTCTGATTCTATGGTGGAAAAAATGACTGGAACAGGAAATTTCCTCTCTTCAATCCTGCATTGCTCTCTGCCCTTATATCAGACCAATTCTATCTTCTAGGAGCTCGCTCTGAAAAAAATATGATCTTTTAGCAGACCAGCGTGTTTAAACAAAACTATTGTTTTCCCTCTTGTTTGTGACAAAAGGTAATGAATGGAGACTGGGAGCTCCTGAGTACAGCAGGAGTCCTAGAATAACTATTAACATGAATTTCTGAAAAAGAAAGATTTTGATGTGAAGGGCCAAGGCATAAGGACAAATTAGACAGAAGAAGAGATGCTGATTTTCCAGTCTGGGTTGGAAATAACACAGATGGAGAAGTGAAAAAGAATAGTAAACATCGTGTCTGCATCATGTCTCTGTTCTCTGAGTGGGTGTTTTTGGGAGAGTGCCAGCTAAAGGATTCAGCTTTTGGTAGGATGAGTTACCCATGCCCAAATTTGTGTGTAATCAACTCACAAATCAGCTGATGAGTTAGTTAAATGTTGTTTCCTTAGAAAAAATACTCAGGTTTCCAAATATCTTTGATGATACACCTTTGGCAACTCAGGGACATGTTGGAGCACATTCCCCTTCTCCATCACACATCCTCTTCTGCACTTTCCAATGGACAAATGCAAGTCCAAAAATGCAACAAACTATTCCGAATTAATTTCTTTGTGGTGTTTTCCTCTGCACACAAAAAACTTGCAGTTCTTTGCACATCTATCAGGAGAAGCAGCAATAATCTCAGTTCACCATCCCACTTAGAATGGGAATTCAGAAACATTTTACTTGTCAGGTTGTAAATCCAATCTTCTGTTTGTGTCTCTAACTTCATTGGCTCTGAAAGCAGGAGAGGAGCTGCTTTTCCTCCTTCAGGCTGAGATTTTGGTCACAGTTAAAGTGGGAATACAGAGTCAAAATTTACACTTGTAGCAAATGAGTGAAACAGAAGACTCATATTTTGCTGCTTTTGTGGGAATACACTGCGGTAAAATAATCCCCAATCCCCTTAATTTAGGAGGGAAAATACAAGGCAATCAGGTGATTCTGAAGTGCTCACTCTGTTGTTTGGCTCAGTTTCCGGCCTCTCTAGAAAACCTAATGTGTATTCTTGGCAACAGGCATCAGTGCCCTCCCTGAGGGAGAGGATATACAAGCCTGCAGGAATTTAGATAAACATCTAAATTCTTATTCTGCATAACAACAACAAAAATAATCAGTGAAAGCCTTCAAAGCGCTGCCAAGGGGCCCTTCTTCATAGTCACAAGTACCTTACTAAGAGGAGAGCTTACACTTCTAATTGAATATTTCACATTTAACAGATCCAATCATAATTCTGACTTCTTTGGACAATAGAAAAAAATAATCTATAGGGTTTTCTTTTACTGGGGCCAAGTAGGAAGAAATGTGTGTCCTTTCTAGCCCTGGGCAATGTTTTCCTTGAAGTAATGGTTTTGTCAGTTGTTATTTATGTAATAACTTTCAGAACCAAAAATGCAGGAAATACTATTTTGTAAAACTTTGTAGCTTGCTGGAAATAATTATACACCTCACAGATGCATCTACTGACTCTAGAAGCACATAGAGTTCAGCTGGTGTAACTGAAGGTGAGGATGTGTAATTGTCAGGGAAATGGCATTTTTTTATAGAATTTTCTAACAGTGAGTATTTGGTCAACTCTGGCAATTCCACAGACGTACAGAATGACTGCCCTTTGGGAATGCTATTTATAAACTCAACAGCGGCTGAACAGCACTCACAAAAAGGCTGCCAGTTTCAAGAATTAATGACAATCTGACATTGTTGGAGGATGAAGAGAGAAGGGGCTTTGTGCTGAGCTTAAGGCATGAAGTGTGTTAGCACCGCTTGTGGCCTCTCTGTGGAAGCCCGGGGTATTGATGGGAGCACCCTGCTCATGGCGTTGTCAGCTCAGGCAAATCAATACAGAAAAACTTACAGGTAACTTCACATCCCTTTCTCCTAAAGGCTCCCGAGAGAAAACTGTGTCTTTGTGTCCTGGAGTCTTCAGGGTGTGTCTTTGCTGTACCATTAACAAATAATCCACAACAAAACCACAAAACCCACCCCCCAAGACAATCACATCCAAAATAGTTCCCTGAGTGCAAATAGCTTGTGCAGAGTTTCTGCACCTAATCCAGCCTTTTGGTGATAGATTGGTTTTATTTGGAATTTTAAAAATTCCAGTCGGATGTAGTTCAACTACAAGTCCACACTGCTCTAAAGACCAACAATTTCCTGCTTTACATTTTCCTGCCGGATGTCCAAACTGAACTTACTGAGCACAGCCATCAGAGGAGCAGCAGAACCAGCACAGGAGTGAGAGCCAGAAAGAGAAGGTCGTTGTCAAAGAGTGACACATTCCAGTTGCTGTGTCAATGCCTCAGCTGCTGTTGGCAGCCACACTTCCAGCACAAAGGGCCTGTACAGGTATTGGAGACTTTGAATAAAAAAGCACTTTCAGTTGATACCATCATCCCACCTGTGGCACCAAAATGCAGGCACATAAGGTGTGTGCATTTACTGTGATATGAGTATTTAGGTATCAAATGTTTTAATAAAACTCACTGACTTTTGAGCAAACTCTGTATATTTTGATCACTTCAAGTTGGGCTGTTACTGATGGAGTGAGGGGAAAATGACATTGCTAATGCTGTCTGTTTTGTGTGAAGTCATCTCTGCAGAAAAAAGGCTTTGTATCCTGCTCACAGAGCATGTGTGAGAACTGTTACAACAACAACAACAAACAGCTTCCCATTACTTTTATTTTGGAAAGACAAAATGGCTGAAGGCCACAGCTGTTGATTTATTCAGATGCCGAAGGAAACCATTAGCCCATTGGACCCTGAAGATGAGATTCCTTTGTGCTAAATGTTAATATAAGGAAATCCCAAACAGGGCTGCCAAAGGGACATAATACAAATGCAAAATGCCAAGTGTACCTAGAAAGGAAGGAGGTAGATGGTTGTTTATTAGAGAAGAGGAAAAAAAAGCCAGTGAAAAGCAGTTTGCTTTTTTTCTCCTTATTAAGTACAATGTGATGTTCAAACTGTGAGATGAAAACTCTCCTGTGTTCAAATCAAACAGAATTTCTTTGAAACACACAGCTATACATATGGTTGTGTCATTAACGACTGCATGGCCATGTGAACTGGATTTTATCAGAATAATGTGGATGGAGGTGCTCCACACAGTCCCCGCTGTTTGCAGCTTTGTTTTAATTAGTTGTAATACCCCAGCATAAATGAATTTCATCCTCAGAAGAGAGGTCAAAGAAAAAATATAATAGCTGTCATCAGGGTAGGCAATTCCTCTTTCAGATTGCTGCTGTAATGGCCTCATGGCAGAAACACGATTAATCACTGCCTGTTCTTAGTCTGAATTTCACAAACATTTCCCTCACCCCCAGCTCTTTTCTTTCAAGATTCAACAGTTACAAGCACTTTATTTCATACCTGTGCAGGAGTGACATTTCTAATACTTCATTCAGAACTTTAAAAATATTTAGTACAGGACAAGCTGTGATCTACAACAGTGTTTAAGTCGACACAGGGTGCTATTTGAAGGATGTATTTTTATATGTCACAATGAGGCCACAAAATTGAAACTTGTCCTGGCTCCCTGTCTTGTTCTCAGCCCAGCAAAATGGAGTTAGGCACAGAACTTTTGGCATGTGGCAAAAGAATGACACAGGAAAAGGAATGATACTCACTAGTCAAGGCTGAACTGATTATAGCAAAGAGAATGTGATTGACTGAAGAGGTTGATAATAATGGAGGAAACAGACCAAGAGTGGTTGAAGCAAAGGACAGAGGAATTTGTTTCTGACTGATGGCTAGCTGATGTTCCTCCACCTTTCCAACTAAGATTTTGACCAATAAAAAGCAAACCATGTTTGTGGTGTTGTCACAACAGTTTCCAGTTAAAGACAAATAAAATCAGGATAAACTTCCAGCATCCATATAATTTCCCTCATTTTGGTTGGTTGCTTGCCCAATGATTGAGAATGCAAAATATGGTTGGTTTACAAAGTCATTTGCAGTTATTTTGCAGACCAGTTCTAATAGAGTTCTTATAGATCAGTATTGACCCCCATTCCATGGTTTGAAAAATATGGCACTAGGACATGATTCTTTCAACAGCCTGAAAAATGGCCCCACAAATTCCCTAGTATCACTAGCTGTATCCTGGTGATCCGTGCTGTGTTACAGTTTTTCACCCTCCTTTAGCAATCATCTGCAAGACAGACTCAGACCAGTTGCTCTTGGCCTGGCTGGAGGGAGCTGTGTGGACCAAAAGGGTCCAGCCTGTGACCCCATGTAGCTGCTAAGATGTCCCTAAGGGAGTGTCTGCAGTGGGTAGGAAGAGCAGGAAAAACAAAGTTTGCTTTGTTTCTTTGAATAACGACGGAATCTGAGAATCATTAAAGTTGGTAAAGACCCCCAAGATCATTGAGTCCAACCTTTGACTGGACACCATCATGTCAACTAAACCACAGCACTGAGTGCCAAATCCAGTCTGCCTTGAAGAGATCCAGGGATGGTGACTCCACAACCTCCCTGGGTAGCCCATTCCAGTGCTTGACAACCCTTTCACTGATGAAATTCTTCCTGATGTCAGTCTGAATCTGAATATCCCCTGACACAGCTTGAGGCTGTTTCCTCTTGTTCTGTCCATCCCTCACCTGGCTGTCCCCTCCTGTCAGGGAATTGTGCAGGGCCAGAAGGTCCCTCTGAGCCTCCTTTTCTCCAGGCTGAGCCCCTTTCCCAGCTCCCTCAGCTGCTCCCCATCAGATCTGTGCTCCAGACCCTTCCCCAGCTCCGTTCCCTTCTCTGGACACACTCCCTGCAACTGTCTCCACAACAGGTAAAAAAAAAAATAAAAATTTCAATATCAGTATGCAAGCTTCATTTTCCCCTAGCTTGAAAATCTGCATTTTGATACAAATTTTATTTACAAAAGAGCAGCTCTGTGGTTTTAGATTTTCTCTCTTATTTTTTTTAATAAGACTCCTGGCTCCTTCTGTGGAAATAAACATATTCACTCTTCACTGATTATGCAGTGAAGGGAAAAGTACTGTGTGTGTTGAGTGAATATTTTCCCAGTTTGTACTTTTTAAAATGAAATATATCTGCTGCTGCTTCAAACCAGCAGAGGGAGTTTGTTCATCCAAATAATTTTTAAACTTCTCAACACAATCCTATTTTTTCAGTATTGTTACCTGGCAGGAACTGCTCCTGAAAAGAAAAAGTGAAATTTTACCATCCAGACAGTTTAAATCCTTAGGGCTAGAGGCAGCTTGCTTCCAGTTAATTTTTATGGATATCATTGTGCTAGAAGTCACTGCAATGAAAAATGCATTAGAAAATTAAAAGCATGAAAAATCAACTCAATGGGAATGTTTGGGAGCAAACTATTTGGTTAAAGGGGAATGTACAAATATTGCAGTGCATGTGCCACTCAAATGTGCATGAAACCACCGTGTGGTAACAGCTGACACTTTAAAAAAAAAAAAAAAAGTTAGTTCCTTTATTTTTTGCACTCTAGAGAGAAGCTTTGAAAGTTCCTGGTTTAGGTTTCTTTATTTGGAAATACTGGAGTAATTTTAAGATGACAACAGTGGCCAAAAAGGTCAAGTGAAATGTTCACTGTAGCAGTACTAGGGAAAGAGTCTCATTATTACTATTTTTTTTTTGTGAGAGAAAAGAAATCAGCTCCAGTGGTGACAAATTGCATCATTCTTATCTTGTGTTATAAACCTGGATAGCAGGAACCATACAATGATCTCTCCTGTAAAATAAAATTATAGCAGTTACTGACGTTAACAGTGGATATTATCTCGATCTGCAAGAATGTCACAACTCTTCCTCTCTCAAAAGCAAGGTAGAAATTCAGATATTCCATTAAGCTTAATCATAAAACACTTAAGATGCTAATCTTTCATTTTAAAATGTTTTTTTGAACAAATTTGTGAGACGGTTGTGTTATTTTTGGGAACCTAACTGGATTTGAAAATACTCTGAAACAAGTATGCACTTTTATAATTCCATAGAGTCAGAATATCAATTCTCTACACCTTTAACTGAAAGGAAGTTCTGAATAAAAAGCAAGAGCCAGTGTTCCCTGTATATCTATCCGAATATGTGTAAAACTATTTTCAAAGCACTGCATAAATACCAATTATTGACTAATATCCAAGGGAAAATGGCTCATTAAATTTTCCAGCTTTACTGAAGTGGAAAATAAGGAAGGAACTCATTGTAGGTGATTTAGAAGGCAATTTTCGGTAAATAAGCATTTAGCACATGTCACCAGACACAGAGCATAGAGAAGAGAAATGAAATAGTCACATGATTTAACAGATGAGTGAAAATAGTCAATAGCCTGGCACAGACGTCTTTTCTTTACATGTATTACAATTGCCAACTCAGATGAGAATGCTAAATACGGGTCCTCAGACTGCCCTGAGTCACACATGAGCAGACTCTTGCACGTTTGCAAACCTCAGTGCTGTGAAGTCTTGTCAAACTCAACAAAGCGCGGGGCAGACACAACCTCCAGTGCCACGCAGCTGGCAGGCCAGAGCCCAGCCCAGGCAGAAACCTGCCCCGGCTGCAGGGATTCAGCAGCATCGCAGGCACTCACCCACAGAGAAAGAGACTCGGGCTCAGCAGCCACAGGGGCTCCCTCAGGAGCCATCCCATTCCTGCCTCCCTGCTACTGGAAAGAGGATGGAGGTGGGAGCACAGGACCATGGATGCTGGTGCATTATTGTCGGAGCAGATGGGCTCCGAATAAAACTCAGGTTTTGTACTCAGGCTGCTAAGAAGCTTTGAGCCAGCCCTGGCCAGAGTTATCAAGGCATGTTGAAATAAAACAGAATTTCACAAAGCCAGTATCTTACCTGTCTGCAGCATAAGAACCAAGAACAAGGGCTTTGCTCTTCAGCCCATTCTAGGCTGAAGGGAGGGGCAAAGACAACTTTATGTCAGTATGAGTGAATATGAACTGGAATGAGATTTGGACAGCTTCCAGAAAGAAGCTTCCAGAAAGAAGGCTAATGGAGCTCCTTTAATGCTTTGTAAACATGTACACTATCGACATTTTATTTCTTACCTCTTGTTCATGCACACTTAGCTTTGTGGCAGAGTTCAAAAAAGTAAAAACTGCTACCTCAGATAAAATTTCTAATTCCTCTTATCCTTTATCCTTCTTTTTAGCACATAGCTCTACAAAGGAAGTGGAAAAAAAGCAATACATTAGACAGATGAAGATAATTCATTCTCATGGAAGCGATTTTGTGAATTTTTATTGGGAGCGACTTCAAACTCTAGGGCTGATGTTTCCTTTCTGTCCCAAGCCTCCTCTTCTTATTAAGTACTTTAAACCTGGGGGTGCAGGAGGGTTGTAGTTTTATAAAAAATAAATTCTTCTTTTAAGGGTAACAACATGGGACCATTTATCAGCAAAACACTGCACCTGCTTCAAGGAAATTCTAACTATGACTTGTACATTCCCAGTTCTGCAGTTGAAAAAAATGGAAGCACCTGCCTCAAAATATGATGAAGCAGATAAAACAACACAACAAAATGTGATATATACTTGTTTATACACTCAGACTGCATGTTTTGTCTTTAGTGCTCGTGATCTGACTCATTTTCCCTCTCTGTGCCATGAGAAAGATGCTAAGCAAAAGCTGACTCCTGGAAATACTTGACATTCTTTTCAGGCTAATTTTGTCCTGAGCTTGGCTGAAACAGCTCATTTGGAACCACTCATAAAAGGATGTCTGCAGCAAGGAAGAGGGAATATTTTCATTTCAGAGAGCCCTGCTGTGTTATATTCCCTGATTTTCATCAAAACCAGACCATGTTTACTTGTCCTTTTGGCCTCAGGGTCAGGGTTTTTTCTTTAAATTGCTTCAGTTCTAAGTAGTTGTTTCACTCATTCCTGAGTTTCCCACAAAAACCTAAACAGTGGCAGCCTGATATAGCTTGGAGCACTTTCCTACATGCATCTGAAGTAAAAAAAACCCTCACCCAACAAAAAAGACCCCTACCCTATAAACTCTTCAAAAGCAGTGCACGGGCCCACAAACGTGTGCGTGACGTTAATGACTTTGGCCAAGGGGATGGTTAGGTTGGAAAAGACCTCCCAGATCATCAGGCCAGACAGCACCATGTCAGCTGGACCCTGGCACTGAGCGCCACGTCCAGTCCTTGCTGAGCATCCCTCCAGGGATGGTGACTCCACTGTCTCTGAGCTGCCCATTCCAGTGTGTAATCACCCTTTCTGTGAAAGGCTCCAACCTGAGCTCCCTCAACTCCCTCAGCTTTCCCTCATAAGATTTGTCCTCCAGACCCAGAGGAAGAGGAGGACTTTATGCCAGGAAGTGGAGCAGGGATATGGGGTGGCCCCAGCAGTGAAGGGAATGGTGAGGGGGACGGCGCTGTTTACGCGCCCTTGAGGCCAAAAAGGCAAAAGGAATCCTGAGTGCATCAGGAAGAGCATTGCCAGCACATCAGAGAGGTCATCCTGCACCTCTGCTCAGCCCTGCTGAGCCGTATCTGGAGTGCTGTGTCCTGTTCTGGGCTCTGTGAGAGACATGAAGGTCCTGAAGTGAGTCCATTGCAGACTATGGAGACAATGAAGGGAGTGCAACACCTCTTACAAGGAAAGGTTGAGGGGGCTGGGGCTGTTCAGCCTGGAGAAGAGACAACTGAGAGGGGCCATCACCCCTGTGTGTCCCTGTGTGTCCCTGTGTGTCCCTGTGTGCCCCTGTGTGCCCCTGGGTGCGGGGAAGGCTCAGAGCAGGGCCCAGGCTCTGCTCCAGGGGCCCAGCAATGGCACCAGAGGAACGGGCAGGGACTGATCCCAGCAAGTTCCACCTGAACAGGAGGAAGAACTTCTGTCCTGTGCAGTGACCAAGCACTGAACAGATTGTCCAGAGAAGGGGTGGAGTCTCCCTCACTGGGGATATTCCAGAGCTGCCTGGACACAATCCCGTGCCCTGTGCTCTGGGTAATTCTGCTTGGGCAGGGAGGTGGAACCACTGTGGTCCCTTCCGCCCTGACCCATCTGTGATTACGTGAAGGGGGCGGCAAGGGATGTGAAGGGGGTGATGAGGGGAGAGAAGAGGAGGGTGATGAAGGGGCTGTGAGGGGTGGTGAGTGGGTTATGAGAGGGCTGTGAGGAGGTTATGAGAGGGCTGTGAGGAGGTTATGAGAGCTGTGAGGAGGCTGACAGGG
>VYXF01011002.1:187050-285304 GCA_013397295.1 Polioptila caerulea
TTGTTTGCTTTTCCTTTAATAAAACCCCCTAGTCTGGCAGTTAATGATTTATGAACTTTCTCAGAGGTGTTTGTGGTTTCACCAGATCTTTTTTTGTACATAGTTCAAGTCAGTGGTCATCCATCCCAAAGGGGCTCAAAAAATCCCCGTGGTTTTTGCCAACTGCTGCTGTCTGTGACCAACAGGAGTCCCTGTTTAACATTCATGGGAATGTGTGGGGAAATACCTTCTTTCAGTGTGAGGTTTTCTTGCCCTAAAACTGCTCGTTGTTCTGCCAGAGTCCTTTGTATTTTTGAGAAATGGTGGGTGATGGTTTGGGGGATTCACACTGAGAAGTCTCTCTACATCTGCTTTTGTCATGTGTCAGTCTTTTCAGGTGCTGGTCACCTTCACTGGATAGTAATGTTATCATTGATCGTGTTTTCATCTTGTTGAAAAGAATTTTTCATGTTATTCAAGAGTTAATTTCATGCAGGGGAATTGTATTTACTGGAATTTATTTATAAATTATATTAAATTATATTTATTTGAATTACTTTTATTTACAGGAATTATATTTACTGTCTTGATTTGTTGTTACTCTAACAGTTCTTAAGAACTTTAGTTTCAACTAGGTCAGACCTTGCCTTTGAATTATCCTCACCTTCACTGGCTTTCTCCATTGTCTGCCTGTGCTTGTTTTTTGGTTTTTTTTTTTTTCCCTTAGTGGGTTTTTGTTGCATAAACACAGGAAACGTGTGGTTGGGCACACTGCTCTGTCTGGGGCTAAGTGAGGTGGCTGCCTGGTCTGTCCCTCTCCAGCTGTCTCAGCTCTGCTCTTCCCATTCATTTTGCTTCCCTGGAGGTGCTGTCACATCTGACTGCTGGTCTGGGAGTTCCTTAACCTGGCTTGATAAAAACGATTTGTTTGGAAAGAGCAGCAATGAAAATGCTTGAAGTGACTAAAATCACCTTGACAGAAGTGATGAGTCAGTCAGGTGAAATTTGTTGCTAGTGGGTCTGAGCGATTTCTATCAGCTGTGGTTGCTGCCTGGGCACTTTAAATGTGTCTCTGGTCCTTGGCAGGGGTTTAACCTTTTTCTTCTGCTCCTTTTAAAGTGGGTATTAATTTGTCTTTTTTTAAACTGGCATCCTGTATTTTGCAAGGTAGCTAAATTCCATTCAACTTTTTATTTCCTGACACTTTTCCTTTCCATAATGTTGCTTTTTGTTTCTGCTCTGGATTGTGAATGTGCTAATGATGTAAAATGTGCCCCGTGTTCAGTGGAGGTGATGCCTGAGCCTTTGCTGTCCCTTATTTGGGTGTGGGGTGGTGACAAACAGATTTCCCCAGTGCTGTGGTGGTGGAGGCACAACCCTGCTTGAGCATCCCCCCTGGCTGTCCTGGTGCACTGGTGACAGCAGGACTGAAGCACTAAAACTGCCTTTCCAGTTGCTTCTTTTCTGCTGTGAAGTCTTGCTATGGTAATAAGTGTCCTTTTACCCTAAATTATTCCCTATTTCCCAGCATAAACTTCAGACTTCATTTCACTAGCACTGCCATTTCATTTCACTAGCACTGCCATTTACTTGCTCTGACTGATGCCAACAAGAGTTTTTGGGTGGGACTGTTTCACTTCACTACTTCCATGCACATTTGACTTTCTTCATATACAGTCAATATGAACTACTTCTTTTTCAGAAATCTTGAACAAAGAAAATGATGTATTGTAGATATTTTTGAACAAAAATTTAAGTCTTGCCACTGCCAGAGTCCTAAATCAGACTGAAGGAAAAATCACAGTATGTGTCTGTCTGCCAAATGAGTTAAATCTTTCCACTTTCAGGGTGATGTACACAGTAGAGAGTATAATATGAGGTAGCTTAGAATATTAAGTTCACTTTTCTTAAAGGAATATTTATTGCCTGTAATATGCTCATGACCCCGAGATTGGCTCAACTCATCAGAGCCTGGTGCTAAAAACACCAAGGTTATGAGTTTGGTCCCTCTATTTATTTAAGAGTTGGACTCAGTGATCCTTGTGAGTCCCTTCCAACTCAGAACATTCTGTGAAATCTGTATTAAGCCAGGATTGCTTTCAGCAGAATACATTAGAATATAATATTTTGAATAATTAAAAAAATGAAGTGTTCTCCTTTAATTTCAGCAGTTTGTGCACTGCTGATGTGGTGTTACAGGTGAGGGCTGCAATTGCTCTCCACTTAGTGCTGAAGAGCTTTGTGATTGCAAATTGAGTTTAAATTTGACATTATTGTTAAAGAAACTCACAAGGAATGTTACTGCTCTCATTGTTTTAACTAGATAAAGTGTTGCTTTAGATTATTTAAGTGGCTTAAGAATGCACTTTTTCTTAACAGTAAGTAAATCACTATAAACATGACAATTTTTGTCATTAGAGGTAAATGGTTTTGGCAGTGCTAAGCAATCTCATTTTTTTTTTTTTTGCTTCTGCAGCAGCTGTGAATAGGTTTTTGTGGATGGGAGTTATTAATGATTTTTACTTTAATTTTAAATAAGGCAGTTTTGCTAGAGTTCCTGGAAACTTGCCTGACTTACTATTTAAAGAAGAAAGACTTTAAAGTCATCAGTTTCTGCCTCTTTGATAAAATTACTAAGTGGTCAACCTTTGTCAAATATTTTTGACCATAGTTTGATCTTTTTAAGCTGGCACTGAAGTCTGAGACTTTGCTTACCTCTGACTAATGAGCATTGTCCTCTTCCCTTGCTTGTATGAACCAAATAATCTGAAACTTCCCTGCCTTCCTGAATCAGCTTTCAGCCAGGCTGGCTGTCCAAATCTGAGACTGAGCTCATGGCTGCAGGAGGAGGATGAGGATGCTACTGACACTGCTGTCAGCTGCAGCACAATTACAGCAGTTGTCAACTTGGCCCTCACAGAAATTTTTTGTCTTCCAGTTTTGTCTTTTCAGTTTAATTGTGGCTTTATTGGTATTCACCAGTATACCTTCATTCATCTTAGTGTGTTTTTATTTCCCCAAGTTTCACTGTTTTTTCATTTTTCTGGAAAAGTATAAAAGCAAACTTGTTTCAAGTTCTTTTCAGTGCATCTTTGGCAGTCAGGGAGAAGAGTCTCCATCGTTGCTGCTTGAAGAAGTAAAACCACCAGTTTCATGAAGTGAAGGAGAATCTCATCACGTAACTCTGAGCTTGCATCTTGAGCTGTGAACAGATTTGTTTTGAGGGTGCTTTGCATGTAATCTCCGAAGTCGCGCTGTGGGTGCGGTTCCAGGCTGTGCTTCAGAGATAGCTCCAGGCTGCTGCTGGGAAGGGGCCTCTGTCTGCCTGCCCTGGCTGCGGGGCTGGGAGCCCTGCTGGGAGCTGATGCCAGCCTTGCCATCACGGCAGCAGGCTGGATGGCCCCTCTCTGGCTGCAGTCCTTACCTCCTGGGCAAAAGAGTGCATGGGGACTGAATTTCAGGAGTCAGGGAATGCAGAGTGTTTTCCCTTTTTCATTTTAACCTGCAGTTACTTGGCGCTACATCCATGCTAAAATTTTGAAAGTTTCTTCTGAGTGTCTGTATTAATTGTTCTCCCTAAGTGCTCATGAGCCACCAAACTGGTTATTTCACAGCATTTTCTTTTTCTGTATCTTTAAAGGGGTTTTTTTATCCTTCCCAATCCATTTAAAGCCAACCAAATGTTCCTTTTAAACTGTACCTCTAACTTGCAACTTTTTTATTGGTTTGATAATACCTTTGAAGAGAAGATAGTTTCTGAACAGCTAGAACCTTTTGAGATGCCTTCTGTATTTCTGTAGGTGTTGTTTTTGGTTGTTCTCAATAATGTGTATGTCTTGAGTAGAGGACTGAGCACAATATGTAAAAATATGCATCTGTTCTTCTATATCCTGATTTTCTGCAGTTGGGCTGGACTTGCAACGTTCCCATCACTTAAATTAGTTTGGGTTATCATAAACCAGTAAATACAAGAATAAGTAGAATAAGCCTCCATAAAACTTGAGGTAAATCCCATTGCTGTTTGCACTCATTTTAACATCTGAATGTTTCTGTCAGGGAAGTTATTAATTCCTAGAACAAACTACCAGGAGAATGCTAGATCCATCATTGCTTGGTATGGTCAGTCCCTGGATAATGCAGATATCAGTGTGTTCGTTAATCTCCCCTTCTGGCAGGTTTGGTGATCATGTGTCCATACAATGATCTGGTTCAAGACACTGGCCAGGGTTGAATCCAGCTGGAAGAGAACCAGCTGGCTGATTTGGCAGTGCACTAGACTGACACACCCTGGAGCAGCACAACTGAGACCAGCGCAGGGAAGAGGTGATGAAATGAGAATGAGTAGGCAGAGACCATGCAGGGTCACTCCTTTGGCCTCAGATTGTTGGAGTCACTGTAAAACTCTGGTCTCTGTAAGCGACTAAGGCAGTTGTTCCTGAAAAACTGAGCCTGTCTGTTTCCCTTTCCAGAGAGGTTAAGTGAAGAATATTCTTTTGTTAAGAGATTTTGGTACAAGATAAAATTAGCAGGACTTAAAAGCTGCATGAGTGTCTGCAGGGTGGGCCATGGGCTGTTTGTTTGAAGCCTCAGTGTCCCAAACTACACTTCTTGCTGTGTTCAGCTGTGTTGGTGCTGTTCTGAAGCCAGGTGGAATGAGATGCTGTGCTGCAAGTGGGGCAGTGGAAGTGCTGAGGTGAGCAAGGCTTTTGAAGCCATGAGGATAAAAGCAAATATGTTAATCCCATGCTCTCGTGGGTATGGTAGATAAGGAGGCAGCAGATTTTCTTGAAAAGTGCAAACAGCAGAATGTAACCTTTTAATTAAGGATAAATTATCATGAACTGTGCTGTTTTGCTCTTGAAAATCAAATACAGGGCTTCCTTTGCCTGACCCACAGCTTACTGAAAATACATCTCATCCTTCAGCACAGGGAAAGAGAATGTCTGTGGAGTGGAAGATTATACTAAAAACCATGACATTGACACATTCACATTATAAGAAGCTTAAGTACAACAGGGTCTGCTTTTACAGCCTACCAATACCTGCATAAGGATGTGGTGCAAGGAAGTAGGGGAGTTGGAAACTATCTCAGTTGACAGCCTTTGCAGCTTGAGGAGAGCTTGAAGGCATTTCTTAAATCATTGTGTGCTATAGGGCCGTATATATAAATTGAAAATGTGGGGTTGTTAAGTAAAAGCACAATTAAGAGTGTATAAAATTACTTTTATTTTCATGTGCTCATCACCTTACTAGATACTTATTTTGTGGGAAGAGTTTGTTCTTTCTGTCTTAGTGCTTCATCCTTTCTGAGAGAGAACTGTAAGGCACGTGTATGGATTGTAAGGTAAACAGCTTCTACTATGTAGTTGTAGGAGAAAACCTGGTAACAGAAAGCCTCAGGCTGGATGAACAGCAGATGAAATAAAGCTGTTTATGAAACAGGAGATGTGCTGTCAGTACAATAAGGCACAGCCTGCCATCTCCATGCAGCAAGGAGACTGTACTGATTTCCCATCAACACAGAGTTGCTGGATCCTGCTGTTTGCTGCTGTATCCTGGTTTTTCAGTTCTGAGCAGCGACTGAAGTGGTAAATCCTGACCTTGGTATTTGAAAAAAACGAGGTTGTATTGTTGACTCTTCTCTCATGATTTCACTTTTTTGTGTATATGTAGCTGGGTCCCCAGGATTATGCCTGTAGTTGTGAATATATGGGAACAATCAAGAGTATTTTCTTGGTATTTCTGAAATCCAAACTGCTCCTTCAAGTGACTGTTGAGAGCAGTGGAGGTGAGGGTTGGCTTTCTGTGACCTTGCCTCCAGTGCTTTGTCTCCTGATGGCAGCAACTGCTATCCCTTGCCCCAGACTGCTTTTCATAAACTCCTGTAAGGCCTCTGATCCCTTCTCAAATTCTTCAAATACCAATCGTGGTGTTACTATCAATTAGCTCTGCAAGACACAGCACATGCTGTAGCTGCTTCCAGGCTGCATATTTGGTGATCATCCAGCCATCAGGTTAGAAGGGCAATGTTGGGGCAGTGCTGAAGTCTTTTCCTCAGGAAGGACTGAGATTCAAGTGCCTCACTGCTGACTCTGCAAAAAAGCCTAAAAATAAAAATGTACAGCTCTTATTTTAGAGATGCTGCTCTTCTGGCATGTTTCAGCCAAGTGGGTGTACAGGGGAAGGAAGAATTACTGGGAGTGAAGCAGGAGGACAGGCAGGTAGGGATGCTCACATAATGCTGATTTCTTCAAAACCTCAGGACTATGACCAGGTACCTAAAAATCCCTCCACAGTGAATGGGGTGAGGGATGACTGATGTGCTGCAGTAGTAATGAACTGCCTCACTGTCTGCCAGGGGGCATGAGCAGGATAGGAGCCAGCAGGTCGTGGGAAGTGGTTGTTCCCCACTCCCTGGCACTCACAGGACTGTCTCTAAAATACTGTGTCCAGTTTTGCTCCTCCCTCGCCTCAAATGCAGCAGGAATGACACTGAACTGGAGAATTGAGGATGGTTGAGAGGCTGGTGATTGTGGTGTACAAGAAGTAGGTGTAGCTTGGAGAGGAGAACCTACTCTCCTTGGAGGCACAATGAAAATTTGTGAACCAATGCCTGCAAGTTAGGACAGTGGTAATTCCTACTGAATATAATGTGGAAAAATTATGATAATTCAGTATCAGAAAAAGTGCTTGAGGTGGCTGTTTTATCTCCATCCTTTCAGGATTTCTAAAATTTAGCTGGACAAAGTCTTGAGCAACCTGATTTGACTTGGAGATTAACCTTACTCTGACCAGTTTGGAATAAGTAACCTCCAGAGGTCCTCTCAAACCCTGTTTTCCTGTGATTGGAAGCATTGCAAACCATGCAGATTGAAATCAGAATTACTTAAATCCTTCTAAATACATGTGGAAATAGATATTTGAAGGGCTTGATCTCTGAACTTTTAGAACATAACTGACCTTATGAAACAATTTTGCCTCCTTTAAAACTGATTGAGATTGTAGGGTGCCCTTGACTGTTTGCTTGTTTTGACTGGCTTTTGTAAAAATCCATTTCATAAGGATTTCTTTCTGTGCTTTTCCATCAGAAGTTCAGTTTATTGTCCTGACTAAAATGTCCATACAAAAAAATAAATGAACTTTATGTCACAATTAGTATGCCCTGACAGCATGGAGTCAGATACAAACACTTGTTCCTGTTGTAATGCTAAGCATATTTTGTGGTTTTTGCAAGATTCCAATCTGGGACCATTCAGACTCTTGCATCATGTCTGTTTTTACAGATGAAGGGAACACTTTGTGCATGATCTGAATAATGCTTTTAAGGTCCTGTAAAATTATTTCAAAGCCAGTTTCTTGCCATGTTTGCACAAGTACTAATTGTCATTCAGAATTAGAGATGTGCCAAATTGTAGGCTGTCTGTCAAAGCATTTCTGCATTTCTTTGGAGCGTAAAAGGAGTTTTAATTTTAACCCAAAAGGCTTTCAGAGATTTTCTTGTTTTCATAACTCTTGAATTCATATCCTGGGGCTATGATCATGGTGTCCTTTTTGGCTAGGAGAATCTTGGAAAAAAAAAGTGTACAGGAGGAGCTGAAGCTTTTGTAGTAGTGTGGAGTCCTGACAGAAGAAAGGAAATTTCAAATACAATTTTTTATTTTTCCAGGGAATGACTTTGTAAAAAGAATTCTCAGATAAGCAACAGAGTCTTCAGCTTCAAACTTATTTTTGTGAGCTCATGATCTAGTGAAGACTTAAAGGGAACACATATAAATATGATGCTGACCTCAAGGTACTTTCACTGCTTATTTGGTGCTTTGGATTTAAAATATAAATGAGGTATAATTCTTTTGTTCTTCAGTGCTTTTTGGCATGGCTTTGTTTTAGCAGAATTTGTAATTTGGTGTTTTGTGACTCACCTTTTGCCAAATAGATGTTATAAATTTAACTTAAGGGAAGGAACAGAGGAAGAGGCATAAATCTATATATGGAACAATGTCTGAGTCATGGCTTCAGAAAATGTGGTGTGTTTTTTTCAAAATACATTGCCCTGTGCCCTCAAAGGTCCCTGGTTTTCTCTGCAATGTGAATTAGTAGCATTTTTTCACTTCTGCTTGTGGAGACATTTGCTGCCTTTCCTGCAGGTGTCACCTCTCATTTCCCAGTTTCTTGCTCTGAGCTCTGCTCAGACTGAGGGAAATAGCAAGTAGCTCAAACCACTTTCTGCTTCGTGTCACTTCCTAGGCAAAGCATTTTGACCTCCCCTATCCTTATAAGGGATTAAATACCTGGAGGTGGTTGAAGTTTTATTCTAATACTTCCCATTTCATGTCTTGTGCTGTAAATGGAAGAGCTCAGCAATTCTGCTTGTAGAAATGAGGGGGTAAATTAAATCCACAATTGTAACATTTATTAAATTTATGACTGAACTTAAGACAAGTATTTCTGATAGTATTGGAGGAGACATGATGGGGTACTTCTAGAGTTGGTAAATCTGCAGTGAGGTATCTCTAAAACATTTTTTTCCCCTCTGGTTGGCAATGGTGACTTATCACCTACAGCATGCAATTGTAAAATTGAGGGGGTGTGTGGACACAATTTGCTTTAGGTAAGTGAAAATTGACAACTTTCAATTGTGTTTTATCTTATACAGTGTTAAGCACTATAATGCACTCCAGAAAATTACAGGAGCCTGGAGCAGGGAAATGAGGCATATGTGGTTGGTGTCTCTCAGGGCAGGCTGCTGGGCAGGGTTTCTGCTGTACAGTTTAGTTTCCTTCTCAAAGTCTCTTGCTCAATGCACCCGAGCCAGCACGAGAAACTGGTGTTTGAGGTGGCTGCTGTTAGAATGCAACAAGTTTGTTATTAGTTGAAATAATTGGAGAGGAAAAGCCTACATTTTAAACTGTTTTCAATTGTTCATTTTCCTAATTATTTCTGGCATTCTTACTGGGCTGTAAAATTCAACATAAACTTTTTATTAAAAATGAATGGTGAGTCATATCTTGGAGAATGCACCACTGCCTTACCCAGTCTAAAAATGCCAGGCAGATCCAGGGAGGCTTCCAGATGGACGAGGTCTGTGCTGACAGAACCAAGTCTCCTGGCTTTAGTCTGTCTCAAGGGTAGACTGCTAGTTTTGTTTTTATTTTCCTTTTTTTTTAGGCAAGCTATGGATGTAGAGGAGTTGTTGCTTTAAGCAGAAGATATTTGTGCTAGAACTGAGTGATACAGCACTGAGCAAGTTACAAAAGAAGTAAGGAAAAATAGGAAATATTGCAGGGTGGACAGGAAAAAAAAAGGAAAAAGAAACTTTATTCAAGTTGCCTTGTCACAGACTTGAGACATTGGCACAGACTGCTCAGAGAAGCAGTGCAGGTGTTTGATCCCTGGAAGTGTTCAAGGCCAGGCTGGATGGGGCTTGGAGCAACCTGGTCTGGTGGAAGGTGGCCCTGCCCATGGATGATCTTTATAGGTCCCATCCAACCCAAGGTATCCTGTGATTCAGGCACTAATATCTTTTATGATATTTTTGTTGCAGACCATGCAGATAAATGAACAAATCCCTGTCATTAGCATATTCCTTTTCAGAGACATCCTGTAAGTTATATTACAGTTATATTACTTATAATCCACAAGATCTCTCATATCCTTCACTGAAGTTTCTTACTTACACTTTTGATTTTACCTTTACAGCTGACAGGAAATTCTGCAGAAGTTGGCCAAAGTGAAATTAGTTTCAGCCACTAAAGACTTGTCCCAAAAATACCTTTTCACTGCTATGCCACTGACATCTGAATCACGAGCTCTCAGTACAATCCCCAGCCAGCTCCAGGGGCTGTCTCAGCTGTCTGTCACCCTCAGCAGCAGGGCCTCCTTCCTGAGGTCTAACCTAAATTTCCCCTCTGATAGGTTAAAACCAGTGCCCCTACTCCTGTCACTACAGACCTTGGAAAAAAGTGTTTACTGAAAGGATGCAATAAAGTACCTGTAACCATTAGAAATTAGGGAATGTGGTGAGACCCCATACTTCAGGAAAATAAACCAGAACTGCCTTTGTGCCAGCTTGTTCCCTCCTCTCTCACAGTGGTAGTTTTATTCCCTTTAAGCTCATAGTACTTAATCAACATGGGAAGCTGACAGTAGCTGAGCTGTTGGCTCTCAGTGTGGGGGAGCAAAGGCTTACATGAGATATTGGATATTGTGAGAGTTTCAAAGTTGCTTTGTTGCCATTTTTTGATTTGCTTGTTATTGCTGGTTTTCTCTGTCATGGATGTTATTCTGTCTTCATTCTTTCTTTCCTAAAAGCTGTCTTTATAGCAGTTTAAAATACCCTCAGTGTAAGCACTGGTGAGTACTTAACGAAGTTTTTAATAGTTCTTGTAAACTACCACATATCCAACTGCTTTTTGGTATTGACTTAGGATAGTTAAGAGAAATTATCCTAGAAGAATGATGTATTTTCAATGATTTTTTGATTGGGAAGACTCTGATATTTAAATTCCTGAGTTTAGCATCTGATGAAGGAACAGGAGCTGCAACTGAAGGACTGAATTGCCCAGGCACAGCACTGCCAGCCAGGTAAGGGAGGGCATTGTCCTGCTCTGCTCTCTGCTGGGGTGGCCTCACCCTGAATATTGTGCAGTTGTGGACACCACAGTATAAAAAGTTACCAAACTATTGGAGAGTATCCAAAGGAGGGAAACCAAGATGGTGAAGGCTCTGGAGAGGAAATCCATATGAGGTCGTTTGGCTTGTTCAGCCTGGAGAAAGAAGAGACTGAGGGGAGATCTCATTGTGGTCTACAGCTTCCTCATGAGGTGAAGAGGTGGGGCAGACATGGATCTCTGCTCTGTGGGGACTGGAATGACCTGAAGTAGTGTCAGAGGAGGTTAAAATTGGGTGTTAAAAAAAGTTTCTTCGCCCAGAGGGTGCCTGGGCACTGGAACAGACTCCCCAGGGCAGTGGTCACAGCAGCAGCCTGACAGAGTTCAGGAGGTGTTTGGCTCTGGGGCACAGAGTGTGTCTCTTGGGGGTGATCCTGTGCAGGGCCAGCAGTTGGACTGGATGATCCTTGTGGGTCCCTTCCAGCTCAGCATATTCTGTGATTGATGTGGTGTTGACTCGGATGAGGGATGGTGCTCGGACTGGTCTGACAGCCCTTGTGCTATGGAAGTGCAAAGGGGCTTGTTGGGAGTTTAGCCTGACTGCAGCAGAGTCTGATTGCCCTCCCTCATCTAAGGCTGCCTTGAACCTGCTGGGCCTTCTGAGATGGAGTGTGTTGAAGAGAGAGTGAAGGCTCCTACTCACTTTAAGTGAAGTTGCTTTAAACAGAGCACACCCTGTTGGCATCCAAACTGAGTCCCCACTGGGTGACAGCAGGGTGCTTGTGGTACTTCCAGAGACTGGGTGGACATAGCTGAGCTGGTTTTATGTAGAATCAGCTTGGGTTCAACACTGTGTGTTTGTATGTTCAGCAACCTGAACTAATAAATTGTACAATTTAGGTTCTCTGTCTTTGAAATAATCCATGACTGGAATAATCACCTTACAGCAAATTGGAAATTAATTGTGTACGCATAAAGGAAAATGTACATAGAATGGCATGAACATCTTTCTGTTTCATTGGCATTATGTTGTATTATTATAAACTAATGAAAGAATTCTCATGGCTCCGGGCATTTTGCTTAAAATAAGATAAAAAGTCAATATTTGAATAAATGAAGTCAGTATTATCTTAAACTGCAGAGAACCTCCTCTGCTAGATCTCTTCCTTGTGGCAGCAGAGTTGGCTTGGCTGGCACATGGGATGAAAGCTTCAGGAGCAGGAGGTGGTGTGACTGCTTTGGTACAGAGCTGTTTGGCTGGACTGGAGCTGGCACAACTGGTGTGGCTCCCTTGGGAGGAGGCACAGGTAGAAATGACTCTGCCATGTGTCACTGCTGCTCCAGGGGCCCTACAGGAGGCACTGACCTCCTTCTGAGCTACTGTGGAGGTAAAACATCTCACTGGTGATGGTTAATGCTTGCAGCTGAAACATCTCACTGGTGATGTTGAATGCTTGCAGCTGAAACATCTCACTGGTGATGTTTAATGCTTGCAGCTGAAACATCTCACTGGTGATGTTGAATGCTTGCAGGTAAAACATCCCACTGGTGATGTTGAATGCTTGCAGGTAAAACATCTCACTGGTGATGTTTAATGCTTGCAGCAGCCCTTGTGATGCAACTGTTTGCGAGTCCCGCTCATGGAACATGAATGTGATGGCTCTGCATGGCTCAGCTCAGAGACATGTCTGCTCTTCTGTGTGGTGTGACTCCAGACTAGTGACTGCACTGGGAAATATGTGTGGACTGCATGGTCTCCATGAGCTAATTACACTTGTTCAGTTTCTCAATAGCACGGAACTGCATTCTTGCCATCAGAGTTGACAGGAATCCAGTGGCCTTGTATCAATAATGTGTTATGTTAGGATGTGGTTTCATGGCAGATATTGGCTTTGAGCAAAGCAGCAAGTGGTGAGGGGCAAGATGAGTGCATCTGTAGGGTGAACTTGCTCGTATGAGGGACCATATTCAGGTTTCAAGTCTTGGACATTTTTATATTATTGTAGTTTTAGTCTTGTCCCATGGATATAATGCCTGTTAAAGATTTATGTGCATGAAGTGTGTTCCTGGGTTTAGTTTCAGAGAAAATTCCAGATTACTTTGGGACACTGTTCCACACTGAACTGAACCACCACTAATGAGGGTGGTTTGGAGCTTCACTGAGCAGTGTGCTCCTGGTCTGGGCTGTAACAGGAGCACAGAGGTTGATCTAAAGTGTGTTTGAAGCAGTCCTGTGTCTGACCCTGCAGTGAGACATCTCAGGGAGATAAACTTGCAGAAAGTTGTCACTATAAACTTTCTCTTGGGCTGTTTTCTTTATCTGATTCACCAGTATTATAAATAACTACTAATTTAATCAGAGAGCAGGGAGAAGAGGCTGGGAATGCACACAGAAAAAAGCATGAGATCACAACATCCTCGGGTTAAGATCTCTTGTAAATACAGCTTTGTGGGTTTCCCACTCTCTGTTGGTGATGTAGCTTTACTGGGCACCATGAGGAGGAAGTAGGAAATACTGAATGTTTCCATCTGTTCAAGGTTCAATCCCTTGACTGCTTCTCAGTTGGGTGGTTATTGGGGTGTGAAAAGAAGGGAAGGACTTTTGCACCAGACCAGTGCTCAGAGTGGTTTCCTTGAGCAGAGGTGCTCCCCATCTCAGATTGAGGAAGAGCAAACCTACATCTGTACCCCAAAGGAATACCTGGGTCTCTGGGGAACTGGTTATTCTGGTCATTAGTAAACAGGAGTGTGAAGCAGGTGCAGAGCCTGGAGGAAGCCTGGCTGCAGAGCAGTGGGAGCTCTTGGCCAGGAGGGATTTGTCTTTGGTTCCCCAACCCTGGTGCTCACCTTGTGTGTGTGTCTTTACAAGAGAGCCTTGTAGACAAAATTCACAGTTTTGGGAGCAGGAACTAGAATTTTAAGGGCAGTGGGAAGTCTGTCAGACCTTTCTGTTTAAGCATCTGGATTGTCATCAGTGACTCAGGTCAGGATGACAGGAAATTATATGGTATTGAAGTAGAAAAAAACATTCTTATAACCACTACTTATGTTCACACTTACAAAGGTGTTTTCATTGTTCAGCATTTAAACACCTGAGCTACTTTTTCAATGTTAAGGTCTGTCTTAAGTGGCTGAACATATACTATTGTATTAGTGTTAAACCAGCTGGAATTCCTATAGCTCATAAATGGTAGAAACATTTTTGTGGGAAAGCACTTGGAAGGATCATTCTCCTTAAGTTCAGCACCAGATTTTGAAATAGTTGTGAAGAAAAGTATGGTAGTTAAAAGGGCAAGATTGTGTCTTCTGTGGTCTTTTGTCTCTAGTGTAACTTGGTCTGCTAGAAAATGAAATATATTTGAAACTATTCATACATAATAACAAAATTATTAGGCTTTGTTTTATAGGAGCCTAAACCTTGAAGTTTAATGTGGTAAATGTACAAATGGAATAACAGTCCTAATGAAGCTTGGTTTAGGCATCTAGCAACTGTTCTGTTGTGATGAATTGGAAAAGCAAAAGCTCAGTTTCTAATGTAACTGCAGTTCTGCTGGCAAGGTACTTCTGTAGGTCACACGACTTTCCAGGGTTGTTGTTCCAATAAATGACTTTGAACTGGCCTGAAACCTGCCTGAAGAGACCTTCATGGAGCACTGCAGCAATTCTTGCTGCTTCACATTGGACTCTGTCCCTCCAGGCCTGCAGCAACTTTCAGCAAGGCTCCCCAGTATATGCAAGGATTTCAGTTATCTGATGAAACCTTCTCCCCTCTTTTTTTTTTTTTNTCCTTCCCCCCTTTTTTTTTTTTTTTTTTTTTTAAAGTATAAGCTATTAAAGTGTGTTTTTATGGGATTTATTTTAAATCTGGCTTGTGTCTTTTTTTTGGCTACCCCAGGTCACTGGGTTCTGACAGTATTGCAATACCCTAAACAAAGTACCAAGAAGGTGAAACTCTTGGTACTGGACGAGTGCTCTGTTTCTTTGCTGGAACTGTGTGCAGTTTGCTGGACGAGTGTCTATTTCTGCTGAAGACACAGACACACTAGAATTTTGGTGTTTTCCACTCTTCCTTGATTTATGTTTTGATTTCTGTTTTAGGGCTACCAGAGAGCCTTAGCTACCTCTAACAGGGAACTTCAGAAAGGGTCTGAAGGCATGCCTTCAGTGAGTAGCTGCAGGCATCTTTTGTTTAAAATCAGAGAAGATGGATGTAATGTGGCCATGCTTGGGACACTTGACCTCTGCCTTGGCGCTGGGATGTGCTTGGCAGAAGGGCTGGTTGTGCAAGGTTTGGAGAAGTGGGGGGTCCAGCTGTGCCAGCAGTGGCTGAATGCCTGGTGCAGGCAGTGTTGCTGTCCTGGCTGACAGTGGGAGCTATTTTATCAAAGAGATGTTAGTGGGACACTTGGTGTGTGCTGTGGGGAATAACAGTAGTCTGTAGCTGCTGACTGGCTTTGATGTGTTTTGTCTGTTTTATCAAAGAATCAGTCAGGTTGGGAAAGACCTCTGAGGTCATTGAATCCAACCTATGACCAAACACCATCATGTCAACCAGACCATGGCACTAAATGCCACATCCAGTGTTCCCTTAGACACTTACCTGGGCTGTCCATTCCAATATCTGATCACTCTTCTCACCCTTTTGTGAAGAATTTCTTCCTAATGTCCAACCTAATTGTTTCATTCTTGTTTTGTTAATGAGATTGTCATCTTAGTAAAAAGCAAGAGCTGAGCAGACCCCCTCCCACAGAGCCATCTTCCTCCAAAGATGTCCAGTCAATTTTTTTTGTAGCTCTGTTGATTTTAATCAGTCAGTTGCCCGTGAAAATGGGTCAGAACCTACAAAAAAAACACCATCTGGAAGGTTTCATGAATATGTTGGAAAGCTGTCATGGCTGGATGACAGAGTGTATTTATGCATGTTTAAGTGGCATTTGTTTGGTTTCAGTTTGTCCCACTGCCTCTTGTGTTTTCATTGGGCGCTGCTTTTCCACACCCTGATCGATGAGATATCCCTGAGCCTTTGCCCAGCTCTTTCAGCCTTTCCTTGTATGCAGATACTGTGAAAACTCAGGAGGAAGTTGTCTGCCCCTCTCAGGTGAACTTGGGTGTTTCTGGATGTGCTAGAAGAGCACAGTAAATGTCACAGTGTTCCTGCTTAAACCTAAGACTATTTTTCATTTGAGACTTGCCCATTTTGGACTTTAAGCTACAGATAATTGATTTGAGTGGGATTTGAAATGGAGAAAGCAGTGTAAAAAGCAGAGGGGAGGTCAGATAGGTGGATTTGATAGCTTGTGTTGCTGAGGAGTTCTGCTGCACTTCCTACCACTTGAGAATTTCTTAAAGACGTTTGACCAGCTTGTATTCCTGGAGTCCACCTTACTGCTGGCTCATTGCAGTGTGTCTGTTCTTGAGTAAAGCTTTTAAGTGAGAATCCAAAGCATTCAGAATTAGTAAAAGCATTAAGAAGTATAATCAGTAGAGTAATGTAATTTCTAGTTAGTGCTATTACAAGGAGTTGTGACTTTTAAAAAGCATTTTCTGTCATCACTGGACTTTGTTTTTACTTGGGTGAATATTATACTTTAGGATGTTTCAGAGATTTATTTGATCTGGGCTGTTTTGGCAGTACGGAGATTTCTTGCCCATCACCTGGGTGATTCAACTGGTGCTTCTTGCTGATACTGGAAAACAAAACTTCCAAGTGTTCTTCCTGAGGACCACGTAGTAGCAAGACATGGGATGTGTAGCTCCTTGCTGTTCCTCTGCCATCATATGAAAAAAATCTATGGGATGAAACTATCTTAACATTCCCCATGGTCCCTTCCACTTTACAGACAAAGCAGCAGAATTCACCATGAGAACTCACCTCTCTCCATGAGAGTGAGGGTGGCTTTGGGTATCATTGACAAATACAGGACCTAAATCAGCACCTAAATTTCCAGTGTAAGAAGCTGATGTCTGTTTATTGCTACTTGTCTTTGGAACATAAAGACATGTGGATGATAACTGGGAGGTTCTTCAGGTTCTCTTTTTGTAGCTGGTATGACCAAGTCAATATTTTATAGTCTGGAAAGGTGACCAAATGAATGTGCTGTGTATTTCAGCACAAATACAGAAATGTTCTCCCAAGGGAATAAATGAGCTTTCAGTAGAATTGGTTCATATTGACATAGTGTGGGTGTGATTATCTACTGCTGCTGTGGAAAAAGGACCAGGTGTTTGGCAGTTCAAGTCACTGCTGTGAGCATTTGATCACACTGTTGTGATCCATTTTCCATGTTCAGCTTTGTAAAGCTGTCCTATAGTGTGTGTATTGAAATACGCTACCTGCTAATGTGCTTCAAAATAGTGTATCATGAGAGAAATATGTGACATGGATATTTCTGACATTTTTTTACATTTATAGGTTTCCAGAATGACTGGGCTGAGTTGGTTGGAGGGTGATGTTTTCATTTCCAAACTCTTAGGTGATGAATGGCTGTTGCCTTTATGATTTGTGACTGCCAGAATTTCCTGTATATTTGGCAATATTTTATGTCAGTCACTCAAGAGAATTCTGTGCAGAAGCAAGACAAAGCTACTCTGCTTGCAACAGGCAGTAATGGGGGAATATGATGCTTTGATACAAGCTTAGAGAGTACCCTTGGCAAAAATAAATGTCTGCAATACAAAAGGTGTGTGCTAGAGGTTCTGGGTGCATGTCATAGGCAGGTAACTCTGGTGATAACTTCTGTTCATAAGGAAGAAAATGATTGTTTTTGTTAAAGGAAGAAAGCAAGATTAAATCTTCATGTTTGTGTCTGCTGTTCCTTTGTTAATGGGAGCATTCAGAAGATAGTTTGCCAGGCATATCATTCAAGCATCTCTTGCATTCGTGGCACCATCATGTAGTTCTGTTGTTTACTGAGGGTTTTCTGGCTTCATCCATAGGCAGCAGAGGGATAAAGGCTTAATTGCAATCACTGCAGCTGCACTTGTGATTAAAACTGCCCACAGATTGGAATTACACATTGGTTTAATGCAGTTGTGAGTTCAATAACAAGGAAATAATGCTTCTTCCCATTTGATTCCTCCATTTTTTAATTAATTGTTGGATATTACTATCCACTGATAAAATAGATAAACCTGGGAAAAAAACTTCTACAACAGTTAATGATTTCTGTCTTAACCTTGTGCTCTTGTGCATTGTGATCTGCAGAGGAGAGGGAGGTTTCAGTGAGGACAGTGTTTTAACATTTGGCAGTGCCTGGATATTTGGCTGAATTTGAGTGAGAGGGAAGATTATTTGATTGCTGCAGGTTTGTAGAAATTTCAGGCATGAACAGAATTTCTTGATGAACAAATGGGTCTTTATTGCCAAACAAGCCTTAAGCTGTCAGCGAGCAGCTCCATGGATCTTGTGCAACAGATGGACAAGTGTGTGAATATACTGCTGAGCTCCTCTGAGTAAACTTAATTGTGTCAGAAGTAAAGCTCACTTGCTTCTTCTACTTCATACAAACCAAATGACTCTGAAGCAAGGCTCTTTTTACATATCTGTGCAATTTAAGTTGTGTGATATTCTCAATCACACACTTTTGGGCTGTATTGCATTTCTTGGATCAAACCTGCAGAAATTCTATGTGTGCAGCAGTTAGTTTTTCCAAACATAGTAGCAGGCTCAAGCCTGAGAGCTAACAAAGCATTGCAAGTATGTACCATGTACACAGTGTCTGATCCTTGGCCCCAAATGTGCACTGAGTAAGAGGCACTTGCCCTGTGGGCAGTGATTCATAATTGGTAAATCTTCAGCTGGAACTTGGTGGGGAAAAACCCATTGCCAACAATTCCTTCCACCAGACATGAACAAAAACCTACCCACTATCACCTGTCATATTCCTAATATGTCATATTCCTGAATTCACTTTATTCTAATAGGTGACTATCCAATGGTTTCTCTCTCTCAAAAGTACGTGGGAATGTCACAGTTCACAAATGAGCATTGCTGTGAGGGAAATGCTTGTTGTTAGTGTTCATTGTTAGGTTTGCCTTTTGAACATGTATGGCTTTCAAGTTGCATTTCTCAGTCTGGGTTGTATTCACTGTGCTTTTTTTTTTCCTTTTTAGTGGACTATATTGTGGAATATGACTATGATGCAGTGCATGATGATGAGTTAACAATCCGAGTTGGGGAAATCATCAGGAATGTGAAAAAACTGGAAGAAGAAGGATGGTTGGAAGGGGAGTTAAATGGCAGAAGGGGCATGTTCCCTGACAATTTTGTGAAGGTGAGTTTTCTGCATTGGCTTGATTTTACAGTAATGGTGTGCCTGGGTCATTGATACTGAAATAGCTGGAATACACAACAGTTGTATTTGTAACAGGATGATTTTTAATAGGAAGACCAAGGTGCTGACACTGTTTTAAATATGCTTTTGAAATTTTTTTTAAGTTCTGCTGTCTGTTCTTTAGCATTTCTTTTGGTCTGTAGCCTTGCATTATGTGTTCTGTGTCACTCTGACTTCTGCAGTGCACCAAATTGTCTGTAGCCATGGTTACCTGCTTTAGTGGGATGAACTGATTAAAAAACCAAGAACTTAAAAAAAACCCTAAACCTGCTCCTGCAGGAGTCATCCAGTCATGAGCGAGTTGGCAAAGTGGGGCCAGAGCTCAGTCAGCTCACCTATAATGGAAAGCTGCATCCTCAGGTGGTGATGTGGGTTCTTCAGCCTGGATCAAGCTGCTTTATGTGAAGGGGCAATTCTGCTTTACCTTGGACTCCTCTGCTGGCACTGCCTTTTTTGTGACTCTGCAAACTCCTTGGTGTAACACTTCCATATAGTCCAAGTGAATGTAGATACTCCTGCCCCTTTTGAAGTGAAATTCATTCTTTACAAACCAGAACTATCCAGTGTATCTTACTGTGATACTTTCATGTTGTAAAACCTAAGGGGATACAGTTCTTTACACTTGCTCATTTTAAATTTGACAATGTTTCTGAAAAAATGAAAAAGCAAAATTTTTCTTTTCTGATTTACTGTGAGGGGTTTTAAGATTTTCCTTTTGAAAGTGATGGGAGCAATCCAGTTGTTCTCAGAGAGGGTCTTCTACCAAGGGAAAGTTTTTCACTTGTCTTAACATTTTCAAGTTGTTGGTAGTTTAATTTGAAGTAATTTTTGGATTTTGAGTCCTGTGTAAATAGTAATTTGACCTCAAGTTTTGATGATTATTGTGCTTAAATAGCTCTCAAGTGCTGTGTAGGAAGACAACATCAGACTCAGCTTTTTGCTGGTTTCTGTGTCATCAAAGCAAAGATGGGTTGGATGTGACATGTTTCTGTATTAATTACCAAGCTTGTTGAGTGGTTTCTTGTCCTTCTGCAGCTGTGGCTTTTATAAACTTTGTTTAAAATTATTTCCATCCTGGCATCTGAGCTGCAGGTATTTTTAACTTTCCAGCTGTTTATGTGTGCATGGCATGGTTGGATGTCCTGAATTACAGGGGACAGTCAGTTTTCTAGAAGGTGTAGGGGTTTGGAGAAGTAGAAGGGAAGTTGTGTAGAAGAAAATGATCAGTTTTGTTTCATGACAACAGGGGTAGCTTGCCTTCTTGGTGCTGGAGCTGAGTGCAGGTATGAGGCTGATCTTGGGAACTTTTCCTCAGGATGGTGTGTTTAGGCTGGGAGGCTGTTGTGCAGTGGTGAGATCATGGGAACGTGTTAGGGAGGTGAAGGTTGTGTGTTTTCTTCATGGTCAATTTGATTATAGTTTCTTTGTATAAGTTAATTTACAGGTAGTCATAGTTTGAGAGACTATTTCTGGGAAGGCTGTTGCATAAAAGTGTTTTGGGTTTTTGGGGATTTTTTTGGTGCCTCCTCCCAAACTATTCTCATTTACTGCTGAAGTAGGTTGTTGGATCATGCAGGATCTATGGGATGCTACTGTGACCAGACTGCTGCAAGTACCAAGCCCCAGTAACTAAACTGAAATGCCCCTTCTTGGCCTGCTGTGCTGTTAACATCTGCAAGGTGTGGGTGACCTGCTGGAGGGAGGTGGAAATGAGCTCAAGCAGGGATGGACTTTGGCCCTGTCAATGAGGAAAGTCCCTGGAGAAATGGATTGATTTGTTTGCTGCTGAGAGCAACCACCACCATTGGGAGTGGTAAGAACAGTGAGGATGCTGACAAGAGATGAGTATTGCTGACTTCTCATGACCCACATGAAAGGGAAGGAGCACAAAAGTTTGAAAGAGGACAGAAAAGTGACCAGAGAGCACAAATTGCTGTGGGCAATACTAAGGGTTGCACCAAGTTTTACATATTTGGTTGCAGAATTCTGGGGCTGTACCTAAATATTTATTACTTCCTGAAAGGATGGTCTTACTCTCCTGTTATAATTTCATGCATTAAATGAGGATCTGGCCTGAATGCATTATGTGGTTACATTTGTGGTGGCTTTTTGGTGCCATATATATACACACACTGGTTTGTTAAGAGTTGAGCTGAGGCTGTGATATAGCCTCTCCATGCAGACTATGGATGGTAAATTATAATTTGTGCTGGTCTGGAAAAGATTAAAATTTGAAGCTGACAATGCATGTGTTATCCACTAGATTTGCCTTCATGTGTAAAATTTAAAAACAATAAATATGACAGATTAAACTGAGTGAAGATAAAGATGTTTTCTTTTTCACATGTTAGATGTTAATAGAGAGGATAAATTATTTTAAAAAAAGGAAATAAAAGCCTTTGATTGATTTTCATCAGCTGGAAGAGAATTGGGAGGAAGGTTCTAATTCTAGCTAGTTTGTTTTTGCTTATTTTGTTAGTTTGTCTCTTCTTCATCCTGTATGAGGGCTGGAAAAGGGCTTGTTACCTTGGTGCCAGCTACAAACTGTCCTTGGCTGTTGGGCAGCACAAGGCTGCTTCTTGCCTGCTTGAAGGACAAGCAGAATGTGGACAGGATTATTGCTGCACGCTGCCTGAGTATGTTGGATGCCCCAGATTCAGACTGCATCCTCACTGCCAAATTAGATCAGTCCCCTTCTGTTCCCTCCTTCTGGACTCTGCCCATACATTGGATTTACTGACATTTTTGTGCCACTTCTCATGCTTTGACAAACGCTTTTGGTGCCTTATAACATCATCTGGTAATTTTTTGGTTGGGTTTGATTGGGTTCTACCAAGCCTTTTGCATGTTGATGGGGAGATCCTGGAGAATGATGGGAGCTTGGTGATGTCGGGTTCCTGGTGCCAGCTGGGACCAGGATGTTTTCTGTGAGCCCATCACTTGATGGGTTAACAGGCAGTCTGAGATGGTGTGTGCAGGAAGGTGCAGTTCTTGGTGCTGACCCCTACTTGCATAATTTTGCTTTAAAAGAAAGAAAACAGGTAGATTCAGCTAAGGGGAACCCCATAAAGCCTCTGAAACATCCTCAGATACTACTGTGCCACTGCTTGGGGTGGAGAGTGGGAGGTGTTGTAAAGGCTGGGTGGAAACTCAGTGTGTGGGATGGCCAAAGCAATTGTAAATGTACAGTTGAATACAAATAGGTTTAGAAACTAAGTGCAAACAATTACATTGCCTACTTGTAAAGCTCATTTCCTTGAATTCACTTTTCAGTGCTGCAGCCTCTTAAAGATGTTCTGCCTGTATTGCAGAGCTGGATTTTGGAGTGCACACATTTCCAGTGTTATTAACAAAACCTAGTGTGAAATTCCTGTTTGAACTGAGTGCATATCCTCTTTGAGTGGGGTTGAATCAGAGTTCTTGTTTCTGACATTGTTATTGCCGTTTTTCTGCTTTTTCCTGTACGGGCAATTTAAAATAAACAACTTCATAAAATCCTGAAAGGAATTAGCAATAGAACCTAGCAGACTGTATTGTTTTCTTTGAGAGCAGCTTTTCCTTTCTAAAATCCATCACAGTGAAAATGTGCACACATTGGTTTGTTTCCAGTGTGATTTAGAGAAGTGTAGTAAAGCTGTTAGAATGTGTGGGGTTTTTGGAGATTATTAAGGTGTGTGGAATGTGGAAGACTTTTTGGTTTTGGGTTGGGTTTTATTTCTGTTTGCATCAAGACTTTATATAAATATTCAGGAACAGTTCTGTGAAAGTAAAGATTAAGAGTCCAGGCCTCCCCTCCTACAGGAAATCCCCCAGACCTTCCTCTGTTCTCTGGCCCAATGAATCTTAACTCCATTGTTTTACATTTACTTTGACAAGATGGACTAAGACTCACTTTCATTGATTTATTTGTTTTGAGTAGTTCTGTTCACTCTCCAGACACCTGTTGTGTTGGTAACTGAAAGTGATTTGTTGTTCATCCTTCTGCTTATTTTCTTAAGGTTTTAGTCCCTACATAGCTGAGAAGTTTTTTTTAAGAACTGAAGTTCCTTGTTTTATTTCATTTATTGCTATCTTAGTTTTGTAAATAGCTGTATTGTGAGTAATAGGCTTTACATGGTAGTAAAACCAGTTTGATCATAAGCTCAAGGCAGTAACTCGGATGAGGGAGGAGCAGTGGATAGCTTAATCAGTAGCTTTCATCAGTTGAGGCACAGAAGTTTGCCAGCAGGCTCTGGGGACACTCTGCTGAGCGAGCTGGACCCTCCTGCGGGCGCCTTTGGGACATGCAGCCCCTGAGCCTTGGAGCTGGTGTGGGGGCAGCTTCCTGCCTGCACAGGTGTGAGCAGCTGCTGCTGCTCTAGCGCCGAGCCTGGATCCTCTCCAGGTTAACACGTGAACTTTGCTCACTGTGACATTTTTCTTCCTCCCCCTAAATAAAAAACCCCGTGCAACTCTGGGCGTGTTCGAGCAAATATGTCCTTGGAAGGGGTAAGCTTGTTTTATTTTCCGTATGTTCTTAACATCAAATGTTGTAAACAGACTTTGTGTTTCGGGGTAGCGAATGGAAACAGCATGAATTTAAAAGTTATGCTTGCAATATGATTTTGAGAGTTTTTTTTAGTATATGGTGTAAATTCTTGGTCTTAGAATTGTTTGTGTAATTAAATTACTTGGGGCTGGTTTAGCTCTTGTTCCCTTCTGTAGTGTAGGGAGATGCTTAGAGATTGCAGACAACTACTGTGCTTGCAGAAAGAGTTCATTTTTAAAGGGATGATTTGTTTTTAGGTGATTCTGTTCGACTTCCTGGTCTGTGTGTTTGTGGAAACAAAACACAGCCAAAGCTTCTTTTCTTCTCTTTTCATCACCCCTAGACAAACACTTGAGAGTATTAGCAGAGCTGACCAACCTTCTTAAGCCTGTCTTTGCTGCCTCTGTCCTGTGTTCTCACTGGAGGGATGCTATTAAAGACAAGTGTGCTGTGAGCCAGTGAGAGAAGTTTTGGCTGAAAGCTCCTTCAAGCGTAACATCTTCCTTAATTCCTTCTCAAAAATAGTAAATTGACCTCGCCCAGAACTTAAAACAGGAATCATGGAGTTGGGAGGGATTGTACATAAGACAGAATCTTCTAGGTTAATTCTAACCTGGGCACAATTAAAAAGTGTATTTGCATTAGTTTAAAAGGAGATAAACAAATAAACTTTTAAGCAATGTCTATAGGTTAAGCCATACACATTTAGTTTGAGGTAAGTTGGATGTATTTAAGGAATAGAATACCTGTTTCCAAAATGTTGATGCCTGCTCCCTTTAAGTGTTTTGTCCAAAATCTTTGCATTCAAGTAAGGCTTGGAGTAAAAAAGATACACTGTGATTTATCAGTCCTGTTGGTTAAATTACATTTCAGTTTATACAGCCTTTCCTTTGCTGTATTACTGTTTAGAGGGAACTGTCACCAGTAGCAGTGGGTTGTGCAGGGAGGTGACACTGAGTGCTCAGAGCAGCCCTGCTGTAAGAAGGTGATGTTTGCTTCAAAGCTGGCAGTTCTTGTTTCTCAGAAACAAAGATTACATGCAGGATCGAAAGCCATATTAAGTAATTTCGGTTTCAGTGCTGAGTATGAGAGAAGCACTGGGCTCGTTGTCTTCAGGCAAGGAGTGAAGCTGAACATTCAGGCTGGTGCTTTTAACACCTGTTGCCAATACTGTGGTGCCATCCATTGTTCCTGCTGATTTTTCTTGAGACTTTTGGGGGAAGTAGGGCCACTGGAGGAGAGCGTCATTTCAGGGGGTACCTTGTGGGTTTGCCTGAGCTGCACTTGCTAATCCCATCCATTGGCACATGTCTGGGATTTGTGAGAATGGTGGTAATGATTCCTGTGCTTGTGGGGTGAGAGACAAGTCTCTGCTATCCAGCTGTTTTGGCCTAAATAAACAAGGAAACAGTTTATTTCCAGCTAGAATGTTGCTAATTGGGTTGGGTGAGCCTTGCTTATGATGGGGAAACTATTGCTTCTAAAAACAATAGTAAAGAAAATTAAATCAACTGAAAACATTGACAGTATAACCAATGGCACTGATAAGGAAGCATTTTCACTGTCTTTCAGAGCTCACCATAATTTACTCTGACTCCTGTGACTTTTCCAGTAGTCACTGGATTGACTGCTTGGGCTCAGACCAGTTGGGTGCCAACCCTGTGAAGTCCCTCTGTGATGTGACTTTATCTGGCATGAAGAGGGGGAAGTCTGGAGGTGTATTTGATTTAGCACTGTAGAGCTGCTGTGCTGACACAGCTGTGACACATTTGTGGGCACCTGTGTGTCAGGTTGTCTTTTCAGCTGTCATCACATCCACACAGGAATTCCCTTTGTTGGTGTTGGTCGGGGATGTGTGAATTATTTCATATTCTGAGGCAGTATAGGTGTCTTGTGTAGAAAAAAAGAGCATGCAAGTGAATTGCCTATTTGACATACTTATCTTGATGGACAGTTAGATCTGGAATGTCACAGATGCTTTCCTCAAAAGTGAACTATTTAACTGCAAGAAATCGGTTGAAATGATGTGGCCCTTTCCCTGTTCAAGGTAAGCACCTGTGCTTTAAGATGTTGAAATAATAACCTGAGAAGATTTCACTTTGCATCCACAAACTGTTGTTTCACTGTAAGAGTGAAAATCTGTGGCGTTGTGAAGTCTTCAGTGGCTGAATGTGAACACAGGATGGGGAAAACACTGGTGGTTCTTGTAATATTTAGTATCTTTTCAAATATGGATGATACTGTGTTGTCAAGAGCATGAGAGAAATGGAAAAAGCTTCTAAGTTTTGACTCAGTGGCAGCACTGATATGGAACTTTAGGGAACTTAAAGCGATGTTCTGAAGGACAGCAGGATAAAGCCTGATTAATGACCTGTGTGAGTGCTGCTTAATAGGCTAATTATTCCCTCTGATTCCAGATATCCAGGTTTGTTGATTGTACCTATGCCTCTTGCTTTTCTAAATGCCCTCTCAGCTTGTGATGTTGCTCTGTGGTAACTGCACGCTCCTGGACACTCCCAGAGCTGCTCTGGTTGAGTGTAATGGTTTGTGTGGAAGAAATAGCAGGTTTATACAAGTCCTTGTTCCTGTAATCACGTGAAGCAGGCTTCTCCTTTGTCCGTCCTTATTTAGTTGTTACACTTGATTCATGTGCAATTTCATAGCTTCCTCTCCAAGCACAGGAGCAAGGCAACCATTCCCTGCCTGGAGGCTTCAAACAGGGTGTGCTCCCTCAGAAGGTGTTTGCAGCCATCACTGAGTAAACTGCACAAAGCATTGCTGGTGTCTCGGGCAGCAGGGACTGAGTAGGCTTGTGCAGGAACCTGACTTTTAAGTTTAGACCTTCCCTGTGTGCAGAAGTCTAAAATACAGCTATAAATGTGCACTCTGGAATTAGCATATGTAATAAGAGCCAAGGGGTCAGTTGTCCAGGTGCTGTTTGCTGTAATGTTTGTTACATCCCAGGAGGCTCTGGCTGCACATTCCAGCCCTGTAATTGTAGTCCTTTGCCATATGTCTCATAAATCAACGTGTTTGTACACCCAACACAGTTAATATTAAATCTATTCTTTTGCTTTTTTTGTGAGGTGGAATGAAGTAATCTAAATGTGAGCTTGAAGCTTAAACCTGCACAAGGGTAGCTCTCTCTGTTCTGTCATCTCTCAGCATTTGCACCAATTGTGAATTTTGTGTTCAGTGGCTCATCATTTTGGAGGGGGAAGTTAGCTCTTCTCTCCTGTAGTGCTTTCAGTATTGAGTTTCAAATGTATGTATTCCTTGAACACTGGCTTTTTTCAGTATTATGAGCTGATCTGGAGGTTTAGTGTGGTAAATATTTTCTAGGTTTATCAAGCTTTTCCAATGCTCTTCACTTTGTAAAAATATATTTTGGTTTATGTATGTGGATGCATTAGCTTTGGACTTGGTTGTAATAAACTTTTGAATTCTTAGAAACTGATGGTGATAAGCATGTTACATAGATGCTTTAAAAACAGGAACAGAAATCAAGATGCATTTCAGTTAAAAATGTTAGTTAATATATGAATCTCTGGTAATGTTTAATCTTTAAACCTTTTCTAATCGTCAGTGAGGCTCCAGATTTGTATTTTTAGCCCCATCTCTTAAGCATTTAATTTGGTGTCCTAGACAAGACTTGTGAAGGGATGTGGATGTGTCAGTGTTTTAACTTGTATCCACGAGTGAAATGCTGAAGATTTTACAGGGAGTGCAAAGAGATCTGTAGTTGGAAAAAGGATGCAGGGAAAAAGAGTGAGTGCAGCAGAGTGACAGGATGATGGTGAGAAGGAGCAAGGGATGTTCTGAGTTAAACATCAAAGTGAACCTGTAGTGGTTGCTGGATCTCACATTTCTCTGCACCAGCAGTAGAGGCAATTAACTGGGAGGAGGGGAAGAAATGTCTTCCTGCCTTCCCGTGTGGGGGAAGCTGATAAAACACACATGTTGTGGGAGCTGGAGCTCTGTGTTGCCCTCTGCCACGTGTGATTCCTGCTTTCATTGATCTGAAGCACTGTTTTGTGGCTGATGGTTGACAGGACATTAACTGTTATTCTATAAAACAATTACAAGAAATAGAATTAAATTTTCATATGTATGTATTAGCAAATATAATAGCAAAGAAATGCAATCAGCATTTTAAAATGGTTTTATCTGGCTATGAATATGGCAACACCATAAAATATTCTTAAGGTATTATCTTCAGGAGTGTTTTAAAATGAACTTTTTTGTTAATTAAATGGTTGGGAAACATTGATGTAAAGATCTGTGCTTCCTCTAGTTACTCCTGTTGATTTAGGATTCCTTGCTCTGCAGTTGGTAGACCTGGTGAGCTGACTGCTGAGCTTTCCTGCATCTGGGCTTTCATGTTTTGTTGGAGGTCTCTTGTATTTTGCCAATATTAACAAGATTTCATGTCAGATTCTGTTTTGACACTTGCTTGGCACGAAGTTTATACATATCCATGTCAAAATTGAATTATTTGTATATATAAAATCTATATGCATGTATTTTTATAATCTGTATCAAAATCTGAAACTTCAAGCCTGCTTCTACATTACACTCTGTAGGGTGTTCCTTATGTGGGAAAGTTCAGCTCTTTGTCTGTTCTTGACCTTCAAATATCACAATTATTCAATGACTCAGGTTTTAATCTGTAAATATGCAGCAATTCAGTAATTTTTTATGCTTCCCAGAAATCCCACTTACTCCACATGTTGCATATTGTGAGAGAGAAGTGGTACCTTGCCTGATTGATGATTGTTTTCCTCCCACACACTATGGTTAAATATCTCTATTTAGCATAGATTGTAACACATGTAAAAATGTTGTAACTTGTTAAACCGTGTTATGTGATGTGGGTGTGGTTTAATAGAATGCAACAAGTCAGACTATGAAAAGGCAAGGCAGGGAGTGATGCTGCCTCACTGTTGATTCAGCCTGATCAAGTGGGTGGCACTTCAACCCAGCGATTCACTGTTAAACATTCCCTACTTCAACCATAAATTAAGCCCCCCAAACTCCACCCATGACACGTGTAACACTCTCCAGGAGGTAAAGTTGTCTTGGAAAACAAAGGTTATCCATCTTGTCTGTTCTTCAGATGGTAGCTGCTTTCATCTCTAGGTGATTTGTTTCTATTTTCAAGAATAATGTTTAATCCTCTGGAGAGTCAGGAGCAGCCTCTGACCTCTCCCAGCCCAGCTCTTCTCTTTGGAGGTGGAACCTGCTCTGATCACCTGAATGCTCCAGGGAAGGAGCTCAGCAGCTTCTCAGCTATTTTGGTCCATGGGTTTTCTTGGCGTTTCCCTTCAGCTCATGTAAAGTAATGAGACAGACAGGAATAGCTGCACATTACTCATCTTTCTTTCATTGCCTTTATTAAATATTTTGCCTCTGGGCACCTGCATTTAGGATAAGAAACCACGTTTTCCACTCAAGGAAGAGACACAGGCAAAATGAAAGGATGTGGGATATCTAAGATTTAAGTTACTGGAGCTGTCAAGACTGCCATGTTCCTGCCTGTTGCTGTTACTAAAACTGGAAATGTGGTGCCTAAATAATTAGTTATGTGAAGATCTGCTCCAGGAGCTGAGGTTTCATTGCTCTTGAATAGGTTATGGATGATAATCTCTCCTCTGTAGGGAGCTGTGCAGATTTTATATGTATTTATTTACAGTCACATTTCTATGTGTTTTTTTTCAGGAATGTGATTTTGCAGGCTGTGAACTTGTATAAACAGAACTATTGCCTGCTTCTAATTCCTCCCTCTCCCCTAAAATGACAGGTTCAATTCTGAGTTACTTATTTTCTACTCAGTACAATATGAGTCATGGACTTAATTTGCCAGTCCATGGGTTCTTTATGGCTGTTCTGATGGGGAAGAAAAGAGACGAGATAATTGCATGTGTAGGCTCAGACATTTATCTTTTTGTATTCTTTATCTCAGCCTCTTTAGAGATTGAGACCATTATCTGCTGCTTGAGATCTTGCTTTAAAATGTACTCAGCCTCTAAGAGTAATGCACATCATTTTTGCACAAACTGATGTTACAGTGGAATTAATATAAGAAGTCTAAAGATGATTGTTCTTTGTATAATGGCATCTATAGGAGGAGATGGCAGCTGAAGCCTTAATATTTAGACTGGAAGAATCTAGCTAAGGATTTAGATTTGCTGGATAATGAACTACTCTGTGCCCTATAATTCAGGAATAGACTTCTTATTTTTAACTTGTGGCCTTTCAGACGCTCTGACCTGCTTTCTGCATCTCCACTGCCTGGCTGATTTGAGTGCTCTTGGCTTCTGGCAAGGGGAGTGGGGCGGATCCAGCTGTCCCTGCTGCAGCCATGGGTGTGCAGGCAGCTGATGGAGGGGAGGGGAGGGGAGGGGAGGGAGGGGAGGCTGCTCCTGCTCGCCTCTGAAGTAGGTCAGGAGCGCCCGATTATTTTAACAGCATCATGAGGCTGTGCATGCATCTGCATGCACTCCATTTTTGTCTGCATATGAAGAATAGTTCTTGCATCCCACATTGCTGCACTTAAACGATTTTGAGATTTTTATTTGTAAACATGCACATTTCCTTGAGGGATTACTAAACTGGGACAGGTACAATTAAAGCATAAACCACTTTTTTTTGGCTAGTTAAATTAATATGCTTGTTTTTTGCCTGTCAGGCTGCAGTGAGTTTGTAAGTGTTGTGAAGCACACATTCAGTGGAGACCATGAAAACTTCAAACCTTTTTGAGTACTACTGTAATGCACAACAGAGCAAGTGGGTGGTTGCTTCCCAGTGGGAGTGTGTTTTAGGCCAAAAGACAATCTGTATTGACCTTGTGCTGCCAAGTTATAAGTGCATAAAATCTGTGCTGGTCATGGAAACACTGACAAGCCTTGAACTGCAATGGACTGGCAGAATAAAAATATTAAAATTCCCAGCTGCAGTTAATGTCGTATTTTCATTTTGTTTTTGCTGGCTGACAGCTGGCAGTGGCCTCACCTCGGAACAAGATGAAGTGTCCTGGAGCTTTTTGTTGGTACTGTCACAGCACAGACTATCTCTGATAATTTGGATATATGAGGCTGACTTAAAACCTACCAAAAACAACGAAAGAAAACTGCCTTGTGAAACCCATGGACAGGAGTCTTGGGCATGTTCAGATTGGGTATAGCAGTACTTCAGAGGTGAGACCTGTGGGCAGTGTCATTTTCCAACCACTGAAGTGCAAGCAAGCTGTTTGGAAGAGAGAAAAGAATTGCAAACTCTTATTAATGTTATTAACAGGGCATGAATTAATGTTTGCATCAATAACTGTCAGTTTTGACATATCCAGTCTGTCTTTGTGTAGAAATTACTTCCTTTGTGGAAGGAGTTGTAAGGATGATGCCCAGGATGAAGATGCTGGCAGGGGCATTGGGTGTTTATATCAGAGGATCCTGATGTGTGCTTTTGAAAATGAATCTTGGAGAGCTTCCCTGCTGTTAGAAGGGAACTACAGGGTTGTGGTGTAGTGCACCACATGCATGTGTGGAGACCAGGGATTCCTGAATTTGTTTCAGTTTGGTTTAATTTTAATATGATTTATAATGGCCTGAGGAAAGAGAATTAATGTTGCAGTTCTTCTTTAACAATGAGGAGAAAAAAATAGTTCTTGCTTTACAAGAATGTTACAAAGGGTAGAGGGTTAAATATGAAAAAAACAATTTCTGGCCTGCTGACACCTTCTGTAGTTCTTTGTCAAAACTATATTTATGCCTGGCTGCTGTCTGGTGTGTTTGTTTTTTCTCTCCTTGTTGCAAAGCAGCTCCATGTGGTGCCCCAGTGCTGCTTTCTAATACACAAAGTAAAATGTCACTGTTGACTCTGATTCCAACCTGGCTGGTACCAGTCCAGTACCCACGGCTGCTCATTGTAAATCTGATGGATTTGCAGTCTCTCTGCTGCTGTTTTGATCACAGTCCCCTGGAACTTCTCCTTGCATCCTCTCTGTTTTTGTGTGGCTTGGATTAGGATGATTTCTCTGAACTGTGTATTGAAGTGTTCACAGCTTTCCTGTCCTGGCTGTGGTAGGAAGGTGCAGAGAGGACCTTCCAGGTGCCACCAGACTCTGCCACTCTCTGATTGTTCCCTTTGGTGTCTGCTGAGCAAATTCTTCATCAGTAATTCTCCAGCCTTTGAATCAGGCAAGAAGATTTTCTTCATGTAATGACTATACACAGAACTATTTAAGATCTTATTTTTTAAATGTAATTACCCTGTACTTCCTGCTAAAATTTGCCATTGCCTTGTGTTAGACCCGCAGCATTTCCTACCTGTCACTACTTCAGGTGGAGACTCAAGCCTGGCAAGAAATTCACTGAAGCATTCTTCTTGTTGGTTTTGGGTCTTTGGTCTTTGTCTGAAATAATTTCCTATTATTTATAACCTATCCATTATTTTGCTGCCTTTGATTCTGGACTTAAAAGGATACTGTCAGTTTAATTCAAATTACTGATGAAGGTGGTGCTTATCTCACACCATTTTCTAGCATTTGGAAGTGATGTGTGTGTTGGTTTTTGTTCTTTTTTCTTCTAATAAATAAATTTTTTTTAAAAAAGCAATATTTTTTGGCCAAACTGCCTGTGTGGGGCTTCCTCACTTCCTTTTTGTATCTCTGTGCTTTTTACAAAGCAATTGAAGCAGCAGTTTCTGAAGTCTTGTGCAAAGTGCAGAGCTCAGGAAGGAGCCTGGAGCTGACTCTGCACTGGAAAGTGGTAAAATTGAGAAACCTGGGGAAGTACTAGTTATTAGAGCAGCTTGGAGATTTTAGAGCCTGTATAAATTGCATAGCAAAAAAAAATATAATTTAAAAAAACCTAGAAGTACTCTAGGCAGATTTTCAAATACCAGTATATTGTTAAGATGAGCAGAATTACCTTGTCAGCAAGGTAGCTAGAAAGGTGGTTTGGGGGTGACAAACTTCTCAGCTGTAGCCAAATTTAATTGCTTATGTTTAGCAGACTTGTAAGTAATGGACCATAAAACAGCTATAGGCCTGAGAATGGCAAAATCTTTGAAATGTGAAATATCTCCTCAAATGGGAGGTAGGCAGGATGCTGTGCTATTCAAGAAGGGTTAGTTTTTTGTTTTGGGGTTTTTTTGAACTTGGAAGATAGGATGGATCTCAGCAGAGCTAAGATCTCCAGGGCAAAAGTCACCGTGGAGGAAGGAGAGTACCAGCAGGAACTACTCTACTGTTTTCTAAAATGCCTTTTTTATGTAGTGTAGATGAGTGGGAGGAAAAATCCTTCTGTCTGTAGTCTTAGTCTGTTCTTTTGAGAAATAGGAAGATGCTTTGGTCTGTTTAACTTGAGGTTCATGGTATGTTTGAAAGCATCAGTGGGTGTTCAGACCTGCTGAGTTTTCCAGCTGGACAGCTACAAGTAAGAAAGCTGGGCTTTAATGGTCCAAAAAGCACCAGACAGACAGGTCCTGGGGAATATGTTTCTCATGTTTTTGGCGTTTTATCAATGTATGGGCTTTGTTGTCTTGAAGCTCATGTTCAAGAATTCACATGACTTGAGTAATTGTATATATATGCCTTGCCAATTCTGTTTTCAAATATTAAATATTTTATTGCAGCTACAGCTGCAATAACTCATGGAGTTGTTGACCAGTGGCTGCTGATGGTGGATACAAGAATTGTTCTGAAGTGGATCATAAAAAGCTGCAAGCACTTATGGGTGTTTGCATCCAAGGGTGCTGTGGGGGCAGACAGGACTGTGGATGCAGAAAGGGAGTGGGCAGCTGCAGGCGCAGGTGCAGGAGGGAGAGGAGGTGATCCATCCATCCATCTCCCTGATGGAACCTGTCCTGGTGCTCTGGGAGTGTGGGAGGATCTGAGCTGCAGGAGCTCGAAAGAGCACCTGGGATTTTGGCTGCTGGAAGCTGTGTTCTGCAATAGATGGGCCATTGATCCTACTTAATGGGTTTGTTCTTGTGCAAAGTGATGATTTCCTTCTTTCAGAGGAATCCCATTTAAGGAGCTGATGCAGTAGAGTGGCTGTTGCTGCTTGGCCTTTTTGTCAAGAACTGGTGCTTTCTTGTTTACAGGCTTCTCAGTCTTGTTTGGCACAAGCGATTTCAATGCTAACATTCTCATTTAGAAAGATTAGGAGGGTGGGAGACATTCACCAGAAAAAAGGTGTCTCTGTTAGTTTCCTCTTAGATCTTTCCCCTCACTTGTGCCCACTCTGTTTCTTGGAGCTCACTTTCTTTACTGCTCACGTCTTTCAGCAGTGCAATTGTATCTCTCATCTGTGAACACCTTGGAGCTTTCTGGGGCACAGATGATCACCTAATACAGTTTTATATAGGAAAATATTTTAGTTCCTTACCCTATGGTCTCTCATTGAAGTAATGTTTATATTTTTAAAGGTGCTTTTTCAAATATGAGTTGTTACATAAAGGTTGTAATGTGAGACTTCTGGGCTCAAAGCTCCCTTTCTGAGATTTAGAGCAGATGGCTAAAATGCTGCCCCTGTTTCTGACTTTTCTCAGCAATTACCTGTTTACTAACACAATTGTGTGGAAAAGTCAAGTTTATTGCAGCCTTGGGTATGTTTAGTTTGTAGGATGAAGGCCATGATTTTTGACTATAATATGTCATTATAGCCCAAATGGTAAGTACCTGAAATGTGTACCTCTGGAGCACCTGTTTAAAACTACTAACCTCTTTGGTGATTTAAGTGGCCTCTGAGTCTTTTAAATCTCTTGTTTCAGGAAGTTAAGAAGGATGTAGAGCCCAAGGATGATGCTGTGCCACTCAGGAGGGAGAAATCTGGCAACGTAGCCAGCCTTGTGCAGCGTATGAGCAGCTATGGGCTTCCAGCAGGAGGATTTCAGCCTCATCCCCCGTCCAAAGGCTTCAAGAAGAGTATGTGGTCTTCCAATTCCTTCAACTGCACATGCTGCTGACGTGCATTTTTCAAATAAACACAAATTATTTAATGCATGACTTAGTTTTAAGGTTACGTGGAAAACTAGAAACATAGGAGGAAAAACTGATTCAAAGACAAATTTTGCTCCTGTATGTATGGGCAGAAAGCTTAAATGTAGCTTTTAATGCCAGTAATAGGGCTGAATTTTCCTGTGATCAGGATTTAGACTCTTTCAAGCTGTCAGAGAGCTCTGTAACTTCACGTGAGCTCTGTTTGTATTATCAGATACCTGAATGGAGAGCTGCAGGCCTGTTTGTGATTATCAAAAATTTTCCTGTGGTTGTTTTAAAAGAAAAGTTGAAACCTGAAAACATCAAGTTTTGCTACAAATTCAAGGCTTTGATAAACAAATGCTGTGTAGTTCAGATTCTTCCTGATAGGCTTGCTTCTGGTGTGGAATAAAGTGCAGTTGGTGGTGTTAACAAAAAGTATTAGTTTTCCTTTTGTTGTAACAGCAACCCCCAGGATGGCAGGAGCATAGCACTGCTTCTTCTGTATCTGTGATTTCTTTGTTATAATGTCAGATTTTCTATCAAGGTTACTAAAACCTAGAGCAGGAAGCTTACCATTCCCTGCATCCAGCAAATGGGCTTGTGATTTGTATTTGGACATACCAATCTCTTGTAAGATATTGCTTTAAATTACTGTAGCTTCCTCTGTCTTACAAGGTTTTGAAGGCATTTATGCTTTAAAGTTGCTTTTTAAAACAAGAGTTCAGAACTTTCTGGTTCTGGCATGTTTATGCTTTAAGGTTTTGCCTATAGAAGAAGAGACACTAGTTGTCTTTTACAGCCCTGAAACAGGACCACTTTACAAATTTGTTGAAACTTTGTTCCAGGAAACTAAGGATTTAAAATTGCTTTTTAGTGACTCTGATCTCTTGTGTGCGTGTTGGCAACAGCACGTAGGTGCCTGTTGGATGTTTACACAGCAGGCTTTGGAAAAATCCAACCTGAAAGATTAATGCTGTTCCTAGATAAATACAGCCAGGCTCTGAAAGGGAATCAGTGTGATCTTATGGGTGCTTCCACCTGGAGATACCATAGGATTCTGTGAGCATGGTCTGATACCAGTTCAGCTGCCAGCTATTGTTCTGGTCACCCTAACCCTGGAATGTTCCCATGTTTTCCATGTCACATCCTCATGCTGGTGGCTGTGGCCAGGGTAGAAGGTACAGCTTGGTCTCAAACTCTGCTGAGTTCTGCCTGCTCTCATCCTTCTGGAGTAAATGGTGTGCAGGCACTTCCCTTCAGGCACACACCTGTTTACCTGGTGCAGTGACAGGCTCTGCATTTCTATCTCTCTTGCTGTTCCCTTTTTCCTGGAAGCCTGTTTAAACAGCTCCTGCAGATGCTGTTTGCTCTGTGCCTTGGCAATCACTTGCTTTCTAGAGCTTAGTTGTCTTTGTGTTTCTGGTTTTTCACTTGCTGAGCTGAGGTTTACAGTGTTAAAAACAGAGTTAAGTTTCTTTGATGCAGCTCTCCCTGGATTCAGGTATTTCTGTGCCAGGTGGGTGGTAAGCTGCAGGCAGAATTCCTATCATTTAGATGTCTGCCTTTGTTCAGCAGAAGGAAAATACAGAAGGTGAGCTAATCGACAGCAACTAAGAGCTAAATTTGGTTTACCCTACACAAAACAAACAAAACCTGAAACCAGAGAAGTTGTTTTGGAAAGGGACAGAATTGCCTGCAGGCTGCCAGCCCAGCAGTCCTGCAGCAGCATGTGAAGCTGGAGTGCTGTTCTCTGAGAGGACTGGTTCCATTCCTAGGAATTCCAGGGATTTTCGAAAGTGGGAGGCAGTAGTTCCTAAACTGTGTCACTGGAAACAGACTTCAGAGGAGAGGGAGGTTTCTGGATGTGAAATGCATCCATGGGTTTCCCCCCCACTCCCATTTAGATACAATTAGACTATGAAAAGGAACACTGAGATCAGATTTATACCAAATGGCAGTGACTTTTTAATTTGCCTGTTTTTGGTATCAGTTAATCTCCTACAAAGCAGAAGCTTTGAAAGCACTGCAGGAGGCAGTAAAGGCTATTGAACCATTTATTGCAATTACTCTTAACTGAACAATCCCTCTGGGCTCACGCATGAGTTCCAGTGGAGGTTAAAAGCAGGGTATATTATGTGGGCAATTATGTGTTATTAGAAATAACCCATAAAGCTTCATATTTCTGGTGTATTTGTTTCTTGCATAGATCATATACTAGCATGTAGAAAATTCTTGATTTGGTGAGCCTTCTTTCACAAATTTTAGATGCTGAATATTACTGGGATGCCTGGCCTGTTTTGTGCTGAGGATGCTGGGTGTGGTTTTTAAATGCCTTTCTCTGGACTTTGAACAGTGCTATAAAAAGACAAGGATCAATCTTGGAGGCAGTCTGTATTTTGAAATGTTTTCACACAGCTAATCTTAATTGCTGAAGCTTGAGTGTGGAAGGAGTACAAAGTATAAGAGAGGGCATGGAGATCACACAGCTCCTGTAAGCTTAGGCTTTACCACTTCAAGCTTTTGATTGATATTTTCATTTAAACTGTGGCTGATTGTTTCTGAGGATAAGGGAGCATGCATGGGTTACAGCTCAAGATGATAATTGTCTTCAAAAGCATGCTGACTACTCTGTTGTGGAAAAGGTCTGAAGGCATGGCCTCTTGTTTGAAGGAGAAGTGCATAAACTGTCTGGGTTCAGCAGCACTCCAGGATATGTGCAGAGTAATTAGGCAGTGTGGGTTCACACCACTGTGGCTGCAGGGCTTGGGTTGTCAGAAGCCACTTGACTGCTCTCCCCTCTCAGGATGTCATTTTGCCTTTTTAATGCTTGCAGAGCTTTAATGATGGGGCAAACAGCTAAAGACTGCACTTGATTTTAATGTTGCCTTTGTCAAAGTCTGGTAATTGACAGTTTGAATTACTAGATGCCATACTGGCTCTGAGAAAAGAGAGATTTTTTAATTCACAGATAAAAATGAGTTCAGATTTTGAAATATGAGTCCAGTAAATGTTGGCATTACCTCAGAGCTGTGGTTAGCAAGGTCCTTGTCAGAGGCCAGAAGGTCTGTAAGCTCTCCAGTGCGGTGCATAACGAAAGATGTTCCTGCTTTCAGGATTGCTTAAGGACTGGAGGCTCAAACTTGCACATTTTCTTCCAAGTAGGTGCTAACTGGCAGTGATTGCCATTCTCAGAGATTTTGGTTGGGAAATAGCTTGAGAAATCACTGTAGTGGGGATTTCCCTGACTTGCTTGTGTCAACGTGTTTTTTATAGCAGGTTGGTAATCGGTATTGTCAAAACTATGGTTCCCTAGCCTAAGGTGACTCAAGCAAACCCCGAAACCAGGATGAAAAGCTACATAGCTTTTGGGGATGGTTTGTTGACCTTTAGGAGGAGAGTGTAGGGAGAACAAGTTCTCCATTATGAGTGTTCTTACTTTTGGTGTTTCCCTTGAATCAGGGTCCAAGAAGAGGCAGTGCAAAGTGCTCTTCGAGTACATCCCGCAGAATGAGGATGAGCTGGAACTCAAGCTGGGGGATGTGATTGACATCATTGACGAGGTAAACTGTTCTACAGAGCTGGCCATTCATGTGCTGAGAGTCAAACCACTTTTTTGGCTTATTACTTGTATTACAAGCATGTCAGGAAAATAGAATGGGAAGTTGTATTCTTGCAGCTAAAGTTAATAATTCAGGAGTTTTTTTCTCTCAGGATCTACTACTAAAACAATGCTAGATGTTTAGAAGAAATATTTGATCATCACAGTAATAAATTGTGATCTGTTACACAGATTCATTTTTTGAAAGGGTTTTGCAATTCTTTGGCCCTGTCTGTGTGATCCTTGGCTTTAGGATGCTTGTGGTAAAACTGTTGGACAACTTGCTTTAGGCTGACATTCTCCAAATTGGTATAGGTGAAAAATGTTATTTGACTTGATTTGCCAGTTTCAAGCTCTCTTGTAAACTCATTGAGTTGGAGTGGTGGTTTTTTATCTTTTCTTACCCATGTACTTCTCTGGGATCTGTTCCATTCAATAGCAGTGGTGGGAAGCTTGTATGTGTTGGAGGAGTGTCTCTTCCAAATGTGAAATCTGTCAGGGAAGCTGTTGAAAAGATCAGGGTGATTGTGGAAAGAACCTTTTTAGAACTGGGTGGAAAACTTCTGCACAGCAGGTTCTGACCTTCACTGGTGCCATCTCTTCCTGAGAGAGATGCCCTGAGGCTCTGAGGAAGGAGAGTGAAGGTTTCTTTCTAGCCATGTGTTATTGGTGATGCTTTTAAAGTAGCTTTATGTGAGACTGTATTTTTTATGTGCACAACCCTCTTTAGAAGAGAGTGCTAACCTGACAGTTGCCAGGAAAGACTCTTCCCTTTTCCTAGCAAGGAAAAAAATCTATGCCCTTAGATGCATTTGCACTAATACTTCCAGAATTTAGTATCTGGAAGTAAACAGAGCAAGTGACTTGCAAAACCTGCTCACTAAACTCACAGTTTCATAAATGCCTTTGTGTGTGGGTGTTTTTAGAGGAGTGTTCCTGGGTAACCTCAGCAGTTTAATTTGTGGATTTGGTGCCTGCACTGGCAGTTGTGACTGGATGGTCCAGTGTAAGCATTCATGAGGGAGCACGTGCAGTGAACTGCTGTGGAAACTGCTGTTTTGGTTGCATGTGTCAGCATCTGGAATGATTTCCAGAGGGGTGTGTGGTGTCATGTACCAGACATGGCCAAGTAGCCAAACAGAATAAAAAGATCAGAACATTTCATCATCTGATTTCTTAAGGAAGTGTGAATTATATTTTATTATTTAGATTTTTTTGGTTAGTTGCCATGCTTATTCCTTTTTTAATGATTTGAAAATATATTTTTGTAGTACCCACTCTTTGCTACTTCTTTTGAAAAACTGTTAACGAATTTTTAGGGAAATGCTACTTGGTAGAAAAATACTGCAGGTTACTATGATCACAGAGCTGTTTGCACACTGTTTTCATGGTGATGTAGAAGAGACCTGACAGGTGTAGACTATGTCTGTCTGCTTCATGAAACTGTCCTGATGGGACCAGAAATGTAAAGAATGTTCATTGGTTTTGCAATGTGCTGGGATAACTTGTCTTAGGTAACTTGTCCTCCCTGCTAGGAGATGATTTGCTTCTGTTTATATATAAAAGGTGCTCTTTCTGTGCATGGAGATGACTTGTAACTGTTCCTTCAAGGACAGATTGCTTGGTCACCATTTTTCTTGGGGAAAATAAGGTGAAATCAGCTCTTTGATGGGATCAGCTCTATCAGTTACTTGAGAATAATTCAATATTGAGCCCTTGAGTTTTTTTTGTAAATTGAGTAAATGTAAATGACACCACTGATCCTGAAATCAAAGGTGGAGGCAAATGGATTCAGAAATTAAATGGTTGATATTGAAGAGAGCAGAAGCAACTTTTTGGGAAGAAAATTGTGCTGTGTGCTGCCTGAATCCACAGGGCTTTTTGTTCATAGAATGTCACGTGGATTTTACACATAAGGAACATACACAGAGTGCATGTGATGACTGTGTCATTGCTCTAAAACCTTTGTTTCTCCTTTATATCTTCCCCTCTCTCCTGTCAGGAGCTGCACTAAATAGCAGATTTTTAGTATTTGCATACTCTTTTTTCAAGTGATATAACATTTCATATAACATAATTAGGGAATTTTTTAGTAAAAACCAAAAACCAAACCAGATTGGTAAAGCTGCTTATTTCAGCCTTCTTCCTCATTTTTTCTTTAGAAGTCTGAGTTTTTCATAGAAATAAGTTGATTGTATTCACAGTGAAAAAAAAGTTCTGGTGTGTGTACCAGAGCTGTACCTCCCTCTTGTGGAAATGAGATCACATGATAATATTTTGGAATGGAAGAGAAGGGTTATAAAATTGTCATCTGTGTTGCTGCTGTTAACAGATGTGCAGATGTTCTCCCCCAAAGCATGGAGAACTTCTTCAGCCTGTGCTTTAATGCTGATGAAAGAAACCTTTTCTGGCAGTAGAGTTTGTGTATAGTCAGGGGTTTGTCTAAGGGTAGAATGGTGAGGAGGCTGAAGTGAGTGTGCCCAAGAAATCTCAGGTTTTTTCCTGAGTGCCTCTGAGTTGGCATTGCTTTGCTTTGCTGTAAAGTGCTTTGCTGAGCACATCTCTTGGCAGAAGAATAAATGGATGCTCAAGTTGCTTTATTTATTGTAACCATTAAAAGTCCCTTTCTCATGGCTCCTGAGTGAGTGGTGTGGGTGAGTCAAGGCATTTGTATTTTAGTTTTTTGTTATGTGTTCCATAAAGCCTGAGGTGCCAGAGCCTGGGCAACACCTGCCAGTAATCTGTGCTTAAAATTGGTTTCAGAGGACCAGTCTCTGAGTTTGAACCATCCACAACAAAGCTGTATTTTTGCACCAGGATGCCTTTAAAAACAACAGAGCTCTTTTCATTGCCTGTGTGTGCAGCTGCCAGGTTCTGCTTGGGCTCTGCTTGCCTGGAGGTGGGCTGGCATTTGGAAACTGTGCCTGTGTGTCAGGCGTAGTGACCTACAAAGCCAGGCTAAAAAAAGATAATGCAAACAGCTGCTGCTTGCTTTGCTTTTTCCTTTTCCTCTTGTTTTCCTTTCTTAAAAACAGCTTTCCAGCCTCAAAACAGGGCAACCTAAATAAAAGATTCTGAAAATTTCTCTTAATTATGGTTTTTAACTAGTGCTCATTAGGTAAATAGACTGAATTTATTTAAGACATTTTGAAAACTGGTGATGAATTTGAAGAGCACAATTCTTAGTCCTTTGGCATCATTTTACCCCATCACCTCTTCCTGTCCAGCTTCTGCTTATTCTGCTTTAGACCATGTGGAGTATTCCTGATAAACTTTCCAATATATTTCTAGCCTTAGGACTGCTCTGTGCCACCACAAAATCCTCATGGACTCAGCAACATTGGTCAGCTCTGATGGGCAGGTCCCTGCCCCTGTGGCACACGTAGGGCCAGGCTGTGCTGTTCAGCCTCCTGCTAGGAGTGCACAGCTTAGTTTTCCATTACTCTGATGTCCTTAAGGACTTTTCTCTGTTCTACCCAATATTATCTGTAGAAAGTTTATCTTTGAAACTTGTCTTTTGATTGAAATTGTGTGAAGCTACCCCAGGGATATGAGGCCAGTCGGAGCAGGACTGGTGGAAACTGGACAAGACAGAGGAAAAGACAGACAGCAAGAACACATAAAAATTTCCATGGACACACAGACTCAAAGTTTCATCTGTATTTCATGAACAGTTTAATACTTTCTTGTGTTAAATGTGCAATGCCTCTTTCTCTGTCTTGAGAAAGCTGATGAACATTTTGCTGCTTTTCAGGATTAACTGGCCTGGGGCTAATCTCCTGTTCCAGGATCATTGCTGTAGTGATACAAGTAGCATTAAATTGTCTTCTTGCTCTTCTTTTTGGCTAATGCTTCTGCATCTTTGCTAGGTTTCTTTATAATGAAATCATGATAATTTGGACTTTCCCCAAGGTTGGTTGTAGAGTTTGTATGGAATTGATATGAATTTCCTTTTGCTCCATTGGTAATGTGCAAAATATTTCTGTGCAGGTAGAAGAAGGATGGTGGAGTGGAATACTGAATGGCAAGGCAGGCATGTTTCCTTCAAACTTTGTGAAAGAATTGGAATCAACGGATGATGGAGAAACACAGGATGCTCTGGATGATACAGGTAGTGTTCTGTTTGTTGCAAACTCTTAGCAAAGTAATTTTTTATTTCTCATATAATTTGGAGTATTGTGGTCAAAGTACAACAAAGTTGTGAAGAATTCAGTTTTCCTAAGGATGGTGTTTCAATTTATTTCTAGAAAGTGTTGATGCTGAGTATGAAGGTACCTGTCTACTCCCACTTCACTCATAATAAAATTGCAGTCAAGTTCTTAGTCTTGCAAATGTGTGTTCTACACTTTATTGCAAGACATTTGGTCATATTAAAAGTTGATGCTTTTTAGAATTTGATTTTTAAATATTCTTTTGTTAAGTAGCTTTTTACAGTCTTACTCTCACAGACATGAGCTCTCTAAAACAGAAAATTTAAGTGTTTGACCAAGTCATTTGAGAATCAAAACAGTGGGGAGAGCCTCAACTTAAAATGAATCCAGGGAAGGAGACCCTAGTTCTTAGGCCTTAGATTATGTTTTAATCTAACAATAAGATGTTTTTAAGGCAGGATTTACATTTGGCTGTGCATTTCTGGCTATGGCTGTATAGCTGGGGCAGAAGCAGATGCTCTGTGGCTGAACAGTAGCTGAGTGGTGCCAGGCAGGTCTGTGTTTTACAGGCAATTACTCTGTTCCCTCACAAATGCACTTTAGAAACATTTCAGTCTATGAAGATCAGTTTAGTGGGGACTTGTGATATGATATTGCTGAAACAGGAATGTTTTTTGGGAACATCGTAGCAGGAGTTAATTGATTTTTAAAAGGTAGTGGTGTAACGTTTGAGGAAAACAGGTTTGGGGTTTTTTTTACCTTGTGATAATGTGCACCCTCATTTACATGACATCCAGTACTGTTTGCTTCAAACAAGGGCTTGCCCAGACCTAGGGAAGAGCATGGCTTGGGAAGTTTTTTTGGAAATTGTGGAAATCGCAGTAGCATAAAATGAGAGTTTGACTTGAGCAGTCCCAAATGGTTCAGTGGATGTTTCCTTGGAGGTCAGGTTCCCTGAGTTTAGTGGGGTCTGGTGCAGTGAATTTACAAGTTGGTATGTGTTGGTCTTAATTCCTGAATACTGAGATCAGTGACACTGCACAGTAATTTGAAGTAATTGTATTTTCTGTCAGTACCTAACAAGTTGGTGTGTTCAGCCCCTCATCCCCCAGGGGTTGCATTTAATGCTCACTGCTTTCACAGTCGGGGTCTGGAGTGGCTTTTGGTTCCCTCCTCACTCTTGGGAAGCAGTAACTTCCTCTTTCACTCACCTGTGGTTGTTCAAGGGTGCAGCCTGGACTTTGCCCACCAACAGGATGTTTAGCTGTCCTGTGAGATACCTGAGGGGGATATAACTAAATAATGAGCATCTGGGTAGACAAAAGGTGAACAACTGAAGTCAAGAGCAACTGAGCTTCACAGTACTATCAAAATATCTTAAATTTATGATAGAAGGAAGAGGCTTTAATCTTTATTGCAGTTGAAAAGAACTTGACCCAAAGGCTAAAAGATGTGGAGGCCATTTTGACTTTGGTTTATAAAAGCTGTCTGTCTTCACATGACTGTCTCCTGGAATTCTGCATGCAAAAATTGCTTGCCTATGCATACTCATTTGTGGGCTTTAACAGAACTAACCATAATTTTAAAACTTTAAAAAGTTGCAAAGCTCTTAACAACAAAATGAAGTTATTCTCTGAAAACATTTCTGGGGAGTGGATAAATGGTATCCCTTAAAACTGAAAGATTAAAAGAATTGTAAATAGTTGAATTATCCAACAGTGATTAATTTCCAACAACTGTATCTGGTTTGAATGCTTGGAGCATTTTGAGCAATAGGAAAACTTTGGTTCCTTGAGAGGCATCACTCTGCCACTGAAATGCACTGTGTTTTCCTGTGGCAGTTGAAACATGTTTGGATTCATTATGGACCTTTATTGATTATCACTTTCTGTGGCTGTAGCTGTTCCAAGGAGAAGCTTTCAAATGCAATAAAATGCCATTTTCAGCGAGGGCGTAAGCAGCGTTTCGTAAAACTAATGGAAAACACTGACTGTGGAGCCTGAGTGCTAATTGAAATAGCAAGAATATTAGTGAGCTGTTGACTTAGTAGCCAGAGCAATCAGGGCAAAACTGATGTGATTTAAGTTGGTCTTACATTCAATATAAAATGAGAACAAATGAGGTTTTACAGCTGCAATGGTGCTCCTTTATCAGGAGCAGTGCACAAAGCTGTGCTGCTTCCACTTTTTTCCCAGAAGAGCAAATAAATAATTTAGACTTTTAAAATAGCTTTCACTTTCTTATTTTGTTTTCAGAGCCTGTTTTCAATAGTCCTACCTCACCTGTGACCTCTCCAGGAAATGGGAGTGAACCTGCATTGGGACCAGCACAGCCAAAGAAAATCCGAGGTGTCGGGTTTGGAGATATCTTTAAGGAAGGCTCAGTGAAACTTAAAACAAGATTATCCAGTAATGAATCAGAAGATAAAAAGCAAGATAAGGTTTGTAGTGGTACATATTGTTCTTCTGGAGTTTCCTGGAAAAATAATTAGGAGATGTGGAATCTGACCATTATCCTTTTGTAGGGCTCTTGCCTATAAAACAAAACAAATCCCCTCAAATTTGTTTCACAGTAAGTTGTGTTTAACATTAGTTCCACACAGTTGTGTGTTCCATTGTGTGTGGTGTTTGTTTCTGGTCAGATGATTTGGAAAAGTTGCAAGTGTGTTGCCTTCTGCTTGAAGCCCTGGGAATGTTGCCTTCTTTTAGAAAAGAAGGTCTGTGGCAGATGTTAACTGCAACCTTTTGATATATAGGATGGATCTATAGATGGAGAGAGACATTTTACTGAGGTCTGTTAATGACAGGACGAGGGACAGTGGCTTAAACTCAAAGAGGGGACACTTAGGAAGAAAAGAGGAGAGAAGAGGAAGATGTTCTTCATGGTGAGGGAGGTGGAGTGCTGGAGCAGGTTGCCCACACAGGTTATGGTTACTGCATCTTTGGAATTGTTCAAGGCCAGACTAGATGGGCTTTGAGCAGCCTGGTTCTATGGACGTGTCTGTGCTCATGGCAGGGGGTTGGGCTTGGATGGTCATTGANAAGGTCTGTGGCAGATGTTAACTGCAACCTTTTGATATATAGGATGGATCTATAGATGGAGAGAGACATTTTACTGAGGTCTGTTAATGACAGGACGAGGGACAGTGGCTTAAACTCAAAGAGGGGACACTTAGGAAGAAAAGAGGAGAGAAGAGGAAGATGTTCTTCATGGTGAGGGAGGTGGAGTGCTGGAGCAGGTTGCCCACACAGGTTATGGTTACTGCATCTTTGGAATTGTTCAAGGCCAGACTGGATGGGGCTTTGAGCAGCCTGGTTCTATGGATGTGTCTGTGCTCATGGCAGGGGGCTGGGCTTGGATTGGTCATTGAAGGGCCCTTCCAACTCAAAGCTTTCTATGATTCTGGGAAGTCATGTGGGTTCTCCTCATTCCTCTCCTTTGTCCCTTGATGTGGTGGTCTGTGATCACTGCATCTCCATGTGAGTGCTGTTAGAGTAAGGATTTCAGGACCTAGCTTACAGTTTTCTGTCTTGTCATGGGATTCATCATTCAAAAGGGTGCTTCCCTGCTGTCTGCCTTGTCACTTGGGAACATAAAGAGCCTATCCAAACCTGTGCAATTAATAAAGGTCTGCTCAGACCTTTTGAGTTGTTCTATTTGACTGTGTTTAAGCAGTAAAATATGCTGGTGCTGTGCAGTTCTGGTTGGCCTGTCTGGAAAGGTCTTGTAGGCCATTTCTCATCAAGAGAGGAAATGAAGTGAGAAAACAGTTTTGCATAGCTTAATGTCAGAGAAATAAGCAATTTAGTTTAGCACTTAATATTCCACTTACACTTATTGCCAAAGTCATCCCAAAGGTGGATGGACTAACAGAACAGCATGGAGAGCCCAAGGGAGATAATTCTCATGGATTCCTTGGATTTGTGCTTGACTCACTTTAGGATTAGCTGATGAAATGCTGTGAGAACCCTGTTAGTCTTCTAAGACAGTAAGAAAAAAAAAGGCTGTGTAGAAGAGAGAGGGCTCTTTTCCCTTGGAATATTCAGACTGTTCAGCACTGGAAGGCTGAGCTCTGATGGATCTGAAGTGCCCCAGAGTGTATGTGCTGCTGCAGGAGATTGTTCCAGCTCTCCCAGCATCCTGCCTGGGCTCAGGCTATTTATACCCTGTCTGCCTAAACTTCCTCTCTTACTCCTAATTGCATCTTATGTTGGAAGGGGGAAATGCAGAGAACTGTTTCCATGTTGGAGGTGTTTAATCTCAGAGGAGGGTTATTTTAGTGCTTCCTTCATATACCATTCTGGAGAGAGTTAAATTGCATAGGTACTGCCGGAACATCCCGAGTGGCCTTGGCTTCCTCCATGGTATGTCAGAGGCACCAAGCACCAGCCTACAGGCATTGTGTGGTTCTAAGGAAAGTATTTGCAGTTTCTCTGCCAGTAGAAAATCTGCAAAGTTGAACTGTAGATGAGAATGAGCAGAGTAACTAAAGTTGGTGGGATTTTTCACATCAGTAATGCTGTTAGGGCTGCTCAGGTAAGTACTGACTGTAAGATCATATTCTGTGTTTGTAGCTCTTTGGGTGTGACAAGTGAATGCAACTGAAGCTGTCAGAATCTGCCTGGCAGCTCAATAAGTTTCTGGGGGGACAAATGAAATATTTTGTAATTTATTTTGGTTAGATGTTAACTCTGAAACTTGTGTCAATGCCTCTTTGTTTTTTCATTTCGGAGAAATCTCTAGTGACACTTAACCTGTTCTGTACAAATTGCTGAGAGTGAAGGGAAGCTGGGATGGGTTTTCTTTCATTTGTCTCTTTCATTTGTCTGAGTAGTTAAAAACTGCTTGTCTGAGGGGGTGTGTGGCTGCTGAATATCCCTGCCTTATTCCAGTGCAAAGTAAGCATGGCCAGTGAGTTACTCTGAGCAGAGCTGCTTCTGTAAGGTGCTGGAGGAGGCAACATTCAGGCTAATCAAAGAGTAACACCTGGAATGGCTGAAATACAATTGCTAAAGTGTATTGGCCATATCCTGAGCTTCCAGTTTGAAAGCTGTGCTCTGTCTTTAATCAGTAGGCAAACTCTAATTGCAGTGTCTGTAATGAAGTAAATACAGTAAGCTGAGTGCTTAGTAGGAAAGCTCATTAAATCTCTTGGAGATGGTAATTTTCATTATCTCAGCTAATGAAAAATTCAGTGTGTTCTGTAGCCTAATCAAAACCAAAACTCTAAAGAATTTTTGTTAACAAAGTTCTTTTCCCTTCACACAGCCATTACCTAACCATTCCCCTGGAACGAAGTTAATTCATTTTCCCAATGTCACAAAAACTGAAAACACACCTGAAGTACTAAAACCAGAAACTGAAAGTAAACCAAAAGGTAAGGCTGATGGATATTTACATCTGTTACATGGTAGTCCTTTCTTATGAACTATTTGGTTATCAATTTTTTTTTTGTGTTAAAATCTAAAATGTCTGCATGTACTGGAGTTTTGTGTAACATTCTGTACCTTTGAGGAGTTTTGCAAGTGCAAAAAAGTCTAAAGGATTTTTGCTTACATTTCTGTAGAAAAAGAATCAAAAACATTTGCAGAGTTGTCTCCTGGAACAAAATAAGGCTGGGATAGGAACTTGTATTGCAACAGTCCTTTTGCATTAATTTTCTGTTGACATGTTGTTTACTTTCTGCCTGGTTTGATTCTGATGGGATGCTGGAGACCTATTTCCATGGAACAGTCTCCCAGCACTATTTCTGTCCCCAAGTTACACAAGTTCCTTTGTAGTAGGCTCAGGATTTTCTGTGGCGGTGGCAGTGTGCATTAGAAAGTTGGTGTTTACATTATATTGAGGTCTGTTCCCTTCATAATCCAGTTCCATTGTGCTCCTGTTTATACTGTTTTTTTATTTTTCTTTTTATTATCTCTCAAGAATTTATGACTTCATTTAGCTGCCAAATTGTACAGTTTTATCAAGAGAGATATTTTTAAGCCAACCCAAAACATCTTCTGGGAGTGCCAACCCCCTAGGAAAAATTAACTTTGATTATGTGATGTGTAGACTGCTCATTTCCCTGGTTCCAGAGCAGAGGTTTTGTCAACTTCTGTATTGTAATTTTAAGTATATTTTTGGTTTATGTGAAAATACCTTATTTTGTTACGTTGTTTTCTATGGAATGCATAATTTGCAGAAATAAGAAAACTGCAACATCTTGCATTTAAGTCATTCCAGTGCTATTGCTCTAAGAACCAGCAAGACAATGTGCAGCCCTGAGCATTGTGAAATTTGACTTGTCTAAAGCTTTGCATAAAAATTAACTCAACTCTGCCTGGAAAAAATCCCAACATTCAATACTGGACACCCAAAACATTCTGTATTTAGCTCCTTTAATAGTTTCAGATGCATCTCATGCTAAAAGTGTGGAAGTTGGACTAATCCTGTAGCCATAGTGAGTCTCAAATATGTCAGAGAGGAACTTAAATATGACAGTAACAGGAGCTGTAGAACATCAGTCAGTCATACCTATAGACACCAGATAAGAACATCTTAAACCTTAGGAAGAAAGCTTGTTTTTGAGTGTTTTATTTGAATATACACCGTAGTGTAGTTTATGTATCTCATCCTCAGTTTTCAGAGACTTAGGTTTTAAGATAAACTGTGTTCATCTATTAGCAGATAAACACAGATCTCTGAAACGTTTAGACTAGGGTGGCTTATTTTGTGATGAGGTTCTTCTGGTTTTGGGAGCTTGTTTTGGCCTCTGGTGCAAGTATGTAAAAATAATTTCTTTAAAAAATAAAATAATCCCAATGTGACCCCTCTTTCCCCCAATTATGTTAGGATGCAATATCTATGATTCCTGCTACTCTATTGCTACTCTTGAGGCTTTGGAGAAGACTTATTTTAAACTGTTACTGAAATTTAAATGCTGTAAAGTTAAACTGCAGTCTTTCTTAAAATTAACTACTGTCAGAATAGCAGGCTCAAAAAATAAGGTGCTAAAGGGAAAATGGTACAAACTCCTCTTGTGTGTCTGGGTTTCCTGCTGGTGCTGGGGTTCACAGCCTGGCACGTGGGGGCCTGGGCAGGGTGCAGGGCTCCTGTCTCCAGCCTTCCTGGCAGCTGGAGCAGAGTGAAGCATCCCCTTGCTGGTGCTGCTTTTTGTCTGCTCTGGGGCTTGGTCTGTGTGAGGAAGGGAGAAGTGCTTGGAGGAGGAGAGGAGGTGGAGGGTTATGCTGGCTGACTCCCCAGGCAGTAAGGAAATGCATGTGTTTTCACAGAACCAGGAGGTAGTGAGGTGTATTGCAGTCACTCATGGCTACTGATAAAATCCTCAAATTTGATAAGATATTTGTAGTGTACCTGTTGAATTTTCTTTTAGATTCAATGTGAATTTTGGGCTTTGGACCTCAATTTAAGCAATCATCTCTTTGACGTGGTTCTTATGTTTCTGTAGTTCTTCATGAACCACAATGTATCAGGCTATGGCTGAACATTTTTAATTACTAGCTAAGACATCAAAATAATACAAGTTTTTGTACCCAAGATTGCTCATGGGTTACATATCTATGTGCATGCATACATATATCTCTATATATTATCTCTTTAAGCTTGGCATATTTTGGCATTTTAACATAGTGATTATCAGTGGTTTTTATTTGTGAATACAATTTGTGCATTTTTAAACTAAAGATGTGCATCTTGATTAAACAAAATACAACAACAGCAAAAAGGTTTGGCTGCAACTGATTTATTCTCTTACCACCCAGCACAGGCTGTCATTAAGAATTGCAGATGATTCTGTGGTTCTGTGATTTGGTCGTGGCTGCTCTGACTGGAGGGTGAAGCAGCTGCTCATTGTGGTGTCAGTGCCAAACACCTGATAGGTTATGGCAGCACTCAAAGAGTCCTTTTTGTTTGCTTCCTCTTTCTTAGTGTGTCAGATACAGAAATCCAGCCTTTTTATCTGCTAAATTATTTTAAATGTGCTGGGGTTAAAAAGTCTGTGTTTATGTTTTTTGACCTTTCTCGTGGTTGTTTTTGTGCCAGTGTGGGAAAGGAAAACAAATCCTCTTTCTTTTTAATTGTTACCACAATTTTAGATGGATTAGTTTTGAACGGTACCAAATAGAAAATAATTATTCTTTCTGCTTTTGCAGAAGAGGCTGTGGCCAAGCTGATGGCTCAGATGAGCTCTGGTTTCAGGTGCTTTGCCAAGGAATGCCTTTGCTTCAGTTACTTGGTTTCACTGCACAATTTCTCAGTCTGCTGCTTGAAATTTCTGTAGTTGTACATGTTAATCAAGGTTGTCACTTGAAAACAACTGCCTGTATTTAATTAGGATTGCAAATTTGAAAGTTAGATCAATTTTGAGAAAATACATATAAACCCTAATAAGCTTGAAACCATTTTTGTGTAAAGTAGCTCAAAATTGAATATGTAAATGCTATGCTGTGGGAGTTAGATGGGCTGTTACAATTTAAACTTACACTTTTAATGCCTCTTTTCTCCCTCTGAAATCTGAGGGCTTGAAGTAAGTTGCTGTTGTGAAAAAGAATGTTGGGGACTTACAGTTCTAACTTCTCAAAGATTTATTTCCTTTGCTCAACAAATACATAATCTTACTTTTCCTGTGATTTGAGCATTCATGAAGCAGTCTCAGGTGGGGGGTCTAGAAGGAAAGTGTGATAATAGTGTGAGTTTCTCAGCTCTCCACATAAGTGAGCTGTTAAAATGAATGTTACTGCCCATGGTAATTAATGAACTCCTCTGTTCCAGCCAAGGAATATTGCAGGACAATATTTTCCTATGATGGCTCAAATGATGAACTCAGCTTTAAAGAAGGCGAGATCATTCAAATAATCAGTAAGGTAAGAAAGTTTGCTCTGCTCTGACCACGTGTATGGCTTTGATGAATTTTGTACTGGGAGGTCTTGTATGAATTGGGAACCAGGAGGGTCTGCTGGAGTAGATTTTCCTGTAGGCTGATTTCTCTCATGTGAGAGTTAACTCTGCTTCTGCACTCGATGGAGATACAGATGGCTTCCAAGATCATTCCAGAGCAGGAGGTTCCCTTGGGGTCCTCCAAGGCCAGTGGGATCAGTGTACACTCAGTACCAAATGCCTCTTCAGTGAGGAAATGGGCAAAGCTTTGCAAACAGCCCCTTTACCTTCAGAAACACTTGCTTTTCCCTGGTGGTTCAGAATAACCAGACAGAAATTAGTGATGCTTTGTCTGTAAGGGAAATATGATTCTTTAGTTGAATGTTCTCATTTCTGTTGAATTCTGAAAGCACCTTTTTGGTCAATCATTTTGTTGCAGACATGGTTCTAAACAGGAAATAAACCTACCCATACTTAATTTCCCTGCTCTATTCTGCAGCCTTTTGTTAGTTCATATGCCTGTTCTTAGGGAATAATGACTTATCTAAAAAAGTGGAAAGTTTCATTCTTCATCTTTTTACTTTCACTCAGTTGCAGAAGAAAACTTAACAGATTTTTCTTTAATTAGTTTTAATTTTATGGAATTAATTGATATTTTGAGTGTTGTTGATCATAAGTACTGTGGAAAATAGTTTTGGAAGGCCCTTGTGTAAACAGAGCAACCCTTGCCCCATCTGCACTCAACCTCTTGCCCCTCTGTCTTTTTAAACTAATTTATCCCAAGTACACACTGGTCCAAAGGGGAGCTAAGAAGAGTTGTCCAGACTGAGTGGCATCCCTGCCCATGGCAGGAGGTTTGACCTGGATGATCTTTCAGGTCCCTTCCAACCCAAACCATTGTAGATTTTTGTGAATTTTTTGGATCTGAGGCACAGAGGGAAGCTGTTACTTATGCTGATAAAGTATAACATCATACTTTCTGTTAGGGACAAAGGCCTTGATCCAGTGACATCATGTAATGGAAATCTCTGCCACTGAATTAATTATCCAATATTTTGTTTTCTTTTGTCATAGTATGGTTATTTTTTCTTTCAGTGGGGTGTATTCTTCTGCTTCTTCACCCTTGTCAGACCAGTGGAGCTGATCCATCACATCAGAATCACTTTTATTTAGTAGAATTGTGCATCATGCCAATAACATTTGAAGTATTTACTGAATAACTTGCTGGTCAAGGAAGCTGAGAAGATCAAATGTTGTGTGTTAGGTCTTAACTGGCTTTATGTACTTTCCTTCTCTTTGCAGATCTTATCCTTATACCCTTATCTGAGATGACGTAATAGAATTTCATCCTGCATTTTAGAAAACAAACAAAAACTGACCAAATCTGATCTGATGTGCAGCTGTTTCACCTTGTTAAGTTGGCCAGCTTCAGACAAACAGTTGCTTTATGTTGTGTGTAAAAGGGAAAAAGTTGTTGTGTAACTATTTCTGCTCTGAGGAAGAAGTAAATATTGGTTGAAATGACCTGTTGTTTGTTTTAGGACACTGGAGAGCCAGGCTGGTGGAGAGGAGAGCTCAATGGTAAAGAAGGAGTCTTCCCAGATAACTTTGCTGTTCAAATACAGGAGTCTGATAAAGACTTCCCTGTAAGTTCTTACACCTATTGTTCAGTATCACAAAGAAGTATTGATGAAAATGCAGAGAATAAAAGAGGTCACAGCACATTATGCTGCTTAAAATACTACAATTGTGGCAGTTTTAACTTTATCTTGACCTAGTTGTATAAAAGAAGATGAAAAGATTAATCTTTGTGTTTAACTTGTCCATGAATACTAGAGATGTGTTTTTTTGAGATAAACTCTAATTAATGAGGATGATCAGGTCATTTAGAAAAGGATGTAGTTGTGATATCATGGTGTTACATGTTACTGATTACTGAATTAAACCCTTACTGTTTAGGAAGGAGATAAGCTGTTGGTTTTTTCCATCTCAAGTCCTTAAGTAACTGTAATTACAAAATGCTGAGTGACCCCTCTGGGTCTGACTGGGATTTTTCCATGTCAAAATTTGCAGTAGACTGCAGTATATGAACCATATTTTTGGGGTGGGATTTTGAAATATTTTTTCACTCTCTCGTGTACTAACTTGTAGAAATTCATGTATTCATGTAGTACTCTATGATCTTGGAATTTTGGTGCTCGTTTTACAATTCTCTTTTGTTGAGATTAGTGTGATGTTTTGGTTCTGTCACGTTTGTGTCACAAAGATGGTTGTGTTAATCCCCAAATGTACATCAACCCCAGGTGGAATGGATTCAGCTCCATATCAGGAGTTATTAATTTATCATTTATCCTGAGTTGCCTCACATACACAGAAACCTACCTACCCCCAGTCAGAATTTTCTTTTCAGATGAGTTCTCAGCTGTGCAAGGGTGGCATAAATGCCATAAAATACAAGAAGAGAAAGTAGGTAGCATTGCTGTTTCACAATACAGAATTGTTTCCTACAGAGAGTGGGAAAAACCCATTCTTTTACCCTAAACAGCATTTCCTTGCTTTGATCTTTTATTCTGCTTTGTGTGCAGTGTCTCAGCACAGGGATTCACCTTGCACTGAGCAGCTTTGAGGTTCAAGGCATTGGGTGGCTGGTGATCATAATCAGCTATTTGATACTGACTTCATAAAGCACAGAGCAGAACTGTATAATGGCAAGTTGATGCTGAACTCTATTGAATTGTTTTTGGTTTAGTCAGCAGTGCTGCATAGCTGATTATTTTGGGGGGGGGAGAAAGAAAATAGAATCTTGTTACTTAGGTTCACTCGCTTTTGTGTCCTCTGAAACTGGAGAAAGAAATTGAATATGGGTTCTCCTGCTTGCTTAATTACATTTCACATGCTAGAATAAAATCTTGCTGCATTAAAAAGAATTTATTCAATAACTGTAGGGGCACAGAAGTGAAATCCATCCTTAGCAACTGTTTTAAAAATACTCACTGTGAGGTGTTTTTGGAGGGGTTGTGTTGGGCTGAGCCTGTATGGTTTCAGCAGTACCAGTGTGGAAAAAAAAGTGGTTTTGTAGGCTTTTGTATCATTTTATCAGGGAATCTTGTCCTTTGTACAACCAGATAGATTATCCTCTTCTAAAGCCATTTAATGACTCACATTCTGATGAGGGGTGGTGGAGATCTCTTCTGAGGGGTGCCAGTCTCCTGCAGCAGGAGAGAAATTCAACTTCAAGTGTATCAGAAAGTGATGAATGACTGTTTCAAAATAGTAATATCAATGTACAAACTGTTGCATTGTGATACTTTGTACATTTTTAATGGCTGGTGTTGTTTGTCCATCTTTCCCACTTAAAATGATAACGGAGCTCAAATCAATGTTTTTCTTGTAACTGCAGTCTTTGAGACAAATACTGCCAGCATCTATTCATTTTTCTTAAACTTGTAATTTAAAAGTCAATTAATTGAAGCTGTTCCTCTGATACTTAATTTAGAAATCTGTTTTTAGTGAAAGTGAACATTTTTGGTTCAAAAAATTACCTGGTTACTCTTTTAAACTGGCATTGCACTAAGATTGAGGTTTACATATTAAAATTAGTGTGATCAGAGCAATTCCTTTGACTACAAAAGATGAAATTACTGGATTTTAGGTTTTTTTTTTTCCATTTATGCACACTGCTGAACCACTGATTTCGTTTGAACAGACCTGAATTTTGTTCCTGAATTTTTGTAACTGGTTGTCTGGGAGATATCAGAAGAATTGTTCCAGGTCTTTGTGTTTCCTGTCTGAATTGATTGCCTCCTTTGTGAAATACTTTGAAATCAGCTGGTAAACAAGCTGTTAGAGTATGCAAAAGGCAAATGAGGCTGTCTTGGATACAGAGAATATCTGTTTGCTTGCTTGTTTGACTTTGATTTTTTTCCCCTTCATTTTGCAGAAGCCAAAGAAACCTCCACCTCCAGTTAAAAGTCCAGGTATGTAGTACATGGTCTGAGAAATTTCAGAAGCAGTGCATGACTTCAAAAGAAAATTTAGAAGTAGCTTTATATTTCCTAGTATATGCAGAATAATGCAGCCATAGTCACACTTTGAAGTTACTTTTCATACTTGATGTGTTTTGCTGCTGCTGTATATTTTTAAAATGATGATGGAGCCTACTTTGGCAACATTTTTACAATGGCTTACCATTTTCTGGGCTCAAGTGGGTGTTCATAAACGGTATTACCCTCCTTGCAAAAGAGGAGACACATGGTGTGAGTCCTATTTTTAATTAGTGACCAAGATGATTAAAGCTCTTTGAGAAATATCTATGGTTTGCTTTTGCATTCAGCTGCACGACCTGAATTGCCAACTGGAGAGAAGAAATTCCTTCCTTTGAGGCCTGAAGAAAAAGGTAAGGACAGTTTTCTTCTGGGTGAGTTGGCTGCTCTGGCATTAGGCTCTCTGTTCAGGAGCCATCACACAAACTCCCTTGATACCATCTACTGAAGTTGCTGTGTGTGTGATGTTACAGAAATAGCTTTGGGGTGGTTAGAGGAACTGCTAAACTCTGTTGAAATGTTTATTTTTTGTTATTGCACTAGATTCTGAAGATTATTGCACTGCACAGTAACATGGTAACTATAAATCCATGAAGGGGTAGTTCTGGGACAGTGGCTGCAGTTTTGAGCAGCAGTAGTAAGTCACTAGAAAGGGCAACATTAACTGCTGCAAAAGTCAGTCTGATCAAAAGTGTTTTGAAAGAGCTACACAGAACAGGTACAAGACTCCTTAGATAGATGTTGCAGTCACAATAGTCAGAAATAGAGAATTCTTGTCCTGTTAATTCTTGCTATATTCCATATTTTCAAGTTCCACTGAATTTGGAGACATTTACTGTTGGAGACATTTACATTTACTTTTATTCTTAAAATTTAAAGGACACTTTTTTCCAGAGGCAGAGCTGCTGTTGTCACCTAAACAGATTCTAAAAGGCTTCTTTCCATGTTTGAAAATCTTGCAAGTTAAAGACCTTGCAGAAGAAATCTGGTGTTCCTTCAGCTTAACCAAATTACAAAACCACTTTGTCCTGTGGATGGTGAACTGTGGCTGACCAGCAATTCTACCAGTGAAGCTGCTCATGGGTTTCTTGGCTTCCTTGGGCAGTTTTTATTGCCCCCATTTCAACAAGGCATCTTTTCAAGTATTGAATATGGAAAAAGTTAAAGTCAGTTCTATTTGTTCTGTATGTGAGCAAAAAAGTAATTTTTATCTGTTGGAGCAGTATCTTCAGGTGTGAATTGAGATCAACTATATGATTCCAGAAATGTTGATCACCTGGCTCCTTTCAAATTCTTCTAAAATGAAGCAAATTTAATTTTCAACTGGTTCTGTTTGGACTATAGTGTTAATCTTTACACAGTTGAGCTCAACTGTTCCTGGAGGAATATAGGAAAAAATATTGCATGACACCATCCAAAAAACATAGGAATGTGAATTGTTCTACAAAATTACCTAAGGTAGAGAACTCTTCTTTACCCAGCTACAGGAAATGATGGAGGAAAAATTTGTCACATATTCAGTTGCAGATCAGGTAATGAAACTTACTTTTTTAGATAGCACTAGTGTTTTACTGGAATATATGCCCATTTATCAGTGCAGTTGTACTAGTGGAAAAATAGTCCTGTCAATACTAGTAATTAAACCCATTAGGTATGAAATTGTTCTGTAACTAGTTCTCAGGAAAAAAAAAATTAATTGAGCAGGTCTAATCAGAAGCTATCAAACCATGTCATTTTTTATGCCTACTGGGAAACTAATAAATCTACCTTTAATTGCAATCAAAAATTGGTCAAAAATTAAAAGTAGGGTTTCTATGAGTATTTCTGTATTTATAGTGAAGGACTCTTAGTGGTGTCATGTAGAAATTTTTTTCCAGTGTAAATGTGTTCAGATGTGTATCTTTTATTTCCATTACAAAACTGTTCCTTTTTAGCCAACACTCTTTTTCATTGAGGAGCAAAATCCAAAAAAGACAATGTCATTTTGTCCAGCAGATGTGCCCAGTTTCCATGCTCATGGTGAACCTTGGCCTTCGGTATTAACTTATTCCACTTAGCTATAGACATTTTTTATATTCAGATTTTGAGTGGGAGTATGAGAAGGGAGAACTGACAGGAATAGGCTTTGGTAACAGCATTTTTTCCTGCCCTGTTTATGGACTCACTTCTTTTTAAAAGCAAAAGGGGTAATTCTCAGCTTGTGCTCAGCATAGCTTCACAAAAGCCAGTTGATCTGCAGTTAGTGCTGGCTGGTGCTGGGTGTTTAAAACTGGAGGTGGTGTGTTTTGGGTGGGCAGGCAGGAGCAGCTGGTGCCTCCTGGGTGTCAGCTTCCTGCTTTACACAGGGCAGGCAGCCCCACCGTGTGGCACAGCCTTCCACTGCTTCAGCATCATCCTGCCTTTTTAGCTCCCTGCTGAGACTGCAAGGAGGTGCAGCCACTTTGGTTTTTGCTCAAATCTCCTCCTGATGTTCAAGTGTTCCAAAGCAAGAAGCCAGTTCTGCCCCTGAGCAATGATTTTGACAGAAGTATCTCTGGGATCTGTTTTGCTTCCCAGTATTCCTGTGAATACTGGGAATGGAATTCTTCCCATTTTAGGGTTGGAGGGATGCTCAGTGGCTGCAGGAATTGCCAAAGGAAATCAGTCCTAGACCTGGCAGTGCAGGCACTTTGCTGGCATGGAGCTGGAGCAAATACCCAGCCTTGCTCCCAGATCCATAGCATATGTAAACATTTTACAGCAGATCAATACTTGGTTAAAAGCAAATTGCAGGAGGGGAGGATGGGGAGAATCGAAGCTGAAGGTCACTCTCTCCATCCCAGTTTACTGATTTACTGCCCTAAAAGGGGCAGTAACTGTAATGAACTGTAGCCCCTTGCTGTAACCTAGCAATTATTTTTTTAAATTCTCAGTACTTTGTGTATACTGAACTGTGGCATGGTTTTACAGGGAAAAGTAGAAGGTTTGCTCTGGCTATCCAACAGGGCAGGGTTAGGACACATGGGTTGAAACCCATTCAGCTGTTGCTTGTAAAGCAGCTTGAATTTTTCAGTGCCCCATATATTATATGCCAGCTCCTCTGGACAGGATTCATTTACGTCATGCAGTCACTAAACAAATAAATACAACTTTTTTTTTTTTTTTTTAAATTATCCATACCTAATTTCTATCTCTTTGTAGGAAGGTAGACTTTAGATAAATAAATGTTGCTATTCAGATAAGACCTCATTTCTCTCTCCCCCTTCTTCCGTAGATAAATTAGGCTGCTTGTATGTGTAAGAAGTCTAGTTACAGTAAAATAAAAAACCCAACCTCTTTAAAAGGAAATCAGATGAATCTGTAGAAAAGACAAAGCAGTACAAAGATTTTTGGTTCTTAGCTGTCATTTGCAGTGCAATAATGTGAATCCATAATTTATTACTACTGTTTCGTGTCAGTAGGAAGATTTATCTTTCTTTAAGATAAATCTTTTTGAGCTCAGGTAAGTAGTTTATATGTTTTGATAAGGTGTCATTGAAGACACTTGCCTATCTTATTTTTTATTTTGATCTTCAAAGAAGGCATTTCTGACAGCAGGTGCTTTCTAATTGATTAGCAGTGTAACAATTCTAGACAATGTGGGGTTTTTAAAATGTGACTTCTTTTGTCAGATGAAAAAGGAGCTTTGGATCAGAAGCCTTTGAAGCCACAAGCTCCTCAAGTACCACCCAAGAAGCCTATTCCTCCAAGCAAGACCAACAGCTTACTGAGAGCAGGGCTCCTGCACCCAAAACGCCCAGACAAACCTGGGTTGCCATCACCTGCATCCAAGTCAGTATAACTGAAACTGCAGTCTCCAAGTACATTCAATTTGATTTATTGGTTGATCTTCCTCTGTGGGAAGAAATGTGTGCTTTAAGGGTGAAAAGGATGCAAGGATAAGTTTTGCCTTATGCCTACTTGTTGTCTTAGTTCTTCAAGTCTTTATTAATGTGAACTTAGATATCTGTCTCAAATCCTTTGAGACACTGAATCCATCTCAGAGTCAGTATTGGAGCATAACTGACCATGGGGCAGATGAAATTGCTCATCTGATGGCTGCTGTAGCTACAGGAACAGGGTAGAGTAAAAGAAGGTGGAATTATGATTGAGAATTATGATTGTGTAGAAGAAAACCCTGAAAACTTGAGCTGCCTCAGTGTTCAAGGCCAGAGCACTTTGTATAGGGTAAGAGAGAGGGAAGGGAAGAACTGAGCACAGGTAGCTTTACTGGGGGTACTCACTGTGGCTCCTGTCTGCTTCTGGGGGAGGAAGCACTTACTACAGAACCACATCCAGATTCTCTACTCTTGAGCCTTCTCACTTGAGTTACTGGATAAATAAGGGACAAATACTTCTACATCCACTTGGGTTTTTTTTTTCCTCATGAATTTGAAACTTTAACAAAGACTAATTTTGCATCCATACAATCTCCCACATGTAGAATTTTCCTTTCTCTCTCCATCATAGCAGTTGCTAGGCCCTTACCCACAAGTGTAAACCAACAGCTGACTGGTAACTGTCCCTTTGGGATGTTCAGTTCTCTTGAAAGAACTGTGAGAAAGTGAGGTTGGAATACACTTGGCCTTGGGCAAATAAAGCAGACAGCTGCTACATCAAAGAGCTTGCACCTTAAGTAACTTTTCAGTATAGAATTTTGTTATATTCACTTGGTATTTCGGTGACTTTCCCAAGTAAAGATTATTTTTTAAGAACCACTAGTCATATTCTTTTCTAGCTTAGAAAATAATTATTGCTGTAAGGGGATGCACATGTGCAGTTAAATAGAGGTCTGTAGTAAACTGTGGGCCTTTAATAATTGAAACCTTTAAATCCTACATATTTAAATGTCTGAAAGTTTTTAACATTGTTTTAGGAAGATCAGGCTGCTGTCTCTTTTGCTACTGCAGTAAAACTTACAGGCTTTGGGAGGTGAATTGATGAAAGGGACACAGTTTATATATGGCATATACAGACCAACCAGGTGATCAGGCCTGGTCAGCATGGGTTTGTGAGGGCAAGAATTATGAAGGAAAATGTTGCCTATTCTTTTTTATTTATTTTGGGGGGTGGTGGTGTTACTACTTTGGATTTTTTTTGTTGTTGTTCTTTGGGTTTTTTTGTCTGTGAATGATGTGAGCAGGTATGGAAGGAGTGCATGGCAGAACAAAAGCTACAAGTTGGCTTTTTCCATATCCAGCAAGAAATATCTTGTTCTTGTCAGCCTTTTTTCCTGTACAGGAAGATTTCTTTGATATCAAGGAGTCAGTTTTTGAATTATTTCAGGAAGTATTAGTGAAAATGTTATTCAGCTCACCTGTTGTTTGAGGTGTAATATTTTGGACTGAAATGCCAAAGTGTGTCCTATAGTAAAAGTTCTGGATTATTTTCACATGGGTTTTGTGCAGCTCTGACAACTCTGCAAGAGCTGGAACAGAAGAATTGGTTTTCATAGGAGTAGAATTGATCTCCAGAAGCCTTGATTTTAAAACAAGGCTTTAGAAAGTGATAAAATCTACCATAATTTTTCAGTTTGCCTCTAATTCTTGGTATGTTTCCCTTTTTAACTATTTCATCTCTTGACTAGGTGTGTTTTATTTCTTTTTTCTTACCACAGAACTAATGGAGAAGTTGTTACTCTTCGACCGAAATCTGAAGTTGAGCCAGTAGCAAAACCAAAGTTAGACTCTGAACCATTGCCACTCAGACCAAAATCAGTAGAGGTAGATTCACTTGTGGTAAAGAGCTCTAAAGAGTCAGGTAAGAAAAGAAATGTTCTTTTGGGCTTTTCTGTTTGGATTGCTGTGTTTTACAGGGCTGGAATAAGCTTTTTGAGTGATTTACTCACAATGCCACGGAGTGCATTTGTGCCTGTGTGTCTTTTCAGAAGGGCTGTAGGCAGCTGAAGGTAAGATGAGCAGATGTCAGCAGGATATTTGCAGGTAGCTGCTGAGCTTTGGGTTGTGACAGTGAGCAGGAAGGGAGACAGAGATAATGGATGGTTCTTCCAGTTTGAAAGCTTGTTTTTTTTTTGCTGCCACTTTCATCTTGAGTTTTTTATGAAGTTGTTTTCTTAATAGCTGGTTCAGTTTGTTCTGCTCTTGCAGTTCCAATAACTTTGCATTTCTAGCTAACTTCAGAATTCTTAGTATTGCCATTACCTTCAGCTTCCTGTGATTTATTTCAGAGCTATTCCAGATTTTGACTTTATCATTCCTTAAATTGGGGCCTTAAAAAAGCATGGAGCATTGCACATTTGAATAGCATGCTTATAACTTTGCTTAAAGCACCTGGCATCTCCTTAATACTGAATATATCCAGTAAAACCCTTGACAGTGGTTAAAGCACCCACATTTAATGATCAGAATCTCTGAACTACTGTATTTATACCATTAGCCCTTGACTGACAGTGCAACTGATACCAGACCTCTGTGTGTCACTTAGGCAGACATCACCTGCTGTGGGCATATTTTTCTAAACTCTAAATTATTTATATTTTATGATTAACCAACTCAGAAAAAGCTGTAGTGAATTATACCTGCAGTGTTCATCCTGCGTATCTGAAATGCAACTTTTTGTTTCAGAAAAGATTTTAGTAATAATAAATTTTAAAATACTATAAATAAAATTTTTTAAGGCAAATTATGATATTCTAGTTGTCAAATAGTTGGTCCAAAGTAGAATAAATTCATTTGGAAGATAAAAATAATGCATTAAAAGAACGGAAGCAGTTTAGGAATAGAAAAGAATACACCTGAAATTTTTCATTGACCATGTTAAAATATGCTTTTTAAGTGTAAATGCTTTATGTGAGGAAAGGTTAATTAATGTATATCTTTAATTCAGAAGTTAAACTACTCAGATTAGATAGTAGAAAAAAATTCTTTAATATGAGGGTGATGAGGCCCCAGCACAGGTTTCCCAGAGAAGCTGTGGCTGCCCCATCCCTGGAAGTGTCCAGGGCCAGGTTGGAGAGGGCTTGGAGCAGCCTGGGATAGTGGAAGGTTAAAGTTCCATTCCAACCCAAGCCATTCTATGATTGTCAGCTTTCTAGCTAGGGTAATAAATTCTATGATTATCTATAGGGTTGTGCTAGATGTGTTACTGTATAGCATAATATCATTGGGGGCTGCAGCACTGAGCCTATGAAAAGAGCTGGAATGTCTTTTTTATTTTTCTTTACATCCAGTTACCTTGACATCCTTATAACCACGGTGGCAACATAGTACCTGTGCTGTCAGGTGTTCATGTATATACTACAACTCAGGATAGTCTGTGGTAGAAAAAGAATAATTTTACACAGATTGAGAAAAAAATAAAATCTATGAATTTTTTTTTGCCAGCATAAGTTTTTACAGGCTTATGGAGAAATTAAATTTTAATAGCTAGATGGGGCAGGGCACAGGGGTGCACAGCAGGCTCATGGGTGAGGTCTGTTCAGTTCTGTTTGGTGCACAGCAAGCAAAGGAGGCTCAGGGGGGGCTGCAGCACTGAGAAGGGTCAAGGAGCTGCAATTGAAGGAAAGTTTCAGAACTCCTGTTTTATCAAACTGACATTCCTTAAAACGATCTGCATAAGTGACTCCTACTGCTGTTGTGACAAGGGACTGATCCAAACTCCTGCCAATAAAATGTAATGAATCTCATGCTCTAATTCTCTACATACTGTGCTGCTAAAGACATAATACCCTGAGCAGCCAGGGCTATATAAAACTATAAAAAAAAGATATTTGGTTTTTATATAACATTTAAGACTGTTTTAACCTTACAATAATTAGAATAGGTATTAATAAAAGATGAGGGAAAACAGATGGCTGGGACTGGCAACTGCTTTGCCAGAATCTTTATTTTTTATTTCCTCCCCCCCTCTTCAGGTTATGATCCTAAGTAGATAAATTTTTAGGAAATAATTATTATATATTTTTTTTTAAAATATGGGTCCTGTTTTTCTGCAACTTAGTTTGGCCATGAAGTGAGATTTAGATTGAGCCACTTTCAGTTTGGCATAAGAAGAAGCTGTAAATATTCTGTTATGGAAAAGCCAACTCACCCTGTGCCAAAATAATGCCACCAGCCATCAGATACAGACAAAGAATCAGAACCATTTAGAAACATTGATCACATTGAAATAACTCCTCTTGAAGTTTTATTTGGAAAATTGCATAAATGTTTCTCTGTTTGATTAGAATCAGGTACTGTAAAAGACTAAAGCTCTAATACTGGCATGCTGAACATGTAAAGCAATTCTGTTTCTTCTACAAATGTTTCTTTTTCCTGCTTTGTAAAATAATTTTTTGTTCAGAATCTTTTTCTAGACATTCCTCTCCTTGACTTTTCTTTCCAGATTTTGTTTCCTATCCTGTTTGCCATGTTTCCCTTCTTACGTGTCAGGAAATTACCCTACCCTTCTCCATTTTGGTAAGATAACAATCTCTAAGGAAATCCAAATGCTTTATTCCATACACATATCCTCTTAACATCGTGAGTGTGGTTTTCAGTTGCAATTATTGGTATTAGAATTCTTGGGTTTCTATTAAAAATGCACTTTTTTTGGTTTGTTTGAATGCCTGTTTTCCTTAGCTGCTAAAGAAGTTACTTTAAGTAGGCTTTTCCATTAGGAACTGGTGGGGACTAAAAGGAAGAAAAAATTTATAGTTGAGCTATTGATAAGCCAAATTTAGTGTTTGTTTGTAGTGAAATGTGTTCAGTACCTTTAGCACGTCTGGTGTAAGTAGGTTGAATGGCTTTATCATTCTGTACACACAACACAATCATGCAGCTTTTGGGCACTTAAATATTTTATAGCTTATAGCTGTCCCCTGAATTTTTGGGGAGAAATCTCAGCAAGATGAGTAATAGGAGAAGGGGTGCCATCTTTTTCCTCCACAGATTAATGTGAGTTCTTATCTTGTAAAATATTGGATACATTTCACTTCAATCATGGGTATTTAAACCCCAGCCACGTGAGATGATGGAACCATAATTTCTCCAGCCACCCTTCAGCTTTGCTTCTTTTTTGAAGGCCTTTTTAAGACAAACTGCTATGAATACACTTGAAGCATTCACAAATCTTAACAAGGCTCTCATTAATTGTACCTGTCAAAGCTCCTAACAGCTCTGTGGTGGATCCATGGTAAGCTTGTAGAAGAGACATTTCTAATAGTCTGTCCTATGTAACTTTAGGCTTAGCTCATCTTCCTAGAAAGGTGCTCTTGCTCAGTCTTAAAGTCCTTTTTTTGATCCAGATTATTTCCAGATGTGTGGTATTGCTCTTTTGACACTGTGATGGGATTTCCTTTAACAACTGCTCACAAGCTGTCTGTAAGAATCTTATTTGATAAATCATTTTATTTATTGAAATGAGTGTAGACTGTGAGCTTTCAATGGATTTCGTCAGTGTCTCTATTGTTTTAATTGTATATTGGTTAAATTTTCTCTAAATAACTAAAAATACTGTTTAAAAGAAAACCAATCAAATAAACCCCCTAAGCCCACAGTAAAACCAATCAACCTACCACCACCAGCAAAAAACCCAAACTCCAATCTCCACCAGCCTGTCTTTTAATTTCTTCCCTATACAAAAGCAATAAATTGGAAAAGTAAAAACAAAAATTCAAGTACAGTCAGAATTCCCTCTGACTGGAATCTGCTGGCAAAATCTTAATGTTGAGCAGTTCTCTCAGGTGTAACAAATTCCTTTAGAGGCTCTTAGAAATATGGACAAAATCCTTGACTTTTGTATCGTCCCACCATCTATATTTAAATAGTACAAAGTTTAGGACTGTAGCAGTCTTCAAGCCTTGTAAATATTGTGATTTTTTTTTTTCAAATCATACACTTTTCTTAATAAATTCTTAATATTCTTAATATGCCTGATGTTTACTGTTTGTGGAGACAGGACTGGCGTCACAACCTTAGTAGCAACTAAATTCATAATTCTTACTTAAATTTCTTGCAAAATGATTTGTCATTTCTGTGGAATGACAAAAGAGGGATCATTTAAAGTCAGGAATTGGTGAGCTGAGGGAAAAATGCATGAAAGTTTTTCTTGTTACCTTTTTAATGATACCTAACATAAATCCTAACTTGCCCTTTGGCAACCTGGCCTGGTGGAAGGTGTCCCTGCCCTTCAGGGATCTTTAAGATCCCTTCCAACCTGAGCCACTCTGTGACTCTCACAGCTTTGTACTCTGGGTTTAGTAAGAATTCAGTCAAGCCCATGAAGATGAACCCATGGTCACTGTTGCTTGCAGTGTGTTAAATTAAATATTTTATTGACACAGACTAGGACAGAAATCCCTTCTCATTTATTTCTCCCTCATCCTCTTTTCCGTCAGCCGCTTGCCATTCATCGCTCTTCTGTTTCTTCCTTCTTTTTTTTTCCTCCCCCGCTTGTTTAATTGCAGGTGTGATTGCATGTTTGCAAAAGACTGACATTCTCTTGAACAGAAGTGAAAAGCAGCAAAACTGATTGGTAGCAGTGCTACAAAGGAATGGGTGATGAAGTAGGTCTGATCAGGGCTGTCCAAAGGAGCTGAATGTTCTAAGGCCTTCAAGGATTTTAGTGCAGAGAACACATTAAAATCAATTAAAACATTCAGTGGAGAACTCAGTACCTACAGGTGTAAATTAGCTTTGACAATGTGCAAGTAAAACTTGCATTAATCAGATGATTTTTAAGGCATCCAGACACTGAGGGGATATGAATGGTCTGGCTCAGTGTACCCAAGGCTTTTTTCTTATCTGACCTTTAATGGGAACGTAGGAAAAGAAATATTGTAGGTTCTATTTGCTAAATCATAATGTCAAGTAAGAATCAGAGATCATGAAAAAAATCAAACCCAAAATCTTGAATGTTTTTTACGGTACCTGTAGTAAATTCTGTGTGGCATTTTAGTTACAGTCTATAGAATAAGTGATGAATTTGGGTTGTAAGTGATATATCATAACTGTAATATTATGTCAATGCTTAAATAAAAAACACCATTCAATCTCACTAAACATCTGTTGCCAGGTAAGTATATTTATTGTTGCGGAGAAAAGGCTCAGTCCTGTTGTTACTTAGGTGAAATAGGTTACTAAGACTAGTTGTGGTCAGTTCTTCCTATTACCAACCTTTTTCCTGAAGTTGCCTGTTCCCTGAGGATGTAAAGCATTTCTGCTGATCTCAGAGAGAGAGTTTACCTAGAGGTGTGAGCATAAAGAGACTAATGAGCATAAAGATCTGTGTGATTGAATAAAGTATGAGAGTGGAGTTTTGAAGTGTTTTGTTAAAGACTTTATGAAGTTGTGTGTTATCTTTAGATACTGAACATGAAAAAACCACCCTGCACACACACAGGTGCAGTTAATATCTGGTTAGCTTTCACCAGCATGTAGAGTACACTAGTATGTACTTTACCATTTTGCTTTTATTTTTGTCTTAGTCACTAAACTTGCATTTTCATGCTTTTCATGCAAGTTCAGTGATGAGAAAATACGCTCTCAGGTAGTTGAATATGGCAGCTCTAGAAAAAGTAATAAATATATTTTCTGCAGATGCTGCCATGTTGCTAGAGCATTTCTTCTGTTCACACAAATTAACTTGAATTTAAGTTCCAGTTGAATTAGTTATTTTTTTTCAGGGGGGAAAATACATTTTCCTGGATATGTCAAAATCATGCAGTTGTTTCAGATAGCTCACGTGTTGTAGATGCTGAAAATCCTTGAAACAATAAGAATTCTGATAATTCTTTTTCTGTGTCTCAAGTTAAAAAAAAAGTGATAAAAAGAACACAGCAAAACCTTCTGGTCTTGATGGTGGTCTCTGTTTTCATCTTTTTGTAGATCTGTTAAGCTTTGATGATGTCATAGCNTTTCCTGGATATGTCAAAATCATGCAGTTGTTTCAGATAGCTCACGTGTTGTAGATGCTGAAAATCCTTGAAACAATAAGAATTCTGATAATTCTTTTTCTGTGTCTCAAGTTAAAAAAAAAAAAAGTGATAAAAAGAACACAGCAAAACCTCCTTGTCTTGATGGTGGTCTCTGTTTTCATCTTTTTGTAGATCTGTTAAGCTTTGATGATGTCATAGCTACCTCAGATAATCTGTCACACCCGACTGCGAACCGGCCCAAGATGCCTGGTAGGAGGCTGCCTTCCCGTTTCAATAGCAGTAGTCCTGTGAGTATTTTGGTGTGTTCTCCTAGTAGGGAACTGAAAACTGGCTTCCCAGGAAACAGGACTGCACTGGGGAGCAGTCTTGTGAGCCATTTATGTGAAGAGCAAAATGCTGCAGGGGTTCAGTGTCTCTAGATTTTGTGTGTAGGGAGATCCATTCCCTACAGGGAAGTGAATGTCAGAGAAACAACTGGAACTGTGTTGCTGCTGAAGGAGTGTTCCTGTTGCATGGGGTGCTGCTGCAGGAAATGCTCAGCTCTTCTGGCCTCACTGATGGTGAAATAGGTGTTGTACATACTCACAGGTGTGAAAGTGTCTAATTTAGTGACTTTGACAATTGGCAATAAATTTGACAATTACAATAAACTTGTAATTTAATGCTGCTGTAATGTTGGGCTTGTGATCTTAGTGCTGATACGAGGTTGGCAGACAATGAGTAGCAAGTAGAGCAGAGTCCTTGAAATCAGTTTTTGTCACTGGATGTTGCATAGTTAGTCATGCCAGTTACCATCTACAGTTAATGCCCATTTGTGTTTTATGGAAGCACCCACAGCCTCCCAAAAGCATCACAGACTTAAATATTGCAAATATGCTTGAAAATCCTGCCCAAGATTGTCCTTTGTTTGATTTGAGTTCAGCTGCATGTGAGGAAGGAAAGCTCTGACTATCAGGGACAGAAAAGTTTTCTGATGTAGCAATTTAAGTTTAGTTACTTGGTTTTCCCCTTTACTATCGCATTTTTAGAAACATGTGAAAGTTTTATTTACTTTTTTGGTGTTTGTTTTTGTTTTTTTTTTTAATTCTGAAAACCTTTTCATTCCTTATGAATGGTTTACCAGGCAAGTCAAAATGTGGGTCCAGAAAAAATTTTGAAGGTGCAGAAAGAAGAAGAAAGTGCCAAACCAAAGCCAGGTGAAACAAAGAAGGTACGATACTACCAAGGAGCCAGAGGAGTAACAGGCAGCTTGGTGTTCTGCTCATCAAAATTGCATTTCCAGTACAGGTTCATGCCACCATCTGAATACCAGTGTTTGTATTAAAGTACAAGTGAGCTGAGCCCTTTAGTATAAAATTCATAGTAAGAAATTTAGCATTGAAGTTGATTTATGCTTACAAAGTGCCTGAGTTTTGATGAGAACTGCTGTATCAGGTGATATTTCCCAATTAAGTTCCATATCTGCGCAGCCTCCTGACAGAACAACTGAGCAGATCAGCAAAGTGCACAAAAGTTTGTTAATAATGATCCAGTGGGATCCATTAAATCATGGGGGGTTTTTTTAGAGGACTGCAGTGTAAGTACTTTTTTTAGTGACTCCAGGAACCTCAGATAAATCTGTAATTAAGAGCTGTACAAAGTAACTGTCTCATATACTCCAGTAATCCATTCAAACTGGACATTGGTTTTTATCTTTTAGAAAATTAAGGGAACTTATGCCTGTTTATCTCCCATCCTGGTACAATCTGTGTGCTGTAAGCATTCAGTTCATAAAGATTTCACTTCTTACCTTTCTGCTGATTTATTTTTTCAGCCATCTGCATTCAGCCCACTGATTCCACCTTCATCTCAGAGACCAAGTTCTGTCATTCTCGACTTTTTACCTGGAGACCTCCAGCTTAAAGGAGAAACAGATGATGAAAAAATTTCTGTGGAAGAGCTCAGGACTCAGATTAATGATTTAATGGGTTTAGTAGATGCACTGAAGAAAGAGCATGGGTAAATATTTCCTTTGTCAATCTGCAAAGGGTTATATAGACATCTTATAAATGTCTTCAATGCCAGACTTTAAAAAAAGAAAGTTATTCTATGCTAATAACATATTAATACATAAATTCAGATATTTTCTCTTGAAATTGATCCTACTAAATGTCCTAAATACATGCAAATTTGATGTCAGGGTATTTTTGGAATTGATATGCATTTTTTCCCTCCTGCTTTGCACTCCTTCATCCATTACATCTTTTTGAAAGTATTTATTAAACAGTTTGTGCTTTCATTGTAAGGAAAAGTAGTTAATTTTTGTGGTAATGACTTAAGTACATGTGCAGTCCTTGTGTAGCACTGTGCACAAGTACTTGCAGTATTGACATGACTGGTAGGAACCTTAAATTCTAAGTAATTTATTCTCTGTAGAAGTAGCCAGGTTATTTTAGGTTATTTTAGCTTGAATTCAGCTTTAAATATTAAATAGCAGCACAAACTTTTAAGCAGCCTCCTTAAACTTGGGATTAAAAATTAGGAATAGGTGAATAGCAGTAGGTAAGAAGTTTTGAGTGAGGGTTGAGACTTGTGGCCCAACAGATGTAACAATTCACTGGTGGTCATGTGCCTTGTTTTGTGAATCCCACTTGCAGAATTTAAACAAGGCCTGTGCATCCTGTCCTCAGTAGTGTGAAGTTTCCTTTTCCCCCTTCTAACTTTTATTTCTATCTTAACTACTGTTAGGAGAGAACTGGAAAAACTAAAGAAGGATTTGGAAGAAGAGAAGCTGTTGCGAAGCAATCTGGAGGTAATTTATCACTTTGGGAGGACATGGGGAGTTCAGGGCTGTGTAGGCTGGGATGTGATGTCACAGGAAAGTCTTAACCAACCTGTTCAGTCTCTTTTTGTGTTGCTGTTTTATTTTATAATTGAATGAATGCCTCATGAGGGATTTGTATGTATAGAGACGATCCAAGTTCAGCTTTCTATTTCTGGAATATTATTTCTAACAATCAGTGTGGGAGTTGGGGTGGGAGTTCAGTTTAGTGTTGCTAGATTCTGCTCTTTGCTAGAAATATGTCTAACTGGACAAGTTCCAAGGGAGACAGTTAATACTTTGCATTTATAAGATTGAAAGACCTATTTAATTTAGATAATCAAAAGAAAAACAGAGGAAAAGTAAACTTCTCTAAATTTTTGATGAATTGTTTAAATATTAAGTGTGGATGATTTGCCAAAAGAACAGAATGCATCTGAAAAATTTCCTTATGAATGAACACCACTCCTCAATTTACTGATGGAGAACACTACCTGCAGTGCAATGTGATGCCATTTAGTAGTTAACAGGATGAGCTCAATCTGGTACAAAAGGGCATTTTATTTGTGAAACAGTACATCTTGTTGGCTACAAAGCTACTTGAAACACATGAGAGAAACTACTGGTGAGTCCCTCTTTAATGTGACTCTAAAGCAATCAATGAAGATGCCTTAAATATGCAGTGGACATGAAGAGGATGTAACTCCAGGTGTCCTCTAAGTCCATTTCAAGAAATAGAAATTAATCCAGACAGTGTTTTGCATGAAAGGCTGTTTTGGAAGTTACTCCCAGGTGATGGTGCAGCATGACATGGAGACATGTCAGGTGATTCCATAACTCAGCTTTGACTTCTTTTTTCAGAGGGAGTTTATCTAGATAAACTGATTTATGATATTTTTGTTTGAAAACAAAAATATCATAATATATACCAGTACTGTAGTCAAATTTTTATTTAAAATTCCTGTTCATTTAGCAGTATAGTGGTACAAAATCAACTGTAAATACTGAGCTGTCAAATGCTTCTATGGTGCAATATAAGTGTCTTTGAAATGTGAAGGTTGTAACTTTAATGAAAGCTCTGAAGACTTTATAGCTACTTTAATACTGACTTTCTTTTCAAAATGTCTGTTTTTTCAGCTTGAAATAGAAAAATTGAAGAAAGCAGTGATGTCTACATGAGACAGCTATGGACTCAAAGTTTTTAACTCACCAGGAATTCAAAGCTGAACACAAGGAGAACTGACTCTTATTTTCATTATAATGGATGCTGGTGTTCTACAGTCTTAAAGAAAAAATATATAAAAAAGGGAATATAGTCTTGTATTTGGAGAGATAAGAAAACAAAAAAGAATAATGGTGTAATTTTTTTGCCAATATAAAAGAGGCCTTATTTCTTACTGTGCTGGAATTGCAGACCTTATTTTTTTGGTTTGCTTGAAAATACTACTGAATCTGTATAGAAAGGAGAGGGAATTCTTAATAGATTTTTATTGAATACCTGTAGCTTAATTTTTAAAGAGATCTATACTATAAATAGGGTGATCTGTCTTTGCAACTAATCTGTAAAATAGTCTGTTGGAAGGGATGGAATAACTGTATTGTAACTGTAGTCACTACTTTTCCCCTACATGCAAAAGGGAATATATGATATTTGTATAATTTTGGCAGTCTTACCCAGGGTTATGCTGTTGTGCCTGTCTGCAGTGAGAATATTAATACTATGCTGTTCATAAGTTGAGTAATGAGATAGGAATGTGTTAGTGCAATGAAGCAGGTGAAACTCCTATGCATTGTAGAAAGATTGAATGATCTAATCCAAGTAGTTCAGCAGAACGGTTTGTCACTTGCACTATTGGATTAAAAAGGGATTTAAGACTGAATTGTGAAATCATGACAAAATTAACTGTTAAACTGCAAAATGCAAGGAATACAGAAACAAAGCGAGAGTCCAGTCTTAACCTCTTGTGCCTAAAATATTGCAGTGTACAGCATGAAAGAGTAAACCTTAAGTCACAGCATCTGTACTTCTGTGTTTCTGAAGTCATCAGTCTTTCTAGTGGTTCAAGTATGCATCTTGATCTGTTTTTACAATAGTCAGGTTTTGTTTATAATATATATCCAAATAAATCCCTTTGGAACTTTGATACTCTCAAAAGCTCTCAATATTTATATATTTATGCCATAAACTTTCTCAGTATATTGTGTACCTCTAAACTTAAAAACATCTTTGTATTTTTAATGAGTGATTGGAACAATTGCTTTGACATCATTGTGCTGGTGTCCAAGATGGTGTCTTTATGGGAAAGAAGTTGAGATCTTGTGGATTACCATTATCTTTAACCCCTGGGCTCAAAACTTGCACCAGAATAATACATAAATAATATGCAAAGTGATGGGAGACAATGGTATTTATTGCTGTGTTTGTCTGATTAAAGAATTAAAAAATATACAGCTTTACAAAGCCAGTCAAATTCATTAGTTCTGTAATCAGCTCATCTCCTTTAGGTCTGCTATAACTTAAAAGACAAAAATATGCCACATAATTTGGCAATTTCACCAATGAAAGAAAGTAATTAAGCTTCTCGGGAGTAGTCATAACTATAGTAATTATTCAGTATATCACTCATTCAAGTGACATGGATGTGTTACTTCTTGAGAGTAATGGGATTCTTCCACAGTTGATATGTCATAAAACACAAATGTCAAAAAGTCAACTGGGGAATGTTTGTCCGTTGCCAATTCAAATAGTTCATGAAATCTCATTGAAAGCTGATCAATACACTATGCAGGTATTGAGGAATATTTGATAGTCAAATTGCTAGTAAGCTGATTCACTGTTAATGCTTTTAACCTTGAATTGCCCAAGTGCATCACAAATAAATTGAGGAATTGTGCTTCTTGTCAGACACTAAACTCCAGCCTGGATTCATACCTGTAAAGCAGGTGATGAAAAACCAGAATTGAGCCTAATGGAGGACCCAGTTTTGTTACATAAGCTCTTCACTGTGATTGGAGCACAAAACAAATCTTGGAAGGTGTTGCTCTTCAGAAATTGTGGCTGTGTGTGAGCTTGCAGAGGATGAACAGAGCAAGACAATCAGTTAAAGCCACAAATGAAAGGTGTTTGTTATTTAATGGCCTTTGTTCGCTATAGCAATAAATGACCCAAGTGCAATGACTTGATTTAATAAACCCTCCTTTAAAAGTCGCTGCTATGAGTATTTGTAGCCATAAGGAAGTTGCCCTGATGTGTGTCTGTCTTGTCTTCAGCTAGTGTTATGTCCTGGAGTGGAGGGGGACAGGGTAATGGTTTTGGAGACATTCCACAGTACAAGTTCCTGAGAGCAGTGTGCTTCACTGACTTGTCTACCGGTGCTGTAAAATGATGCATGCTATCCAAACTCAGCAAATAAAGTGAGTATAAGAACTCTTCAGGTGTCTGCTCAGTTCTGTTCAGGAGGGTTTTGTATGCCATTAAATTCTTTGCAAGGAGGAATATGGGGGCTGGAAGCAAAGTATTTATAATAGTCCCCCTCTAAAGTTTTCAGCTTTCTGTTTACTCCCTGGGATGCTCTGGCTGCTGACTATCAGGGTGCCTTAGGATCCAAACAGTTGGAAAGCTCAGTTTTTCTTTGCAAGCATAACTGGGAATCTTTTCCTTCTCAGGATCTATTCATTCCCCCTTTTTTTTTGTTCCTCTTGGCCCATATTGAAATTACCTTACTGTGCATCTTCAGAGGCTTTATTTAAAATCCTTGTTTCCACTCAGTAACATGGATAAATGCATGTTTGAATCCCTTAAGTAAATAGTGAAGAACTGAAGTCTGAAGGTTGGCATGTTTAATAGAGATATGGAAGAGGGACAGGCACATAAAGAACAGAACAGAAAGGTGTTTCTAAACTACCAATTTTCATTCAATCTTAAGAATCTCTAAAAATCTTTTGGTAGCACAAAAGGTATCGTTAAAAAAAGGAGAATTACAGGTCTACTAACTTGATTTTTTTTCCACAAATCTGATTTTTTTCATTAATATTCATGGAAGTGAATTTCTGATGGAAACTTGTGATTATTGCAAGGTTTGAATTGTATAGTAAAGTATCTGTTGAACTTCTAAATAAATACCTCATATTCATTAAGTTAGCAGAAGCCTGTTAACTCTTTCCAAAGGAAATGGTAAACCCAGGTTTACACAGCTGCCTTTTGGCTGCTGTAGAAGTTACCTGAGATGTTTCTGATCTCTGAGAAAGCAGGTGGTGAGCACAGCGTTGATCAGCTGGTTGCAGATCTTGGGTAATTGGATTTTGCAAGAGCTGAGAAGACAAACCCCTCCCTGTATGTGCCTGAGGAATGCAAACAACCCCAACCAGCTTGTAAAGCATGAGACTGATGCTGCTGGGGTCAGGGTTTGGGGTGCCCTCTTTGTTGGGAGTCATGGTTTCAATCTCTTTCCAAGCCCCCTGGGAGCCCAGGTTCACACAGGTTCCTTGTGGGAGAAGCTTGTGGGTGTCTGAGGGCTGTGGGGCTTTGTGTCCTTCAGAGAACCCTTGATGTTCAGGAGGTGTTGAGAATCAAGGGCCATTCGGTTTTGCCATCACAGTAAAGGTTCAGGGAGTGTGTAGAAGCACAGCTCAAGGTGACATGGGCAAAGAAGCCTTTGGAAACATGTCTACACCTTGAAATGATAGGGATTTAGCCTTTCTTACTTTATTTATTTTAATTGATCTCTATCTGGTATTGTATCAAGTAAAAGTAATTTAAACTTCCCAAGAGGATTGTGTTGGCTGTGCCTGATTTTGCCTGGCTAAATCCCTATTTGATCCTGATGTGAGGCTGGCTGTATCAAAGTGGAACAGTTAATATTACCTATATTTTGGATAAAACTGGAGACATGCCTGTGACTGAGGACTGGCTGGAGTTGTGACAGCAGACAAAAGGACAGGAAACCCTGTAAGCTCCTGACTAACACACTGCAGGAATGTAGAGTTAAAAAATACTGACCAGAGCTCTTCCAAGTCAATCCTGTGTGAAGGAGTGTTAGGAATTGCTCTTCTGTATTGATAAACTACTTGCTGTAAATGTCTGTCTATTGGAAATCTGGCTCTTGGAGGTGAGGTGATATTTAGAGAGCCAACACTGGCCATGGCACAAGGTTCAGCAGATAACTGTCACCCTTTAAGGTGGGGTAACCCTGAAGAAAAGATTATTACTTGCCCATTGAGCTTTTCAGCTGCACAAGGTGCTGTCAGTAGTGTGCTCTTGCATTTATGAAGGATAATGTATTAACTTGACCAGATTTTGATCATTAATGTTTTGAGGTCTTTAAGAAATTGTTGTTCAGGGAAACTGTGTCTGCCCCATCCATGAAAGTGTTCAAGAACAGGTTGGAGGGGGCTCAAAGCAACCTGGGACAGTGGAAGGTGTCCCTGCCCATGGCAGGGGGGTTGGAATGAATGGTCTTTAAGGTCTCTTCCAACCCAAACCATTCCATAACTGAAATACAGGAGAGTGGGAGCTGCTGCCTGCACCCGCAGGAAGGGCAGCAGCCCCACAGGTGACTCAACCCTGTGGACTCCTGGCAGAGGTGGCAATCTGACAGATTTGTGGGTGTGTTTGTAACGTGTTCTGTCATTTTGCAGTGCAATACCTTCATCTGCAGGTTCCTCAGCCTTAATCCAGTCAGGCAAGGAAAGAAGCAGCTGCTGCCCAACATCATTTCTTCATGGGAAAACTCCCCATGAATCGGAGCACCCAGGCAGGGCTGGGTGAGACTGAGAGCCTGGGCAGGATGGCAGCAGATGAGCAGTTAGACAGTCACATCTGAGACCTTGGGGATCCCTGGCTGGCTCCACTTTGCTCACAATATTCCCCAGACTTCTGAAAACGGTGAGTCCTTCCACAGAACATCATTATCCAGAGCTGCTGGAGAGTTATCAGTGGTTAGTGAAATGGGTTCATTCATAATCTAAAATGTGTTTAATTGCTAAGGCTGTCTTTACCTTGCACTTCTTTACTTAGTTTTGTATTCTCTTTACATCTGTGAAAATAATTAGATATTTTAATTAACCTCTGGGTTTTTTTCTTGTAGTTTTGGAACTGGTCTCTAATCAGTGGCTATATATAAAGATTACTGTCCTCTTAGAACTTGCTTCACTTAAAGCTACCCTTCCAACTACCTTCCTTTAAAAACTAACACCATTCTGAAGAATTAAAAGCTTTACTTTCTATCCTTGGATGACCATGTGAACACTAAATTCTCCTGCTGCAGCCTTAACTTGCTTGGTAGCAATGACAGGTTATCATGTTATTGTGGTTGAGTTTTAAACAAGCCATGTGGCCATTCAAGCCCTAAAACCAATAGATTAGGTTCTGTAATAATGGGCTTAATACTTCTAATAAACGTTGAAGTTGGGAGTTTGCAGTGTTTGGGAAAATATATTTCCCTAGGAAATGATTGCAAGATCAGTATAAATCTTGATTTTGTAAAAAGCGTGCTTGTAATTTTTTTGTTCAGGGCACCTTTCCCTGTAAACTTAACTGCAGTTTGTTTTCTGGAGAGGGGAGAGAGGTGACTCCAGGTGATGAAGGACCCTTTGGCCAGAGGCTTTGGGTCCAGCATTGGAGGAGGTGTTACTTCCATAGTTGTCATTGTTTGGACAGATCCTTCTGTTTGCTGTGCCCAACATGGGGCCAGACTGCTGTGCAGTGCATCCTACCAGTAATTAAAATCAAGAATATGCTTGGGGTAGAGGAAAGGAGGATAGTTCTGTAGAATTTTGCAAAATACTTCAATTTTACACCAACAGGAGTCAGAGTAAGGGATTTGAACATAAGGCTGAGAGCATTAACCAACATAGGGATTAATTTTTAAATTCATGATCAGTTTTTTTATTTTTTTGCTGTTTTAATAGACTCTTTGCTCTCTTGTAACCACTGCTTATCCACTCTCTCCTTGCACTTTCCCTTCTCTTGAGGGCTTTGAAATGAACTGTAGAAGGAGGATCATCAGCTGGTGACAATCTCCTGAGCTGGGCATGGAAGTGTCCCCTTACTAGAAAGTCCTTTTCACATGAGAGGGTATTGGCACCTCAGCTGCTCATGTACCTGTGTCCTGGTACCTGGATGGAGCAGAAACCTCTGGAATAGAGGAGTATCATGCTTTAAAAAGGCAGAGATTATTGGCAGTAGATAGTTTATGATAAGAGAGAAATCATCCTCTCTCTGTTTATGCTTTCATGTGGCCCAGTGTCACTACACCCACGTTTTTCCTAAAGTAACAGTGACTTGCTGCTGCCTTGCTGCTGGTTTTGCCCTGAGTTTCTCCAGCTGCACAGTGGTTGCCTTGGCAGGTTGTTGCTGTGTTGGGGCTGGGTGGTTTTCAGGATGAGTCAAACAATGCAGCCGAGCGAGCTCAGTGTTTCACTGCTGCCAGGGGCTGGTGTCTCGGTGAGCCCGAGATACTTGGAGATGTCCCAGATTTCTGCCTCACTCAGAGGTAACAGCCCTAGGTGGAGTTGCACCTGTGATTTAATACAAAATGAATGTGAAGTAATTAATGGTGAGACACGATGAGCTCAAGGATTCCGAGCTGTGAAATGGGCTCACGATAAACATTTAATGACTGCAGAAATCAGGAAAGAATTTGGTGCAGCCTTTCACCCCAAACCTGTAGGTGTTTCCCAGCCACCTCCCGTTCTTTGGCAATACTGATCCAAATATTCTGCTTCACTTCTCCAGATCCATTTGATTTCCTTAGAAGAGCTAGTGGCTGCTAGATTTTAACCCAGAAAATGCTTTTCATATTAACAGCTGAATTCGGAGGCTGGCATGAGGTTCTCCTTAAGAGCTACCTTAGAAATTCAGTGCATTAATTGAACTCTTACTTTTATGGTAATTTCATGATTAAGTAATAAACCTACAGATCTAAAAACTTAGCACAGTGGACAAACATCACAGATGAAAGGGGCAGCCAGCTGTGTGCCTGGGCCTTTGATGCTGTCAGATGGGAGAGCCTGGAGCCTCTGGATGGGAAAACACATCTCTGCTCTCCCAGGGCAGGACCCCTTCTGCTTCTGATCAGCATCATCTGTGCTGATCACTAAGTGTCAGGGGGGAAATTGAGGGGCTCCTCTCAAGGCATGGTGATTTGATGAGGTTTTTCATGTTGCCTTCTCTTGAGATCCAGCTGTCATCCTGTTTTGCCACTGTGCATTTGCTTCTTGCTTTAGTGGTTTAGCTCACTGACTTCTATGCATTTTATTTTTGATTTTTAAAAAATTAATCTATTTATACTTGTGGTGATAGAAGATCAGTATCTCAATTCTTCTGAACCCACAGCAGCTGTTGCTCTTGCTTGGACACGTCTAGCATCTAATAATCAGATTTGATGTATCACATTGTTTTTCCTTCATTCCCTTTGCTGGATTATTTTCCTCCAGCAAATATGCCTGTAACAAGCTGCATCCCAGGATGTTTAGCTTTTATTAAGGACAGTGGGAAACTTCATTGAGGGAATAGAGGTCTGAATCCTTCTGCAAAGGAACTAACTCTTCACTCTGGTCCTTGTTTATCATGTTTTGATTTCTGGGCCCTGAGTGCCCATGTTTCCTACTCACATGGCAGGAACTGCCCAAGGAGAGCAGAGCATTGAACCCAGTGGAGATGAGACTTTCTTAAATCACTTCAAAAGGGACCCACAGGCTGAACTGCTTAAATAAGCTCTCCAGCTTGCAGTTTACAGTAAATTTTTAATGAAGTAACTTCCAGCATTGAACAGATTTCTTCCCTTTTTTTTTAAGAAAGGGTTCACAAGTCATTCTCAGTTAGGGTATTGAATTATGAATACCTGAAAATCACCTTGCAAGCCCAGTAAGGACAGTCTCTGGCATAGATTTAGCTGCTTTTTTACTAGTAAGTAATCAGACTGTGTTCAAAAAGTGGAAACAGATGTCTAAACTTCTTTGATATCTTTTTTCCAGGAGGAAATCAGCAAATGAGTGGTGATGGATGTGAGCCTGATCCATTACCTGCTCCTTTGGGCTGCACACTTCTTCCTGGCCCTGCCATACACCACTGCCAGGGTAAGTTTCACTGGAGAAGGCTGCTCAAATCCCCATCAAGTGACCTTGGACACTTCCAGGGATGGGGCACCCACAGCTTCTCTGGACAGCCTGTGCCAGTGTCTCACCACCCTCATCAGAAACAGCTTCCTCATCTGAGATCCTGTGCATGAGCTGAGTGTCACTTCAGCAGCAGGGTCCAACTGAAGGCTTCATCTTTAGAGGCTTTAAATAGAGAGTTCTCACTTGGTCTGCATGAGCAAAGTGCCACAAGCTCTGCATTCTGGACCTCAAAAGGACTATTTTCCTCTTGAAACCCTTTCTGGTTTGTACCAAGGAGTCATCTTTTACTTATTTATGTAAACATTCACTCTATGTTCCACTTCTTATTTTTCAGGTTCTCAGTAACAAATCAAAGACTGGCGATGAGCAAGGTAGAGTGACAATGTGCCTTGGCTAATGTTTTGTGAGATGTTATCAATACTTTACACCCCTGTTACTCAGATCACAGGCCATGGTGTGCTGTCTTTCACCTTGTAACAGTAGCTGCTTGGTTTGTTTTCCAGGTGCCTGTATAAATCTCATTCCCTGCCAAGATAATGGAGCAATTTGTATTCAGTCTTGCTCTCCCTCCTTCCATGGGGAGACAAGCTTTGTCTGTGAAGACAGAAAGTGGCAGATGCTGTCAGATGCTTGTGCAAGCCTGGATATTCAGTCCCTCTTTCAGGTGAGGATGCTGCTGTCACCTGCTTAGGCCTGTGCTTGTAACTTCTTGCAAAGACAGACCCTCCTTCCATGTGCTTTCAGTCTTGAGCAAAGGGAGATGGGATCCTAAAACACAGAATACTTTGATAACAGACTCTGACTTAATGGAAGTCATTCAAAGAATTGCTTAGGTTGGAAAAGGCTCTAAGATCATTGAGTGAAACCATTAACTCAGCACCAGTCTTTTACTACTGAACCACATCCTCAAGTGCCACCTCCACACCTTTTTTGACCATGTCCATGAATTGTGATTCCACCACTTCCCTGGGCAGCCTGTTCCAATGCCTGACTACCCTTTCAGAAATTTTTCCTCATATCTAAACCTCCCTTGTTGAGACTGGAGACCATGGCCTCTTGTCCTGTCACTTGTTACCTGTGAGAAGAGCCTGACCCCCACCTCACTGTTACCTTGGTTCAGGTAGTTGTAAATAGTGATAAGGTCCCTCCTTGAGCCTCCTTTTCTCCAGGCTGGACATTCCCAGATCCCTCAGCTGCTCCTCGTCAGACTTTGCTCTAATTCTTTCACAATCTTAAATCAGGTGATAGGAAATAAATTTGGGAGATTCTTGTGTGGAAACAATTCAGAAATGAAGGAATCTTGTTCACTTGGCTCATGTTCCTCATGTGGATCTAAACCAAGATAAGAACACAGTAGGATGAAACTGAGGAAAGAACAATACAAGTGTGTGTAATAATGAGATTATTTATGACAAATTCTCCTCAGCTGCAAGATCCTTATTCAAGTCACTTGAAGAATAAGACTGCATTTAGTTTTTGCCCCTTCCTTCATGTGTGTAGTATAACCTCAATACTCTTCTCAGATGACCTTTGGTCCTGGGTTTCAGTCCATCTGGCACCTTCTCTGCACACCCAGCACTGCATCTCTTGCCTGGTTGTAACTGTGGCTTCATTTTCATTCTTTTCATTAATTGTCTCAAATCTATTTCTTCCCTCCAGAGGATATCCCAAAGTGAACTCTGCCCATGCTCTGGAGGACACGGCAGTGGTGCTGGAAAACATCTTCCTTTTGTAGGAGAAGGAAAGCTAGGATATGGGAAGCCTGAAGATGGGGCAAAACATTTTAGTGCTGGGAATCAGAGCTGCCAAGCTGATTTTTCATGCATCATCCCAGATATCCTATCTTCACCAGCCATCCCAGGAAACATTGCTGATATAGTGAAATTGCTAAAGAAGATTTCCCAGCTGCTCTCAGAGAATGTCACTAGAGGAAAAATGCAGGTATTTACTTTTACTGGCTTTTGGAGGTGCTTCTGAGCTTTACAGAGCATCCACAAGTATTTTGTCCTTATGGCCACTGTCCAATGAAGTGGTGGCTGCAAGTCGCATGGAGATCACCTGGAAAGAGTTTCCAGAGTGGGATATTTTGTTGTTAGAAAAACTTTTTGACTTATTCATGTGTGATGAAAATAGACTGTGGAATTAAATTTCTTTAAAAGCAAAGGTTTTCAGGAACTCCTGTTGTAGGCATGGGGAAACAGTACAAGGAAGAATTAATTTCTAAAGTATGACACTGTAGGGAAGGCAGCCTTGGGGGTCCTGACCTGCAGCTGTGTTGTTCAACAACAGCTGAGATCTTCCCCTGATGAACTCAGAAATCCGAGAGTGGGGGAAGAAATACAGGTAGGGTTGTATAAATCTGGTATGCATAATGGATCAGCATCTAGAATAGAACTAGGGTCCTTTTTGCTTTATATTTACTTGTCCAATCACCTTTTGATGTAGGATATGAAGAGATAGGACAATTCTAGTAATGAGATGTTTGGGTTTAACAGGGATGGATTATAGTAACATATTCATTGACAAAAGGATTATTCCTTTTAAAGAAATCACTCATTAATTAAATGAGCCTTTTCAGAGGCACTCCCAGGAGAATAATATTTGGTTTCTTCTAACATAAAAAAAAAAATAATTCTATTTTCTTTGTTTGTTTCAGAGCTACAGCAGGATAGCAAACCATATTCTGAACAGCTCCATCATTTCCAACTGGGCTTTTGTAAAGGACAAAAACACTGGTTCGATATTGCTGGACTCAGTGAATTTATTTGCTGGGAAACTTCTTCTAAGAAATGGGTCAGAAAGTATCCAGGAGCCCTTCATTGCTACCAAAGGCTACAGCATACACAGAAACGCTTCAGGAAAGAGCTTTGACTTTTCCATGGAGTTCAATAGCACAGACAACATCACTGGGCAGGTGGTGATTCCAGAAGACGAGCTCCTGAGGTTACCCAGGGCTTCCAAAGCCATCAGCGTTGCGTTTCCAACGCTCGGAGCCATCCTGGAGCCCAACCAGCCCGACCCCGCTTTTGTGAACGGCATGGTGCTGTCGGTGTTGCTGCCAGAGGAGCTCCAGAACATTTTGCTCACCTTTGAGAAGCTGAACAAGCTGGAGCAGGTGGGGGCTCAGTGCGTGGGGTGGCACTCGGCCGAGCGGCGCTGGGATCCGCGGGCGTGCCGGGTGCGCGCCCACAACGTCTCGGCCGTGGTTTGCGTGTGCGCGCCCCGGCGCCGCACCTACAGCTCCTTCTCCGTGCTGATGGCCCCGGCCGCGCCGCGCAGCGCCCTGCTGGGCCACATCACACGCGTGGGCCTGGGCCTGTCCGTCCTCAGCCTGGTCCTCTGCCTCGTCATCGAGGCTGTGGTGTGGCACCACGTCACGAAAACTGAGATCACCTACATGCGCCACTTCTGCTTGGTCAACATCGCTGCCTCGCTTCTCGTCGCCGATGTCCTGTTCATCCTGGCAGACATTGTGCACAACACAGCCCTAAACCACCAGCTGTGTGTGGCTGCCACTTTTTTCCTTCACTTTTTCTATCTTGCCCTGTTTTTTTGGATGTTTGCCCTTGGCCTCTTGATTCTCTATGGATTATTATTAATTTTTTTTAAGATAACAAGATCTGTGTTCCTAGCTGCAGCATTCTCTATTGGATATGGATGTCCCTTGGTCATATCTATCCTCACTGTTGCTATTACTGAACCGAAAAATGGATATTTAAGGAGTGGAGCCTGCTGGCTCAATTGGTATGAGACAAAAGCCCTTTTGGCCTTTGTTATACCTGCCCTGAGCATCATTGTTATGAATCTCATTGTGGTGGTCGTGGTTGTGGTGAAGACTGGGAGATCCTCTGTTGGGGAAGGCTGCAAGTCTCACGATTTGAGCAGCATGATCCGAGTCAGCAAGAACGTTGCCCTTCTGACCCCTCTGCTGGGCCTCACCTGGGGGTTTGGATTAGCGACAATCATCGACAGCCGCTCTCTGGCCTTCCACGTCGTGTTTGCACTGCTGAACGCCTTCCAGGTAACCTCAGGGACACTGCAGTGGTGTGTGTGCTCAGGCCTTGAGCCTGGCATGAAGGTACCACATCCAGGAGGGGCTGGCAGCAGGTGCTGTGTGTGAAAAGCAGGAGCTCAGCTTTCCCTCCCACCCGGGGTTTTCCCATGGTACCGGCATGAGGCATCCGGGGCTGGTGTTTTAGGTGCAGATGGGTGATGGAACAAACTGGTCTGGTTTGAAGTGGGATGAAGAGTTAACTCCATGATTAATTTCTGTTAAATGTAAAATACAACAGTTAATGTCCATAACTGCAAAGATGTCTGGTCCTTACCAATTAACAATTACACAGAAAATTCTCCCTTCCAGCGAAGATGACACTGGCACAGATTTCCTGGAGAAGCTATGGATGCCCCATCCCTGGGAATGTTCAAGACCAGGCTGGATGGGGCTGTGAGCAACCTGGTGTAGTGGAAGTTGTCCCTGCCCAGGGCAGGGGGTTGGAACTGGATGTCCTTTAAGGTCAATTCCAACCCAAACCATTCCACTCCGTAACCAGTTCCATGGTTTTGATTACCTCATCAGCAAAAAACACCCAGTGTTACCTGATGCACCCAGTCTGCCTTAGCTCTTCTTGGCTCAGGCTGCTCTGACTGGGCTGAGAAAGTCCTGGTTTGTTACCCTTCAGTCCAGTTCATAGCCAGGATTAACACAGGTTATATCCACTCCTGATGTTCCCAGAGAGCCTGTGTGACCTGGGTGGATAAATCCATTTTGTGCATTGCTGTTACCTGAATCACAGGTGATAAGATCTCTCCTTAATGAAAAGACATCTAGAAGAAAGACACTTAAGAAATATCATGTGGTTATGCTGGTTTTGTTAACTGGTTTTGCAATTTCTTAGGGATTCTTCATCCTGTTGTTTGGGACACTTCTGGACAGAAAGGTACTTTTTCTGGATTATATGAACATTTTCTACACCTTGAGAAATTGGTCCCTTTAATATTTTTTATTTAAATCTGCAGACAAGAGAAGCCTTAAGGATGAACTGCCTGTCATCAAGGCAGAAGTGGGGTCTAGAAAAGGTAAAGTTTATTTATTTTCCCGTTAATGGCTAATTTACCAATTTACAAACCTTATTTGTAAGGAAGAATGGAACCCTCCACTACATCTTACACTATGTAACATTTTTCAAATGTAAATTCTTGCTGATGGACATACAGGTCTCTCAAAAGCCTGTTCAGGTTATTGAACTTCTAAATATCAGAAGTGGCAATTGATAGATTTTTGTGGCTCCTACATAACCTACTGCTGTGCTTACAAAGTTAAAAGTGGTATTTTAATCTAATCTCTTCACCTGCAGATGTCAAAGCCCTTTAGGCAGACAGTGCCAGTAACTTTTTCCCCCCAAATGTGAATTAGATTTACTTTAAAGTCACTAAATAAGGAAGGAATGGAATTAAGAATCAGAAATCCCAATATAATGACCTGTTTGCTGCCTTCACAAAAATATGGATCTGTATGCCAGCAGGGCTGCTTTAGGATGTCAGAGGATTGTTCTGCTTTCATCTGAGGGATGGAAACCACTCAGAGCCCAGCCAGTGTGTTTGGTGCTAATTGATGTGCACTCAGGAGAACTTGAGGTTCTTTTAAATATCAGAACAATTCATTAAAAGCAATGTTTCAACCTTAAGGAAACAAACTGTTTTAGCAGCTTCCTGCAAAAACTTTGGCAGAATTGAAGTGTTGACATCACTGACATGATGTTTCCTCTACTGGAAAACTTTTGTCCTTAGATATCTTTTGGTACCAAGGCTTTAGTGGTTTCACACAATATTTATGAAAGGGAGTGCCCTTCAGGTGTCTCAAGAATTACCTGCAGTGTTTTTGCTGTCTGCCAAAAGAAACTGTGTCAGTCCAGTTTGGGAAAAATAATTTCTTTGCTTTTTTTCAATCCTGTTACTCAGTTATGATCCGTGTATTGAAAGCTACAGAGGGTCTTCCAGTGACCGTGTGTTCAAATGTATGTGGTTTATGAGGGGAAAATAGAGGGGTTAAGGCAACTATTCCTCTCCTCTGAAACCAGAATTTGGGTCATTTGGGGCAGGAGAAACTGTGCAACTTTGGGATTACAATTCTTTTACAGATCCAGGAAGATCCAATAAAGATGTTTCAGGCGATTGTCAGGCATTAGGATTGAAAGTTTGAAAGTTAAAATTCTCTCAAGACCCCACCAGTATAATAGTCTGGAAACAACAGATGGAAATGTCACTAATCCCATGACTCAGCAACATTTGATAAAAATACTGAGTGATCTCAGTGGGCAAAACTTGATGTGGAAACCATGGCTGCGTGTGCCGAGGAATTTGGGTCGATGTTGTCACTGACTGGGTGGAAGAAACCACGTGTAGGAGTTTATTGTGGCATAACAGAGGGGAGAGATGTGAGTCATCCACGTTTGTAAACTTGGGTGTAAACATGGAGTTTGACTCATTAGAGCTGGAGAAGTTTGTCACACCTGAGAGGAATGTTTGAAAAAAGAAAAAAAAAAAAAAAAAGTCTTGTTTCAGAGAGCTTCAGAATCATAGAATTGTTTAGGTTGGAAAAGACCTCTGAGATTGAGTCCAACCATGACCCCAGGCACTGCCAAACCCACCACTAAACCATGTCCCCAAGGGTCACATCTACATGATTTTTAAATACCTCCAGGAATGGTGACTCCACCACAGTCCTGGGCAGCCTGTTCTGCTGGTTGACAACTCTTTTGGTGAAGGAATTGTTCCTAATATCCAATCTAAATCCCTCTGGCTCAAGTTGAGGCCATTTCCCTTTGTCCTGTTGCTTGTTACGTGAGAACAGAGCCCAACCTCCCCTGGCTGTGCCCTCCTGTCAGGGAGTTGTGCAGAGCCAGAAGGTCCCTCCTGAGCCTCCTTTTCTCCAGGCTGAGCCCCTTTCCCAGCTCCCCCAGCTGCTCCCCATCAGATCTGTGCTCCAGCCCCTTCCCCAGCTCAGTTCCCTTCCCTGGACACCCTCCAGCCCCTCAATGTCCTTCCTGAACTGAGGGGCCCAAAATGGGACTGTGTATCTGGGGGTTTAATGGTCAGTGTAAGACACTGGGAGGGTGATGCAGACTCTTGCTTCAGGTCCCTGAGTTTCTCCAGACCTGCAGGAGCCCTTCCTGTGGGTCCCATTTTAAGGTGACCATCTTGTGGTGTTTCTTACAGGCTGCTGAGGCACCTCCTGTTTGTTATGGACCCTCCACCTCCACAAATGATTCTTGTAATCTGACCTGATTGTTTTCCCTCCTAGTCCTAGCTGTGGACTGTTGTCTTCAGTGCATCTGACCAGTGAGAAGAAAAGGAGCACTCCTTGCTGGTTTGAGGGGAGCTGAGGAGCCTGACCAGCCCAGAGCATGGACAGCACTGTCTGGGAGCACAACCACAGGAAGCATCATGAACACCAGAAGAGAAAAGGCCCTGAACCTGCTGTCAGGAGCAGGAAACCATCAGTGTTGCTGCAGCCCTTGGAGGAAACATGCTGAAACACAAAGCTTGTTTCTCACCTTTGTGAAACTGCTGTGAGGAGAGTTTGTCCTCGTTTGCCATTTCAGTACTTCAATTTCTTTCTTCTTCTCTTTTTTTTTTTTTCTTTTGCAGTGCAATAAGGAGCTGTACAGTATGTGGAGCTGTTCTAAAATGACTTAATTTTTCATGATCTTGACCAATGTTGAGCATTATCTAGCTGATTTTGGCTGTCTTTTGAGAAAAACTGATTCTATTTGTTGCTACTGTATTCATCATTTCCATTTGTCCTCCCAGACTGATGGACAATTCTGTTTCTGCATTGCAGCTGTTCTCTCCCTCCCAATGGTTTTTGTCTCCATCTCAGTATGTGTGTGCAAGAGGAATTGGACAAAACCCTTTCCTTCTCTGTCAGGACAGAATTTTCATTCTTTTTCCAGTCCTGCAAGACAATGACAGAGATGAACAAGAAAGAGGATGCTGCAAATAATCAGGTTCCCCCTTTAAATGTGGCAGAGCAAGCAGAGCTCATCAAATGGATGGACATCTCCTGTGCAATGATCTAACAAGGGAGATTATTTCTCCATGTGAGATGGAGCATCTTGTTTAATTAGAAAATCTGTCCTTGCTCTGAGAAACCCTTTCTAATGAAGGCTTTGATAGAAATATTATTGACTCTTGTCAGGATAAATTGATGGTTTCAAATGAAAATAAAGTTGTAATTTTGTCATTTTTTCTAACAAGTGGTACTTATCCTTCTCTGCCAAAAACGTAGATAAATGCCCTTTACTATTAGCTCAAGTCAGAAATCATTTAAATCCATGTGGCTTCACATACATTTGAAATATAGAAGATTTAAGCAAAATAACAGAGTTTAATGTCATCAAAAAGCCTTTATTGAAGAGGGAGTGAAATGCCCTGGCATGGAAAACCCACAGCCAGATGTTCTGGTAGGAGAAGCTGAGGAGGGGCTGGAGGGCAGAGCTGTGCCTGGGGCCATGGGGCATTTCTTGTCCTCAGGACTCTGTTTCTCCCTCTCCCATCTTGTTACAGGAGTCCAGCCCTGCTGCTTTCACACAGCCCATCTGCATGTTGGAGAGCTTTATTCAGCTAGAGGTAAAATTGGCTCTGTGTGCTGCTGTAACAAATTTTAAAAGACCATTACCCCAAGGTCTGCTTCTTGGTGTCATTTTAGTAATGAAATGATTGGAATTTTTTTTATAGCACCTGAACATTTAAGCAAACCTGCCACAGCCCAGCAGCTGCCCTCCTCTCACATGTGTGCATGTTAAACCAGTCTGGTAAACAGTGGAATTTATAGATGCTCTTGGGTGAGGCTTCCTTTATTATACAGACCCCTTCCAGAATCCAGGACATTCAGCAGGAGTCTTTCCCCAGCAAAAGCACCATGAAAGGAATCTGTTTCATCTGCTCTTTATCAAAGGGTGTTTGAAGCATGGTGCTTATTTTCAGCACCTGGCACATATCAGTGTTTTCCCCTGTGTTTTATGGTCATTTAGGTATTTAAAAATAACAGGGATGGGGGAGCTTTACAGAGAACCAATTCATGGTCCAGGATGAGGAAGAGCACTGAACTTCTATTTTTCATACCCTAAACTTAAACTGTGCAAGAGCATTAAATGAATAAATATATTTGAGGGGTGAAAGCTGTAGCTGTCCTTCATGGGCTGTAAACTAGTATTTCCCTAAATGCCATGGGCTGACAGCCTAGCTTTAATAGCAGCTGAGGAGAGGGAATCACCAGAGCTGGAATTCTGCCAGTTTCCCAAATTATCTGTGTAGCAACAGCTTAATAATGTCAGTGTTGTGTGGGACAGTTGGACTCTTTGATTGGAGCTGTTCCACCCTGGCTGCCAAAGTGGTGACACTTGAAAGCCCCAGTGCCCTCCTTGCCAAGGTGTCACAATTCATTGCAATCCCATTTCTTCCCACAGGCTCCCAGCACTGGCTGTGTGGCCGAGCATGAGGCTCCACAAACAGGGTCTGCAGGGCCCTGTCCTTCCAAAGTTAAGTCTCATTTCAGGGGAAAAGCACAGTTTGGGACATGCAGCACTATTCCACCTCCTGCCCCACAGTGAGGATACTCCCAAAATCCCTGGTGGATGTGCTCCCAGAAAATGGCCCTTTGGGAGCACGGCCTCCTGCTCTGGCTCATGTCAGTGGTTTTGTTTAGGCCAACAGCATGATGGAAATGTATTTTTAGCACAGGAATCTGTAAATGCCATCAGGTCAAAATTCTAAACTCACCAGTATTCCCCTCCCCAGGTCAGATGTCCTGTTTGTATTCTGCAGGCAGGGCAATGCTGATTATGTAGTTTACAGTTTCTAACACTTTCTGTATTATAAAGCAGATTATTTTTGTTTTTGTTCTCTCGGGGGGGCCACAATCAATAACAAATTGATGCTGGTGCACAGGAAGTTCCAGCTGAACTTGAAGAAGAACTTTGCTGTGCAGTGAGTGAGCAATGAACAGATTGTTCACTGGAGATATTCCAGAACCATCTGGACATAATCCTGTGCCATGTCCTCTGGGATGATGCTTGAGCAGGAGTGTTGGATCAGATGACCCCCCTGTGGTCCATCCAACCTGGCCCATTCTGTGATTCTGTAAAATGCCATTGGAGTTGTTCAGAGTTTTAACTTCCCTGTTAGATTTTAATGCAATGAAATCTTCCCATGGTTTTTCTCTGAACACTGTGGTTAGAGGTGTTTTTCTTCAGTAACTTCCATCTGGACACAGCAGAGAAACCTTTCTAATGGTGTAAAGCTTGTGAACATGTTCCCATGCCATCTGTGTTTCAGATCAGATGTGGCTGGACACTGAGTGTTCCTTCAGGCTCCTCAGTTTCCTGTTGTATCTGAAACCCAGCCTGGCTCCAGTGACACCCTGGGGCTGCTCCAGGCCTTGGGAAAAGGTGCATGTCCCTTCTGACCTGACAAAAATAGTTCATCTGTCACTAATGACTGCAGCCATGTGCTAAGGCAGTTCTTTTTCACAACTGGAAAACCTAATCTGAGGTCTATTTATTTACTTAACTGCAGCCAGTCAATGGAGTGGCACTTTTATTTGCTCAGCAGTGCTAAGCTTGAAAAGCCCTCTGCTCTCTTGCTTACTTAAGCATCAATCTTTAATTACAGCTCTTCAACCCACATCTAAGACATATGTGTGTCCTTGGGGTACTTTTGTTACAGGTTGAGACCAGTAATAAATCATCTCTTTGGGCTGTTTGAGGATTAAGTGTTGAACAATGGATTGATTAGCAAGATCATTCCAACCCTTGGGCAGTGCAAGTTCAGTTTTATAATGTAATTCCTATTCATGCTGCAGCATCTCTGGCAGGGAACAGGCAGACTGTGGCAATTACTGGGCTCTTGGAAGATGGAGCTATATTCAGCTTGAGTTTGGCTTTAAATACCCTTGTTTAAGAGGGGTAAGTTAGTAGAGGAGTGAATGTTTTGAGAAGCAATGTTTTCCTTACCCTGGTGTCACTAAACAGGCTTCCAGTAAACACCAATCACTGGGCTCTCTGCAGTGGTGTGAAGGCAGATCCCCAGCCTGTGAAATGGTCCCTGGTGGCCTCAACACTTGGTCCCTGTCCCAGGCTGTCCTTCCCACTGCAGTATTGATAGCAGCAGCCAAATGGGAATTTCTGGGCTTAGAGGTGGCCATCTCCAGGCAGAGCTCTCTGGAAAAGGAAGCTGGGGCACTTCTTTCAGTACACCTGCATCAATGCCAACCTTTACAACACACCCTGCTGCTCATTAGCTGTGTCTTTGGCCCACAGCCCTGCTCTTAGAGTGCTTCTCTTCCAGAAATGCCCCACTGATGTCAACATTTCATCCTGACTTTTTGTGTTACAAAGGAGCAGAACTGGGCTTGGGGTACCCCTGGCCTCTTTAAATCCCATCCCTTACCCTGCTCTGTGCCTTTCTGCTGTTTCCACAGTAAATGATCCATTTTTTCCTGGGTAATGACAATTACCCATGCAAGCCTTGTTTCTGTCGTGCTGTAGCTGAAAATCTCCCATGCTGCTGAGATGGTTGGGTTGGGAGCCCTGGGACAGCCTGGATTTCTCCTGCATTATTACAGAATGTTATCTTAATCCCTGCTCCTTGCAGAGAGCCCAGGGGATTCATCTGTGCAGCTGGAGAGGTGCAGCAGAAATCCCCTGGTTATCTGCTGTGCCTCAAGGTGGGGCAGAGCAGGGGTAGGGCACTGGAACAGGGGATTTTGGCTTCTTTGTCAATAAGCTGTAAAGCTCCTGGAGTATAATGTGTGTCAGGCTCTGTCAAAAGATCTATTGAAGTCAAGACTTGAAGGCTGACTTTGAAGTGTGCTGATTAGCACTAAAATTCCCTTTAAAATGAACTGCCAAGCCCAAAGTGTCTTGAAAATATCTGCTTTTGGGAAAAGGCTCACTGATACTTTTTAAAAGCTTTTATATTCTAAGCCAGAAATAACTGCTGAGATTAACCAGAGGCTTCTCTTCTGTTATTTGATCAAACCACCTTTCAAGCTTCTTTTGATAGATTGACCTGTCTTTTCCCTTTCAGAAGAGGAGTTGTAGTATTGAATTTCTATTGATTTCCATTTTTGGTAGCAGACAGAACAATTAATTTAGTACACAAATGCACCCATCAGGTTACAGGCTGTGTTAAAGTAATAGGAATTTGGGTCTCCTTCCTGTAATTGAATGTGTGTGAGAAACTGCAAGGAAAAAGGAGCTCTCCCAGGTGATCTGGAGTGCTGCAGCTGTTTTGTCAGCAGCAGAAAATCCTGTGGAGGATGCTTCACTGTGGGGTGTTTATGAGGGATAAACATGCAAAATGTGATGCTCCTAATGAATATGTGTTTCCTTTTTTCTAAAGGAATGCTTCCTGTATCGCTGGTTAAAATCTTAAATTAGAAGCACAGAATGGTTTGGGTTGGAAGGGACCTTAAAGAGCATTTAATTCCAATCCCCTGCTGTGGGCAGGGACACCTCCCACTACCCCAGGCTGCTCCAAGCCCTGTCCAACCTGGCCTTGGGCACTTCCAGGGGTGGGACAGCCACAGACTCTCTGGGAAACCTGTGCCCGTGTCTCGGTACCCTCACAATAAATAATTTCTTCCTAATATCCAATCTAAATCTTCCCTCTTTCAGTTTGTACCCATTACTCCTTGTCCTACCACTATAGTTCCTGAAAAAAGAGGTCTCAACACAACCTTCTCTTCTTGCAGGATTATTGTTAGTTAATAATTTTGTGTCATCCTGGTTGTGTTGCTTCTGGTGAAAGGTGACTGAAAGACACCAATTTCATGAGTTTTGAGGAAGCTTTTGCCTCTGAAATATCCTGGGGAGGGTCAGTCTGTCTCGGGTTGTGCATCTCTGTAGCAGCTTTTGGGTGAAGTTTATGATTTTGTTTTCTCTAACAACATGTTTCTCAGTGTATTAACTTAATTTTTTTTTTTTTTTAGTAAGGAGTTGTAAAGATAGAAAGTGGTAGATTTATTCTTTGGCTTTATCACCAGACTTAAAGGTGTGTGTAGGTATGCACATGTATCAATGGTTTTTACTGCACAGCCTTTGTGCAGTAAAAAACATCTCTTCATGCAGTATCAATGGAGGCTGTACCTGGAATATTTTTTTTTAACATCCTTATACTGCTTTGGATAGGTAGAGCCATTTAAAATAGATCACTGAACCAATTAAACAAAATGCCTTTGAGAGGATTCAAATTTCCCAATTTGTGGCCAGCAGCAGAGATGTGGTGTCTGTTAGAGCTTGCATGGCTGGGACCCCAGAGCAATGCACTCACCTAAGGAAGATGAGGAAAAACAAATTAATTTTTTTTTTTTTTTTGTCTTCAAAGATACAGGGAGTAGCTTCTCAGAGGGGCTGAGGTAAAGGCAAAAAGTTTTTCCCTAAAGGCAGACTGAAGGATTTTAAAGATGGAAATGATGTAGAAAATGTGGAAATCTGAAAATAGAATGGAATGGAATGGAATGGAATGGAATGGAATGGAATGGAATGGAATGGAATGGAATGGAATGGAATGGAATGGAATAGAATAGAATAGAATAGAATAGAATAGAATAGAATAGAATAGAATAGAATAGAATAGAATAGAATCCTTTTGCTTACAAAGAAGTCATAACTTTTGGTTAAAAAAAACTAAATGCTTTAGAGATTTGCTCTTTTATTATGAGCAAAAAAGGAATTTTCTGGGAGGAGCCTTTGCCCCCTTCAAAATGGTCCACCAAGAATTGGAAGCAATCACATCGTGAGGAGTCAGTGGAAACAATTTTTTGTATCTTTTGACAGTGTTGAATTTGAGATGACAATCTGTATTTGAGTCCTTGTTCAATATTTCCTGGCTGCAGTGTGGACCCAGCACTGGCTGTTTTTATCCTTTTGTTTGCTGCTTTCTGTCAGGAACTTTGTGGTAGATTTTCAGATGGGCTGTGGTTTTAGGTTCTTCTCAGTTCTCAGCTTGTTTACTCAATGCACTCAGTGCAGGGCTGAAAACCATTTCTGAAACACATTTTGTTCTGCACAGTGTGAGCTGAACACCTTTGGAAATGGGTGGCCTGACTCCCTGTCACATGGAGAGCACCGTGTGCTCTTCAGTCTTGTGTACTCCCACGTGAGGCCAAGGAGGAGCCCGGGACAGGCTGAGCATCCCCGTGGTCAGGGAGCAGCACCCAGGTAAAACTTTGGGCTCCTTGCGTGACCTGGATAAAAACATTTTTTAAAAGTCAAAGTCATCTTGCTCAGCACATTCACACTTCCTTTCTCCTGACAAGACCGACTCTGAAGGTGCAAATCTAATGGAATCTGTCGTTCTAATGTCAGAGATTTTCACCCTCTCATCAGTGTGAGCACAGCCCTGTGGGGAATTTGCAGTGTGAGCTCTGAGCTCTCCATCCTGTGAAGAACCTCATTTATTAACCAGAGCCAGCTGCACAAAGCAAATCCAAAAGGTAGTGGTTTTTTAAACCACAAAATGACATATTCAAAGGAATTATACCCACGAACACACGAACTTGTTCTCTTTATTGACCTAATCCTAAACCAAATAACAGGTGCTTCACCCCTGAGACTGTGGCATAATCTCAAATAATTTTTTCAGATATTGACAATTTTGAAGATGAATTAGAGATCTACATAGTCTCCAATCTTACAGAAGTTCTTACAGAAGTCTGTAAGAAAAATACAGGGAGTGTGTAAAACAATTCTCCATCTCCCTGAACTCCTCACAGGGGTAGTGTAGCAGGAAATAAGCATGAGATGATTTAAATACAGCCCATTTTCACTAATTTATAATCAATTCCTGTCTCTCTGTGTGCAGGGAAATAATCCATGCTCACTGCTAAGCACCTCCTACACTACCCAAATACATCAGGAGTAAAGCCAGCAAGCACCAGCCCTTTCTATGATTCTGTGATGCTGTTGGTAGGAGAAATGTTGCAAACCCAGCCTTGTCTTACTGGGGGCTTCCAGAATCTTTGGATATCTGCACTTGGCTTTATATTTTCTGTAAATATTGACCTAATTAGAGCAAAGGTGATGAGGTGAAGACCTCTAGTCACTCAGGCAAAAAATTCCCCCAGCCTTCAACCTGCACTTTGCCATCCTCTCCCTGGGACTCTCAAAGAGGTTATTGCCTTTTCCCACAGGGAAATTTCAAGGAAATGGAAGCATCTTCAGCTGAATGCTTTCCTCAGCTCTGAGTGCAGCATTCCATGAGCAAAATGCAACTGCCCTAGAAAAAATCCGTGTCTGTCATTTCCTCCTGGAGGGCTGAGGCAGGAAATGCTCCAGAGCATCTGCCTGATTGCCCTGTGGGCAGGTGTGGGCACTGTGAGTGTCTGCTGGCACCGTGCGTGGGCTCAGAGATGGGCAGGGAGAAGGAAGAGAAAGGAGGTCCTGGATCACCTGCACAAGAAACTACATGGCCAGTACATGTGGATTTGTTACTTTTTGGGGTGGATGTTGTCCAGGATGAGTCACGAGTCTTCTTTCTGTAGCTGTCTGTACCTTTCTGTATCTTTCTGTATCCTGATTAAAATTTCTAAAAATGACAGAACAAGTGGATAAGAGTGGAATTCTATTCTCTATTTCATTGCACCCATATTTTATGGAAAAAGCTGGTGTTCTTTCAAATTCATGAACATTTGGTTAAGCACTTTATGAAAACAGTGAGTCAGCAGTCTCCCTACAAAATCTTTCCTTTCCAGATCTACTTGCTACCAGAACTTGGCTCGTGTACAGTTGTACCACAGACTGTAAATGCAACACAAAAAACAAATGTCATCTCCAGTTCTGCTTCCTGTGTTATGGGCAAGCATGAGCAGATGTTTTAGAAGGCCAGTTCATCCTCTCTCACTCCACTTTCTTCCCCAGTCCCTCTATTTGTTCCAGGCTCTTTCCACATGGAGTAACTGATCCCAGTTTGGTACCTGTCTGACTGGAGGTTTAACTGAAATTTAGCCAAAGTGTGTCTAATGTAAAAAAATGCCCAAGACACACATTAGAATTAGTTCACAACCCTCCCCCTTCCTCCATGCTTGACACATTTGTCTCCTTGTATTAAAATACAGTTCTGCTGATTTGCCTCTGGAACTAAATGCACTCTCAGAAAACCCTCTTTTCTTAATCAGTTTTCTAGATTTTTCTGTGCTTTTGGGGATTTTAAAAAATATTCTGTCATTGGAGCTGCCCCTTGCATTCTAAGATGTAATCATAGCTAGAAAAAGGTTTAAAGAATTCTTTAGGCAGAATAATGGAAACATCTTTTTGTCTTGGCAAGTCAATGCACAATATCCCTTTTGCACATGTACAGTGGCTGCATCAGCTGAACATTTAATGCTGTTGGTATTTGCTTCATTAGAAATGCGAGGTGATGTGACTTTTCCTATTATTATCTGATTTCTCTTTAGGGGGAAATGTCAATGTGACATGATTAAATTAACATTCTTGAGGCAATTTCTAGCTGTGAACTTTTCTCAGAAAAAATCACCCACATGCACTGATCATCTTGAACTTTAGCACGAATTGGGCACGCACTAATTTTGCTGGCAAATTGTTAATTAAGAAAAACCCTAAATTTTGCCTTGCAAAGCTGTTAAAAGCCAAAGGTATAGACAAATGAACCTTTCTCTCAGGGTTCTCCATGACGACTTGTAAACAGTAATCCTAGAAATATTTTAGTTATATTTCAGGATTCCAAAAATCAGAAGATTGAATGGATGGTATAATAGAGACAGAAAATCACTAGTTAAATAATTTTAAAATTGATTTGGGGTGTAAGGAGAAAACATTGCTGTGAAATATCTGGGACCTTTCCATCAAATTTTGTGGGAGCAGCAAAGAAAAACTTACCTGCATATTTCTGCTTAAGAGCAGTCATTACAGTTCTACAATCTGAAATAAGAAATGAGGATTATAATGTCATAAAGTGTTCAGAAAAAAGCAATAGTCACAATCTCAACCTCATGTAGTTGGCAGACTGTAGATTTTAGACAGGAAACCTTTCCAAGCTTGAACAGACCCTGGTTTTACTGGGAGTTTAGAGCACCATAATTCAGTAATGAATTAAAATAAAATTATAAGACATCTCTCAGCTGTGCACACGAAGGCAGGATGTGTTCCCAGGGATGCACTGGAGGCTGCAGCTCTCAGGGCTGGTGTGGAGTTGCCAGGCAGAGAGTTAAACACTTTACCCTGGTAGAAATGGTTTTAATGGCTGATCTGTGGTTGCTTGTGACAGAGCAGAAGTAAATCTGTTTTCATGGCATAGATGGACGTGGGACCTCATCAAAGCAAAAATCAGAATAGTTCAGCAAAGTACCTGTAAAAATTCATTGTTGTATGAATGCCTGTCTCCTATATAATGATTTGAATTTCCTTAAAGTTCTTGGGAGTGAAGGAAAAGCACTGAATACTTCACTCACACCTGCATTTTTTTCCTAGAGTTAGTTGCCAAAGTAGATCTATACTTCACTTTTGTTACAAATACTAAAAAAAAAAGCAAAAAAAAACCCCAAAAANAAAAAAAAAAAAAAAACCCCAAAAAAAAAAAAAAAAAAACCCCAAAAAAACCCCCACAAAAAAAAGCTGTATAGAAGTAGGAAACTTTTCTGTTCTTATTCCTAAAAGAAATTGCCAGTGTCCTGTTTCAGTTTGATCTGTGCTTCCCAGTTTTGGTCAGGTTGAAATAATGAAATTAATAGTGGCTTCTTTCTTTTTCTCTGCAGAAATTAATGACAAAATGCTTTTTCATTGAGAAAAGCTCAGGGACTGTGGAAATATGCACTGCACCAGTCCCACCAGCACATTTGTGTGCAGATGTGCAGCTTAGATATATAATTTATGTGGATGCCTTTGAATAATCTAAGCATGTTCAGCAGTGGCTGGTTAGTGTGTGACTCCCTATCATGATATGCCTGAGGCTTTTTTTTAACACCTTTCCTTCACTAGGAAGGTGCTCATCATTTACCAGTCCTCAAGAGTTTACTCTCAAAGTTTTAAAAATTCCAGCTATCATTCCAGTAATTATCTTTTATCCTTCTCTGCTTTCCAGGGGACTTCCTTTGGACTTCTAATGAAGATCTTTATTAAATAATTTTCTACTTCTTGGATAGACTTTTTTGCAAGTTCCAGTTTGAGTTATAAGGTCCAGCCTCTGACTGGGAGCTCCCAGTGTCCCAGAAGAAATCCTAACACTGGTGTGTCACCTTTTAGGGAGGGAGACTGCAAACAGCAAGGGATTAAAAATAAACAGATAGATCCTTTCTGGACATTTGGAATAGCTGAGGTGAAGGCTTATCCACCATCATGGGTTTGCATGTTTTCAAATTTTTTATTCCTTTAGGAAAAAAATGTTTTTAGAGGATAACACTTCAGGTTGCACATTTTTGACTGGAGCTTTACTCAGTTGCCATGTGGGACATTAGGCTCTTGTAATGTGAAGGCTCTAAAATTAATCCTCTGAGTGTAGAGGGCTCTTACTTACACAGCCTTTTCTCCAGCCTGCTGATGGTATGATTTATACTGCAATGAAAACATCAGGAAAGAGGGGTTTAGGAAAAAAAGATTGTGTCTGTTCTCATTGACCTGTCCGAGACTGAGCCAGGCTCATCTGCTTGCATGGCCATGAGTTCCCTCCTCACCTCTCTGTGCTGTGGCCACTCAGTGCTCCCCCTGTCCTTTGGTCTCTGTCTCTCAGTGAATATAATCTGTTAGTACTATTTTAAGTAATTTCACTGCCTCATTTGGTTTTTAATCACCTTTTAATTCTTATTCTGCTCATTTTGTCATCTCCCAATTAATCTACTTTGGTCTCAGAACATCAACCATCTTGTTAAAAATATAATATCATAGTAAATGATTTAAACACGTGCTAAATTTACTTACATTAAACATATACTTAGTATGTGAGATATATAATCAGAAAATGGATTCTGCTTTGCACGTTGAAATAATAAAAACCCTGCCTCGAGCCATAGTTTGATTTATATAAAAGCTTTTTGGATTTGATGATAGCTCACAATTTGAGGGCAATGACAGCATTGGCTTTGCAACACTTAGTATAGTGTGAACAAGAATTAGTCATTAAGAGGTGATTATTTTGCTTGTGGAGAAAAAAGGACAAACAATACAATGCCTGTTTCAAGAATAAGACAACATTTTTTTTTGTTGTTATCAGGACATATTTTGTATAGAAGCAGAGGTACTTTTGTTTCCTGTCATATTAATGATCAAAAAGCCCTTAAAACCCAATTTGTCTTTATTCAGAACACTTTGCCTTTTTTTTTTTTTT
>VYXF01011002.1:292351-303029 GCA_013397295.1 Polioptila caerulea
GCCTGGAATCTGCATCTGTCTCCTGGGAGAGGAAGCCCACACTGGAGCAGGGCAAGAGTGTGAGGAGTCCTCCCTCTGAGGAGGAAGGAGAAAACCTTCCAGAAACACCATGTGATGAACTGACCACAGCCCCCTTCCCTGTCCCCCTGCTGAGGGAAGGAGGGCCAGAAAATCCAGGGTGAAGCTGAGCCCTGGAAAAAGGGAGGGGAGGAGGGAAAGTGTTTTGAGATTTTATTTTAGTTCTCATGTTCATACCCATTGGCTGAGCGAGATATCTCCCTTCCAGAGGGTGGGGCACTGTGGAGAAGGTTTAAAGGCTGAGGGCAGTAGGGCTCTTCCAGTGTCATGCCAACAGGGAAGACCCAGGAATGAGCACAATTGCTCCATTTGGCAAATCCTGTCACGGCAGGGATATTTAAAATATCATTCAAAATGGTGTGAGTAGACCCAGCAGAGTCCATGGCTCCGTTAACACGTTCTGGCAGACAGAAGATGAGCCCCAGGAGAGGATGGCACCCACCTCCCCCAGCTCCTCTGTGCCTCAAGCTTTGCACTGGCATGGTGTTAATGGGCTGTGTCACATGCTGCAGTGCCTGGCCCTCTAATGAGTCCTGGCACCCATTTCTCAATGAGACAATAATAGGAACAGGAACAATTTCATTGGCCACATACAGATGGACGAAGCCCTTGCACTCAAATCCCTTTCCTTCATTCTTGTAGCAAGGATGGAATCACGTAAGCAGAGCAGTGAGTTAATTTTTATCTCAGTTGACCAGTGTGACATTAAGCGTCAAGCCACAATTATTATTTTTTTAATAACCATGTGAGTAAATGCACGGAACATTTCAGACACCCTGCCCTTGGCACATGACCATGATTGCTCTGCTCTGGTGTTCTTTGTGCTGCACCAGGGTTACCCCACAGTGCTGTGCAGTGAGCTCAGAGCTTCCCTGTGCTTCGTGGTGGGTGTTGAAAAGACACCTTGCAGTGCTGTGCTGTATCAGTAATGGAAATGCTGCCAGTCTGATTTATTCTTTATTTGCTGTTGCATTAAATCAATAATTTTTTTAAAAGCTGCTTTAAAAATAGAAAGAAAAATTGAATGAATGAACTGCCAGGCTGAAGGATATTTTTCCCTGTACTTTTATTTTTTCCTGTAAATTTTTTTTTCTAAAAAAATCAATTCAGTTTTCTGTCCTTGTAAGCATGTTCAATACTGGTTTTTATTTCTCTGTTTCTCATGGTAGTTGCCACTTATGTTCGTTCAAGCTTGGGGAGAGCAGCAGAGATTCTTGGTTTTCTTCAGTCAGTGGAACATTTTCAAAACTGGGGTTTTTTCCTCTGATATTCCTGAAAAAATTGTTCAAAAACTTGAATCCTTGAGTCTCACCTCTTCACTAAGCCTGAACTAGTTCATGGGAGAGTTCACAACATTCAACTGCATCCTCAGCCCGGTCTGGCACAATCAAACTCTTCTAAAATTCCTCGGCTTTGTGGTTTGCCTGTGGCTATTTTTATACTATTTTTGTTAGTGAGTTTCTTTCCCAGCTCTCTATGAACCCTTACTGTGCCAGGATTTTCACTTACATGTGGTTTTTTGCTGGGATTTTGCCATATGTAGTAAGACTGAATCTTACCAAATATGAGCAAGTCCATGGTTTAAAGCTACTGGACAAGGACTGTGATTAAAAAAATAACCCTCCCACCACTTTTCTTATTTTGCTGTTAAGGTTTTAGTGCCCTGACTACTTTGCTGCTTGAGCTAGGAAAGCAAGTCAAGACCAGTTAGTAAAACCAGTTAAGATGGGAGCTAAGATGAGGACAACATCAGTGGTCTGTTACTAACAATGACAATGTCACCACCTGCAATAAAAACTCAAGGGAATAAACTGAGGAATAAACTCAGTCCTCTTTAATTGCCAGCTTTCATGAGTTGTTACCCACAATTTCTGCAAACTCTTTCCTAGAGATAATTGACATGCCCCAGAAGGACTTTGATTTATATTTCACATCTACTGGTTTTTTGAGTCTGTAGCAGCTATCAAGTCCTCTTTAAAGAAACTACTGTTTGGAGAGAACCAGGTTCCTGCTATCTCCTAGTGCCAAGGGCTCTGGGTGATGCTCTAAAATACACCCATCTGTTCCTTCTTTTCCATCTTTCTTTGCCCTTTCCAAGTCCTGGCCATCCTGAGTTGTGCTGCTCTCTTTAACCCTCTCTGAATGGTGGTGTTTGTTGCTCTGCTCCACGTTGTTGTGAAGAACTGGAGGTGAAAAGGACACCAGGTGTCACCTGTCCTCAGGACTTACACATACAAAGCAGGCTGCCCAAAGCTACCCTGGGCTCTTCCCGAGGCTTGCAGGGCAGCAGCACAGGGGTGGTTTTGGAGGGCTCAGAGCTCCACATCCCAAGAGCTTTCCTGGTGTCTGCAGCTGTTTTGGCACATGCTGACAGTTTGGAAGACTGAAGTTCCTACCTAGAGTGAATTTCCTCTTTGGAAAATCATGTACTTTTCACCTTTCTCTGCCAGGGTTCTTCATCCCCTGAATAAAACATGACATTAATGATGAGCCTGTTCTGCAGAGCAGCCTCAAACCAGCTGAGCGTGAATCTCTGTGTCCCTGTTGATCCTGCAGTGAACTGGCCTCAAGTCACTTGCCACACAGGGTCTTTGATGCAGCCTGGATTTTGGGTCAGTTAGAAAGTGCCTTTCTGGAGTTTCATGATTCCCCCCTTCACATGCAGTGCTTTTGGGCTGAAGGAGCTGAGTGTGCTAAGGAAGGGTGAGCTGACTGGAGTCAGTCTGCACCCAAAAACTGGGCTACTCCCAGTCCTTTTGCAAGGAAATGAGAAAACAAGTTGCTTTTCTTTTTTATGTAATCATCAGAAAGTGGTATCCAGCCTTACTGTGAGACTGCTCTGGCTCAGAAGAATCTCAATATTTCTGGAAATCATTTGCTGCCTCTTATCTTCTTTTACCATTTAAGGAGAGAATCCTTTTTTTTTTTTGTCTTTTACTGCTAGAACACAATCCTTCCACGTTTGGCAAGCATAGAGAGCCATGAAATCACAACAATATTTTTTAAATGAAACCAAAATAGTCTTATCATCTCTATTTATCTTTAATACTAAAATGTCAAATGAAGTAATTTATTAAAATCTTTCATTGATTTCTGCAGCCTCTTAATTCCTAGCCCCTGCCAGAAAGGTGATAGAGTGAGTGTTGAGTTACAAAGCATCTAAAAACGTTTGCTGCAATATTCTTTCTGTATCAGGACTGGAACCAGTTTGCTGTGTTACCTAGGAAAGAGATTCTTGACCAGAGCTGATGAAAGAGAACTGACTCAGACTCAGCTGTACAGACTCAGAAATCTGCCTCAGTGAAGAAAATTAAGGCTCAATCCCTTTATTTCATCTTTGCAAATTTCTTTTGCAGGCTTCAGATTTTATTTTGCTGCAGTGGGAATTGAAAGTGCTCCAGTTAATGTAAAGATTTTCTGAGTTTGGGATAGTGATGATGATTTACACACACATCTTTTTATCCTCCAGCCCAGTCTTATAAGTGCCTGGTGGTGCTGGTGAAGAAAAGTGAAATGCAATCCTGAAAGAAGCTTTTATTACTTCTGTGAAAGCAACTTTTAGTACTGCAGATCTTTTTCCTCTCTTACCAGAAAAGTAAGAATAATTTGATGAGAAAAAGCACCTTCAAGTTTAAAAGCATCTTGTGTTGTGTGGTGGGGGCTGTGCTGGCAGGAGGGACCCAGCAGCATGTGACATGTGGTGTGACAGCCTCTGCCTGGGTCTGGCTTAGCCCCTTCCCCTGCCTGCTGCACTGCCGGGGTCCCTCTGAGCAGTGCCTGCACTCTGGGAAGCTGCCTGGCACAGACAGAGGGGCAGGATGCTGCAGAGAGGGAATTTCATGGGGTGAGGTGGGTGATGGACAGCAGCACCACCAGGGAGAGGGAGAGAGGGAGGAACAGCGCAGAATCCGGAGTCTGGGAGTCCGAGATGGGAAGTGAGAGAAGGAGGGAGGTTGGCTTGTACTGAGGAACAGAATGATTTTCCCCTCTCCCTCTTGAACTCTAAAACTTGAAACACCAAGAGCACTGTGGATTTATGCTTTTACAGATCACTGTGGTCCAGACTTTGAAATAAAAGCAACTGGAGCTCTAGGGGGGGATGCTCTATACAGAGTTCATTAATAAGGTAAGTCCTTTTTCTCCTCTTGTTCTGGTAAGATGCTGAAAGTGTGGGTATTTACATGCACAAGAATATGCAGGTTCAAAATGGCAAACACAGATCAACCGGACAGTTAGCTAATTTCCTATTTTCACTGTATTCTTAATTTAGGTCAATTTTCATTTTATCTTTGCTCATAGTTATTTTCTCAGACAATCCTTTTGATTGCTATTCTATTTTTCTTCTCCTTCCTGTGGAATAAAATGTTTCATCATAGGATTGAAGGTGTCAGAGTGCAGCTTTCTGAAATGTACCTAAGAAACTCAGAAAAAAATCCTGAAAGTTTTGATATTGCACAGTGTCATTTGTTCTTTTATCTCCTTCACCCCTTCTTGAAGGCATTGGAGTCTCCAGGCATGTGTGATATAACCAGAGATGGTTTCCTGATGTAACAGGACTAGCCAGTCTAATGCCATTCTGATAAATATTGTCCTTTTTGGACTGCTGTTTCCATTAGTCTGTCTGAAATTCTGCCCAAATCTGGCATTGTCTTTATTACAGAATGAATTTGGATGAGAAATGATCATTTGTGTCTTTGGGTAATACCAGGAGCCTAAATTATCAATTGATTTGATACAGATTATATGATTGCTATTGATTTTATGCTGATCATTGGTTAATTTCAAAGGAAGAAATTAAAATTAGTATCCAAAAACATTCCCTTACAACAAGAGAGAAAGTATTTGCTGGAACTTTCCTCATAGATAGAAAGGAGCTGCCTGGAGTTGTACAACTGTAGGTCAGCACAGGGTTGTGATGGCACTTTGCACCAAAGAAAATGCAGTTTTTTGTATTTAGCAGAACCCTAAGCTTCATTTAATAATAAAATAGCATTGAAGTACTCACCTGACAATCAGGCATCAGCAAATCCTTGTACTGACATGCATTTGGAGGATGTTTCTTTGCTGAGCTGGATGCAGACACCCGCTCTGTGTGCCTGCCTGCACCCCAATTTCCTTCCTCAATAGTAAATAGGCAGCACAAGGAGAATTTTAATATCAGGGTCAGCCTGTAACAAGAAGAGAGATCCAGCAGAGAGAGAAAGTTGCATTCCCAGCCCCTGACTCGTTACATGACTGCACATAGATGCTGAAGCCGCTCTAATTGAGTTTATGAGCTGGAAAATAGTTGTGCATTTAGTTACTCCAAGCCTTATGTTTTACATGAGTAAGGATCAGATGAGATTTCATGTGCTGGTCTGCCAGGAAGCCACTTGTTTGCCCCCTGGGACAGAGTCAGGTGTTTGTGTGCCTCCAGGACATTCGTTTCGTGGACAAATGGGCAGTGATGTCGAAGCAGAGTGACAGGATTTCCTCTGCAATAAGAAAATTTTCTGGAAAAGTGCTCCAGTAGCCTAAAACAAAATTTCAGGTGCTGTGTCTTGCGATCTGGCACTGCCTTTCTGTTCTTCATCTGGTCTTGTTTTCATGGCTTGTCCCTGTTGCTTGTTCTCCAGTGGTGCTACAATTGGGGTACAGTTTTCTTGGTTAAAGCACCACTTGCTGGGTCACTGAGACAATTTTTTTGTTCCTCTCTAAATGATGCTTGGCTGTGACTGCTTTCCATTTTCTTCTAGACAGCCTCTCCTGATTATGTAGCTCCCACATTTGAGTGGCACATGCTTTTTTCACAAGGCAGCCTCAGGGAAGCAGGAGTGTGAAATGCTGTGCTGTCGCTACCATAGAAAGATTCAATAAAACCTTTACAGCCTCTCGAGATCCTGTGAAATGTCTGCCTCTGTTTTCTTAAGCTTTGTTTTGGCTCGGGTCTACAGAGACAGCTAGGTTCCCTCTGCAAGATTAGGAGATGGGGAGAGCCAGATATTTGTCACGTTACTTTGCTGCAACAAGTTTACAGAGTGATCTGGTCACTCCCAGGAAAAACATTACAAGAAAATATGGCCTTTTCTGTCCCAGACAAGAGCAGAGGTGGGTGCCATGAAATTCATGATCAAAGTGAGCTCAAACGTAGATGTAAGGAAATGCTGATGTGTCAGAGGGATCCCTGGGGATACAGTGGGAATGCAAACCTTTTCCTCCTAATAGACTGTCTATAATCGTGGAGGAACTTTGCAAAGAGTGATCAGATCTTAATGAGGAGCTGTTGCCTACGATGCTTTGCAGTTAGGTTGGGTTTATGGCCTAAAGCCCAAGCAGCAGGAAATCTCTATTGTTGTTTATCAAACATTTACCTTTACATGGTTCAACAAATTGAGTTGTTTTCAGTGCTTCTTAAATACCTTCTATTCACCAGAAAAAATAATGTTTGTGTTTGAATCCAGGTTCCTGTGAATTTATGTTATTGCTTTCCTCTCACCTTCTTGTGCTTAGATGTCTTGCAGTTCAGGTATATTTTATGGTATTATCATGGTGAATTGAAATTTTTTTTGGAGTCATTAAAAGCACTTTTGATGCCCCGTTCTTGCCAAGTCAATATTCCCCAACCCTTCTCCATGTGTGTTACCTGTACAAGGCACTTGAATTTCCCTTCCTTGCACACAGCCCTGCTCATAATCCATTTTGCATTAACAAGGCTTTTATCGAGGCTAAATTCAGCAGATTATTGGATCTGTACTAATTATACCCCTAAAACACTGAAAGAATCCTTAATATTATTCTTCCCCAAAAAGGACCTACCTATATCAGATATTATGGATTTGGGAGGAAAATGAGTCTCTGGTCTAATGATGTGAATTGTTTAAGAAGTCTGTGATCTCAAGTTTCTTTCTTTGAAAATTTTGATTAACCTCAGGAAAAATTTACCTCCAGAGGGTGTGAAATTTCCATTATTAGAAACAGTCTGGGCACTCATCTGTAACAAAACCAGGATTTAACCTGCTGTGAAATCAGATAAGGGCTGAAGGAAATATTCCATGATTTGCATGCCCCAGCACCTTCAGATTCTGTTCCTGGACAAAATATATATATGGCCATTTTCAGGGATATTAGCAGGCCAGAGAGCATGATTTGTTGTTTTATTGAGCTGTGGGAAAACAGACTCACAAATAAATAGAATAATTTGGATGACTTCAGGTTTGTGGATGTTGTTAGGTGTGCTCTGGATATTGAGAACTAACTGTATAAATTTTGAAAACAATAATGCTTGTGGCTTTTCACATCGAACACTGAAAACATATCAGGCTGCTGAGACTAATCTGAAATTTCAAATTTGATCTCTTTATTGTAAATAAATCAAGTTTTCTTCTCAAGATGCTCTCCTGGGGGAAAAAACCCCACAATTTCAGATCTCCGAGTATATCTGCAAAATCTTAGTCTGTTAGAGCTAAGAACTTAATTTGTATTTCACTGTACCTCCCCATCCCTCAGGACACCTTGTGGTCTATAATAATTTTCCAAACCAGCAGAACACATTATTCTTGCTCGGATCACTGGCTTGGGAGCCATTGCACCAGAACACATTAGTCCATTGGTCCACCTTCCCCTGTAGATGCAAATTCCCTCTGTTCCCTGGTTTAGCAATTTGCTGCAAATTCCACATCAAGCAGAAGAAGGGATGAGACTTGGCAGGAGCCAGGGGCTTGCTCTGTGCTTGGACATTTCTGCTCCCTCAGAAGGTTGTAAGAATTTCCTTCAGAAGATGAGAAAACAGGTGCACCATGATGGAAATGTGGGCAGTGGCAAAGTCTTGGTGTCTGATGAAATACAAACGGACAAAACCCCAGCCAGAACAGTGGTTATGTCAGTGGTTTGGAGTTGCTGAGGCAGCAGTTACCCTGAAGTTCCCACCTTCTCCAGGTGATGCTGTAGAGGGACATGGGACCTAATGGGACCTAAATGCCTCACAGGCTGAAGTGTGGGGCATGGAAAATCTTGTGCTGTGATCCAGCCATTGAGGGGTTTGCAAAACCCTGAACCCAAATGTCAGTGCCAGATAAATAATGGAAATAAACCAACTATGGAGGGTTAGGTTGGATATCATAAAGGAATTCTTTACTGTGAGGATAGTGAGGCCCTGGCACAGGCTGCCTAGAGAAGCTGTGGCTGCCCCTGGATCCCTGGAAGTGTTCCAGTCCAGGTTGGATGGATCTCTGAAACAACCCAGGCTAGTGGAAGGTGTCCCTGCCCCATGACAGGGGGTGGAATGAGATGGTCTCCAAGGTCCCTTCCAACCCAAACCACTCTATTCTGTGATTAATGACAGGTAACAGTCAGGTCCTTTTGGTTGCTGTCACACATCTCTTGCAAAACACCATGCTTTTGGCATCTCTCTGTGAAAATTACCTGGATTTGCCTAAACCTTAGGAAAAGCATCAGGTGCTTTGTACCACCAACCAAGATTTTCTCTCCACTCCTTCTGTGCCCTTCCTAGAGGAGGAAAAGGTCAGGAAGGTAATCATGGTTGTGTGGTAGACTTCAATCCTGAAAGATGTGAGCATTGTGTGTCCTGGCCTTCCTCAGGGTAAGAACAGCCTGGCCAAGCCATGAAGGACATGTTGAAACACCCCCAGTGTGAGATGAGGAGGGAGCAGGGAACAAAACTGAGCAGAGTTGGCAAAGCTGCATTGGTTAGGCCAAACAAGAAACCTCAAATCAATTTTTTTTTCTTTAATCTCAGAAGTTTTGAGGCTTGATATTGAAATTTTATAGTGTCTGAGTTAGGAGGTTGTATCTCTTGAGGTTGGCTATAGTGGAACAGTTCCATTTTGAAGAATATATTATTTAAAAGTGGAATTGTTTGTGTATTAATTAAAGATGAGTGTCTGCAGCACTGATATAAGCACAAACCCATTTCTAATTATCAGAGCGAGTTGGTTTCTTTTGTTGTGGTTTTAAATCTGTTTTCACAGGCACTGCGGACTTTCCAGCACAGAATGTCAGTAGGGGTCAGTAGATGGGCTGGATGTGCTGCAGTGCTCTCTGTCCCCACCTTTGGACATCAGAGACAGACCAATGTGGAATCCTTTGGTCCTCTGGGGCAGCAAAACCAAAAACAAACCAGTCCCTGATAACTGGATTGTTTCCCAGTGCTTGTCCAAGTGTGCCTAGCACACTGCATGAGCCACTTATGTCACAAAATACCTTTTGGGAAGTGTCCTGGTTTGGCATTGATTCATATTTGGTGTGAAGTGGTTCCCGGATTGGGGCCTTGTTAGATTCCTGGGGACCTGACAGAGAACCAATCAGTAGCTAATTTTAAATATTGACACATGATTAAACCAATGAAAGAGGTGGATACACCTTTGTGAACACACATTTTAAGCCAAAACACCAGGAATAGCTCTCTTTCTTTTCCAGTCTGAGTACAGGTAACAGGCTGGCCTGACTCTGCCGCGGGGCCCAGACCCTTCCCAAGAAGCCACCGAGCCCCGCCTGGGCCCTGCCTCAGCTACAGCTCTGGCTGAGCCGGGTGTTCCCCCCAGCCCCAGCATGGCTGGGCAGGACAAGGGAGGCCATGGGCTTCAGCTGAGGCCAGGCTGGGCCCCAGGGGCAGCTCCAGGCCGGGCCAGGCCCGCCCCGCCATGGCCCACGCAGCCCGGCAGGGGCTGGGCCGGGCCCGGCGGCTCCCAGGCAGCAGGAGGGAAGGACATCAGCTCCCAGTGTGGCCTGGAATCCATCACCGTGACTGCTTCACCCAGCCCTGCCCTCCCCTCTGCAGGCCCTGGGTGAGAGATGAACTCTTTCACTGCACAGATGAGACCTGCAAGACCTTAAATCCTCTCTCAAGTGAGAGAAATCAGAAGAGTGAAGACACGAAAAGAGACAACGTGAAGGCACCAAGGTCAGTAAAGGAGTCAGGTCCCAGATGAGAGGTGGTGAATGAGGAGATGCCTTATTTTTAGGCTGAAATTCTCTTGTAAGCCATGGCAATATATTATGATATATTAAATATCCCTTTAAATAATGGAAAAAGGTATGGGGATAGGAACATCCAAATTGTAGTCCTGAGGAAAAGCATCAATGCTGAACAAGTAGATGTTGAAGTGGTTGTGATCCTATGAGAAGTTTAAACAGAGAGAAATAAGACTGAAGACCCCTTTTACTCTGAAGGCAGTAGCAGGAGGAGGAGAAGGAGGAGAAGGAGGAGGAGGAGAAGGAGGAAGAGGAGAAGGAGGAATAGGAGAAGAAGAAGGAGGAGAAGGAGAAGGAGAAGGAGAAGGAGAAGGAGAAGGAGAAGGAGAAGGAGAAGGAGAAGGAGAAGGAGAAGGAGAAGGAGAAGAAGAAGAAGAAGAAAAGAAGAAGAAGGAGAAGAAGGAGAAGGAGGAGAAGAAGAAGAAGAAAAGAAGAAGAAGAAGAAGACAACCTCTGTTCACGGAGATGAAGGTAGAGACAGATGTGCTTTTGAACAGCTAATCCATGCTAAATGCCAAATAATGCCCCATAAGTTGACATGGTCCAGAAGTACAGCTGTGGTAAAAGNGGGTTTTCTGTACATTGTCAGTAAGGAAGACAGAAGATGTGGGGGAGGAGGAAAAGTGTTCTG
>VYXF01011003.1:6425-42876 GCA_013397295.1 Polioptila caerulea
CCCTCAATAATAATAATAATAATAATAATAATAATAGTAATAATAATAATAATAATAATAATAATGTTCTCCAGTCAAAGCTCCTCCAAGAGCATTCCAGTGTTCCACGTATAAATTACCAAATTTAGGAAAGGCTACCCTCAGATGTGGAGTAAATTACAAAAGNAAATTCATCGCAAATGCTTATAACCCTGTCCCTAAAATCCATTTATCTAAGTTCCACTGACTTTCACTGGGACTTAGATATCTAAGCCAGAGAGATGCTTTAGAATAACAAATCCAGAAGGAGCTGCAGATAAAACCCTGGGCATCTTCAATGCAGAAAGTTCTGCCTTTCCATTCCTGAAATACAAAATGCCATAAAATATCTGCCCTGGATAACAGCACGAGCCCAAAACTCTGCTGAGAGATTCTAAATAAAGGGTCAGGTCTTGGGGCATTACCTCACTACAGCTTTGTGAAGCCTCCTCTTGAAGGGCTGGGGACCTTTGGAGCCTTTACTAGCAATAAAAATGGCAACAATAAGTTGGGTTTTTCTCTACCTGTGAGCTCCAGGTAAATCCCATCCCTTCCATCAGCATTCCAGGCACGCAGAGGGCACAGGGAAGGGAAGGCCACCTGTCAAGCGGAAAGAGAACAAGTGCTATTAGGGAGGATTTTACAAAGTGACAATAGCTGGAGCAGCAGCAGGGACTATATATATGCTTAAAATACAGGCAGGAGAATAGCCTTGGAAAAAAAAAAATAAAAAAATAAAACCCTCACAGAGGAAATTACATTAGGGAGATCAAGGACCAAGTTGTATTTTCAATTTGTACAAAACCTATAGGGCAAATGCATTAAGTGTTTGACAGCCCAATAGAGCTTTGAACTTAGCTTGATCTCATCATTTACAGTATTATTTTATTACTAGTTCGTAATTAAACTTTTAGCAAAAGCCATTCTATATCACCAATACAGGCCAAGGAAAATGTTTGGGTATCAACCTTGTACCCACATTGCTGGACATAGGTTAAAAACTATAAATATTGAACATAGGACATGTCTTACAAGGGAAAAATACCATGGCTTGAAATGTGTATTATTAGAAGAGAAATAAAAGGGGGCGGTGGGACAGGTGTGACCCAAATCCAGATTATCCAGTCAGGGAAAAAAAGCAGGAGATAATCTAATGAGGTATGAAAACAACCATTAAATTATGTCTTTGCTCTGACCCTCAGAGCTTCGCAAATTTTGGCACCTGTTGAGGATAAATGGCTGCCTAAGAGTCCCAATGTGGTGTTGACATCAGCTCTGCCCCAAANGTGGAGTAAATTACAAAAGCTTCCTTTAAAAAAGGTCACTTCTCTTAAATGGAAGCCTTTCCAACAGGAGCAGTCATTTGTATTCATGGCATGAGCTGCAGCAAAATGACAATAATTCCAAGGTTTACATTACAGATTCAGAACTGGAGATCAAATGCCTGCAGCATCCCTTCCACTGGCTCCAGGTCACTGTCCCAGGTGCATTTGTGGAGAAAAACAGAGTCAACAACATCCTCAGAAAAGAAACCAGGTGTGTGTTGTCATGTATTTATAATTGTGATAATTCTCATTCCTTCTAGGGCATTAAAAAGAAACTTTCTAGATCTTTTTGTTGCTGTTGTTGTTGAATAATTTTTGAATTACATTTTCCCTGTGGACTCTAGGCTTACTTATTCTTTTTTCCTTCAACAAGCACACTAGTTAAGATAAATTGATTGATTGATAAATATTATAGTCCCATGTTTGAAAAAATACACATATTTTTGCCAAAACCCTACCAGGCACATACAGGAAAAGGATCAAGGTGACACAGGCTGGTTGGTGCTCAAACAAGGATTATTATTCATTTATTTTGTTGTTGGAGCTCACAGGCTGCACCTATTGTTCTAATCCATAATAAAATAAGAAAAAATACCCAAATAAAGGAAATCTCAACCTCTGTTAAATGGGAGCAGCCATTATTGCTAAGATTGGGGAGTTTTCTATCTTTATTCTAAGCTGCTTCAATCTTGCTTTCAATAAATATGTTGCTTTTTTCAGTCTCAAATATCAATGACTGCAACTCTTGGTAAAGGTTCATTTTATAATAATTGCTGATTCTTGAGAAAAAAAATATTAGAATCACATGAAACATAACCCCTGCATTAAGAATTTGAATAAAGGGGAATATTTCACAATAAACTCTACTGAATCCTTCAACTTGGGGACTTTTTTACTGAAGTACCATCACTTCTTTGTACAATAGGTCAAATCACTGGGGATGAAGCCTTTGTGCTTTTTTAATTAATTCCCTCATTTATCTTGATGATCTCCTAGATTTACTGAAGCAATCTACGAGAGTGTTATTTTAATAAAATTGCTGTCACCATTTCTCTGCCTGGAGTTCCTAACTGAGAATCTACTGAGGATTTACAAGTTTAGAACAAATTGGCCACAGTTTGCAACCATTCCAGAATGCTGGCACTCACCAACCTGATGTATTTCCTGATGCAAAATTTATCATGTTTGTGATAGCTACAGAATATTTTACCATATTTATCCCAGAAAACCTGTTACAGGTATTATTAAATTTCATCTATATTAAGTATGTATGTTTTTAGGTATAATTTGCTCATAGACATAGGCTGTAGAACTGACCTTAAAACCTCACTTTGTTTACTAATTATATAGCATTTTCTAATCCCTTCACATTATTAACTTATTTAATTAAGTAGGTTTCAATGATTTCTTTATTTCCCTGCAATGAAAGCTGTCGATCTTCCAGACTGACACAAATTTCTCCCCTTAGGGAAGAGCTGCCCCATTTTCCCCCTGCTAAAGCTCTGGCCAGTGGATTCCAGCAGTGCTGTGCTCCAGCTGCAATTCCAGTCCAGACAAACTTCTCATCCTACAAAAATCTGCATCCTCAGAGGTGATGAAGTTAATTTAAAAAAAGTCTTGCACTTAATGATATCAAAAACTGGATTAATAAATTAATACATCTGCACTTTACCAAATTACCAGTCGTGTCCATCAGCGCTGCAAACCCTGGCGCAGCCTGGCCATTCCCTAGAGAGAGAACTTGAAAATGATTTTAATGACGCTGTGGGACTGGAGTTGAAATAGGTTTTTGTTTCTCATTTAGACACCTCGCCTTTTAACACTCCATCACTATTCATTAAGCTTAAACTGCATTTTTAACCTCTATTCAAAGCCACACTTTAAGGTGAGGTGGTTTCTCGAGAGCCCTCAGGCAAGAACTTCGAGTCCCTCAAACTGCAGCCTCTTCCTGGCAAACAAACCTGCCCAAAGAGGGGAGAATATCAAGGAAATCTTAACAAGAAAAAGCAACATTTCACTTCTTTCTTCTCTTTTTTTTTTTTTTCTTTTTTCTTTTTAAGGTAAGGTTCTTTTTTCTAGCAGGTTTGTTGGGTTTTTTTGTCATTAGAGTGAACAATGCTAGGAAAGGCACGATCCCACAGAATAAAAATACACCAGAAGTCCATAGATTTCAATCTGTCACGGACGAGTTAATCAGTGCAGAGCCCTGGAGGAAAGTCAGGTACTTTAGGCCACGTTTAAAGCCTAAAGAGAAAATTGGTGTTAACCCTAGATCCTGCTGGGAATAACTGGGTAACTTGAATCAGTATCTTTATTTTCTGTGTCCTTCCTTGTGATGAGCACAGGGAATCCAGCTGGAGCTGAGGATGGCAGGATCAGGCATCAGGCTCAGGACAGGGAAAAGAAAAACAAATCCAGCTAAGGGAAACACATTTACCATCATTTCTGAAGCACCTCTTCCTCCAGCAGGCAGGAGCTGAGCAAAGTTCAAAATTCTCATTGAATATGGTTTAATTAACACAAACTAATTTAGTTAATCTGAACACGATGTTTATATTTATTGTTCTATTTTTAAAGGCAGAGGCTACAAGTGCTGAATTAAATAAATGCAAGTTTCTTTGTTCAGACTGACAATGGGACACAACAAGTGAAAGGAACAGGCTCTACATCCTAAGTGGCTGTGTCTTCATTTAAAAATAGAGGTAGAATGCCATCTACTTGTTATTTCCCTCTATTGCTGGCTGAGGGAAAGAAAAGCTCCCACCCTTGGATTACTGCAGTGTCTATTTTAGAAGTCTGTGCTGTGGCTAATCATCAGTGGCCAGAATCCCCGGGAAAGGAGCAGCCATCCCATTATTAGCATGCACCCCACACGTCCAATGCATCAATTACACAACACAGCCCTGCTCCCCCCTCGCAGCGTGCTGCCTCCCAAATGCCAAACCCGGGGAACCATTCCAGGCTCTGGAGTGAGAGACACCCTCTGAGGCTTGTTTGTGGGTTAGGATCCAGATCCTGGCCAGGAATTTGCAATACTGAAGGTGTAGGAGTGACATCTGAGTTCTGCACCGCTCCCCACTCACCTGAGTGCTGTAAATGGCAATATAGTTATTGACTTTCACATTTATGTATTGGCTTTTGCAAGATGTTATTGATCACAAAGATCCTGATATGGTACAATTTGTAATCCCTTTTAAGTGCCTTTTGATATAGTATAATCTGTCAGCTTGATGTGTACATCACATGGCTTATATAAATAGCAGTGTGATAAATATGTTATAGCTCAAACCTTTGCATAATATGAAAATAGAGACTATGTACTGCTAAAATATTTTAATACTAACTCAGCTAATGATGTGAAATAGCTGTATTGAATGATAAGANCGTACTGCTAAAATACTTTAATTTAATACCAACTCAGCTAATGATGTGAAATAGCTGTATTGAATGATAAGATAACAGTGGTAAGAACCAAGAGAAAAATTTACTGACTCTCCAGTTATCAGTTGTCAAAACAACAGAATGGAACCTCGAGAAGAAATGAAATCTATTGATTTAATCTACAGGATGGCATGTGGACAAGCCCAAGGTTAAAACCAAGCAAAAGGATTCTCAGAGCACATAAACCCACAGGAATATTTGAATATGTATAACCCTCATTGATATGCATTTAACCAATGTAATGAAAAGTATATAAGAAAATTGTTTTAAGCTAACGGTGTGCTTCTGGCAGAGTGCCAAGCACACCAGCCCTGGATATTTTTCCTTTTATGCCTTATCAAACTTCTATAAAAAATTGTTTTCAGCAGTGAGCCGTGTTTCTCACCCTGGGGGTGACTCCAGGAGAGCAGCTCCGTCCCCACATTTCCAGGGGGGGTGTCCCCAACTGGGCAGGACAGCAGAGCTCTTATCCAAATGCAGCCACAGGGTTACTGCTCCTCTTCTTACAGCTCTCAAACCTCACCACGGCCACCAGCAAAACCTACAGAGAGCTCCCATAATCCCATAAACTCAAAGGGTGACCCTGAGGGAGTGGAAATGTCCCTGTCCATGGAAGGGGGTGGAACTGGATGGGCTTTAGGGTCCCTTCCAACCCAACCCATTCTGGGATTCCATAACACCTGTAAGCTTCGAATACTAAAGCCCCCACCAGCTCTCTCCCAACTCTCTTTGCACCTCATCACCTCCTCATTTGCAGCTCATTTTGTTTTTACTAACAGACTACAACACGCCTTTCAATGGAGAAGTCTCTTTCCTGCAGCTAAAAAACCCTAGTGTACCTAAAAAGAGGGAAAAGAAAAGAAAAAAAAAAGGAAAAAATAAACTGTTGTCTTTTTTTATTCCTTCCCTTGCAAAGGAGCCATCTGTGGAATGAAAGTCTTGGAAATAAGATCTATAATTACTGTGTATTGAGTTAAGTTGCCGTATCACCAGCTTTTCAGCAGTCCTCTCTCCAAGCGCTAGTAGTTCTTTTACAAATATTTATTTGGGAGCTTTATAAACCTTTTAGAAGCCTTAACCATACCCAAGGGGCTAAACAAGCAAGTCCCCAGTGAGAATTCCCCTGCTTTACAAAAAGGGAGAGAGCAGCTCTAAACCTGAGAATCATAAATATTATTATCACTCTTATTGTATTTGCTTTCTGGCTTTTGATCCCACAAGGGATGAAGGCTGCCACAGTCACTCTGAAGCCAAAATGCCTAAAAAATGTGCTTCAGTATAAAATAAAACTGTTTCATGCCTGTATTCATGGGGCTCTGCAGGCTGTGAGAGAACAGCCAATAGCACACAGGATATGGCTAAATAAGAAGGTAGCAGTAATAGTTCTGTTCCTTAAATGCTGCATATAAAAAGGTATTCTGAGATTTGAAAAGTACTTTAGAGATAGCTGATGAAATGCCAAGTATTTTTTTCCAATCTCCTTTTTTTTTTTTTTTTTTTGGATATAGATCCAAAAGAGAGAAAATACAAAAGTGAAATATAAAATATCCATTATTTAGTTCTACTCTATTTACAGAAGCCACTCAATCCTACACTCTTAAAGTTATTATGGAATTGATCAGAATTATAATTAATGTATCAATACACGGAAAATTAGGGATGGCACAAAGCAAGAACCATTCCAGCTCCAGACATGGAAATACAGAATTCCTGAAGATGTTTGGCTTTGCTTTAACGTGTGCTCCCTCTCCTGCCTGCTTTGAGAACCTTAGAGCATTCTCCTTCATTTTTTAGTTTATATAACCGAACAAAATTATAATGCATACAGGTTCCAGTTCTTTATGTTCAAGATGACTTTGGCAACATTTTCCAAAGCTTCTGGTCCTGTTGAGAGGTATTAGTACTTGTAGTAAAATCTCCATGTCCTGATTCCCAGTATTTGCATTTTTGCTTACCAAAATTTTGAGAAGTCCTGAGATGAGGAATGATGGAGAAGAGATAAAATCTCCCAAGGAGCTGAGCTCGGATTAGTTGATTCCACACCTTGAGGGTCTCCTTGTGCCTTTGGCTAATTCCTCCTCATCCTGTTGTGTGGAAAATCCTGCTGGGAAAAGCCAGTGACCATAAAGGGGACAGAGAATCCTGCAGCTTAATTTGAATTCAGGGAGAGAGAGTCCCCTGGGTTTTCTCTCAGGTTTTGGAGGGTGCAGTCTCCTTTTACCTCAAACCCCCCAGCCATACGCTGCCCTCCTCCTTTCCATTGCTGAGGTACCAGGGAGGTGCAGCCTTCCCCAGTCACCTGCCCCAGCTCACTCCCTGAACCTGACATTTCACCCCAAAGTTCAGAGGTTCAGCAGATCCTTGTCTGTGTTGATGCCTGGAGAGGCTCCCTGGAACAGAGGCTGGGCAGGGTTACAGGAATCAAGCAGGGATTTATTAAAAGTCTTCAAAGGATTCACCTTGGGCAGTGCAAGAGCCCGGCCCTGGCTCACCCAAGATGGGCCCAGGTCAGGAGTTCTCACCCTTTTCTAAGTTTGGCTCCATTCCCACCTTGGGTTCCCTGTCCCATTGCAGCCCCAGGCTCTGCAGTCCCACCCTCCCAGGTTGCTGCCCTCAATTCGCTGCTGTTTGCACTTTTGGGGCTGAAGCTGCAGCCTTGGTGTCCTTGGTTCTGGGGCTGCCAAAGGATTGTTGTGTGTGCCTGAGCTGGGGGAGAACTGGCTGCCCCTTTGGGTGGGGTTCAGAGTCACACACAGCGCAGGGCAGGGGCTGGGAATAGGAAAGCTCAAACTTCAAGGCATCAATAGGACACTCAAACCCCAAGAGAAGCATTTTAGCCTGTCCCACTGTGAAGCACAACCGAAATCCTGACAGGAAGAAACCTCAAAAAGACCTTTTTGTTTATTGTGGCTACAAAGATGGAGATTCCCTTTTTCCAAGGAGCCACATGGACAAGAGGACGGGCAATGGGTGCCAGTTCTCCCAGGGAGATTCCAGTTAGACACAAAAAGAATTTTTCTCACAGTGGGAACAATTTGCCACTGGAATAATCTCCCCAGGGAAGTGGGGAATTCTACAGCACTGGACACTTTTAAGATCCAGCTCTACAGAGTCTAGACTGAATTTTGGCCAAAAAATGCTGGATCAGGTGATGCAGCCTGGGATTCTATGGATGGTGGTCAAAGGCACATTGACTCTGACTGGGCCACAGTACCAAGGAGTTTTCTTCATTTTTGTGTAAGAAGTCTAGGTGAGTGCATTTGAGCAAGGAACTCTCTGTGCACTCTGTGCATGCAAAATGGGAGCATCTTTAATTTCTGCAGTTCCACCTAAGTAGGTTAGGTCAGGTCAGTACAAGCAATTAATATAAATGAACAAGAAGTTCATAAAAGCAATTTAACTTGAATTAACAATTAATCAACTCCCAGACTTGGCTACAGCAAAGAGGCTGCTACTTTTACCTATTAATATTTTTATTTATGTAGCAGCCACATGGTAGAAGATGGATGCATGCAAGGATAAGTCTGCAGAGACAATTTCAGACTATAATTATAATGCAAATAAACATAAAAATATGTCAGGAAAACTTGTATATTATTTTCTTTTTCCAAATGAAGCCTTGCGGCCTTCAGTTGTGAACTAGCACTTTTCTAAGTAATCTATCATGTATTCCAAAGATAATAATAATAATAATAATAGTAGTTAGTAGTAGTAATAATAATAAAATTATTATTATATAACATACAAGTTAATATTATATAATATATAAATAAAGTAATATTATATATATTTGTGCATTATATTCTGCCTATATCTATCATACAATACATTATCTACATATACTATATGTGTGGATATTCTAATATACAATTTTATGTGCAATATTGATTAAAGATCTTAATTCCTTTCTTTAGCCTTTCTTCTTGAGACAGCCATTTTGGAGCTGTGTTATAGAAATGGAATGAAGTCACATAAAAAGCAGTGGAAATTCCTGAAATCTGCACCTGGTCATTTCCATTCAAAAGCTGATACAACAAAACCCCAGACCCAGGGATGAATATCTCTTACAATTGCTATGGAAACTGGACTCTTAACATATTTTGACACATTTGTCTTATTTTGTCTGTGATTTTGGAAGAAGAAACCTGCTGGCACAGAATACCAGAGGAGAGGAATAAATGAAAGGTGGCCACGGGCAGGACCTGAGGGAGTGGGATGGAAAATCCACTTGGGCCCTATGGAAAATAAACACTAAAAAAGGGGGTTCAGCACAGGATATAGGGAGGAGGAGAGGTTTTCTCCAAGCTCTCAGGAATTAATGCACTGTTATAAATGACAAATACAGTTATTGGCTTTCACATTTATGTATTGGCTTTTGTAAGTTATTATTGACCATCAAGATTTTGATATGATGTAATTTGTAATTCTTTTTTAACTGCTTTTTGGTATAGTATAATCTGTCAGTTAATTTATGCACTGTATAGCTTATATAAATAGCAGTGTGATAAATATATAGCCCTTAGCACAATATTAAAATCCAGACTATGTAATGTTAAAATGCTTTTATTTGTGTAACTAACTCAGGTAATGGTGTGAAATAGCTATGTTGTTTCTCATATTTGTGGACTATCTTATCTGAATGATAAGATAAAAACCCTAAAAAAGAAGGTTTCTATCCTTTTTTAAAACCAAGACACCAAGAGAAAAGTTACTACTGACTCTCCAGCTATCAGCTCGTGTCAAAACAACAGAACCTCGAGAAGAAATAAAATATATTCATTTAATCTACAAGATAGCATGCAGACAAGTCAAAGGTTAAAACCAAGCAAAAAATTCCTGAAACATCTAAACTCACAAGAATGTTTAAATATGTATAACTCTCATGAATATGCATTTAACCCACAGAAAGTAAAATTATATAAGAACATTGTTTTAAGCCAAAGGTACGCTTTTGGCAGATTGCCACGCACCCCAACGCTGGATATTGCCCCTTTTATCCCTTACTAAACTTTTATTTAAAAAAAACAAACTTCAATGGTGAAACTTGGTTTGCACATGCAGTGTTTGTTGTCTTTGCTGATCCTCACCAATGCCTGGCCCATGGTGATGGTGCTCCCGTGCCATTTCTGGGCACCCCATGCCATTTTGCTAATGGCAAATGGAAGCGTTCCTTTGCAGGCAGCTCCAGGGCAGGATGGAGCCTGGCTCTCTCCATCCTGAGACCGGGTATGTGCACAGCAGGCACGGCCAGCCGAGGGTTCAGCTCCCAGCTGTGTTTGTGTTTTGTTCCTTCTGGAGGTTGTGGGGCAGTCGGTGAAATCGGAGGGGTCTGACCTGAGAGCCCCTGTCCTGGGTTGATGCTGAATTGTATCCCCATTCGTCTGTTTAGTTCAGAAATAAGTTTTGTACTTTTAAAACTGGATCTGAGAGTGAAGGAGAAGCAGTGGAATGTCTGAGGCAATTGTTTTCAAAACATAAAGATCAGAGTTTTCAGCTTTCCCTCACTCACGGCCTGTGCTGTCTGCAGTGCAGACGGTGAGACAGAGCTCTGTTAGTTTTTGGCCAGCTGAGGCACAGAAGTTCTCTGGACTGTGGTTTTTCTTTCTTTTCCTTGGAANTTCCACTTTCCTCCAAGGAATTTTTTTTCCCCTGTCCCGAACCAGCTGTGAGGAGGGGCGGTTCGGATTTGCCTTCCAGAGGGACTCCATCCGGAGGTTTCTCCCCAAATTTGCCCGAAACCAGGCCAGCCCCCCACACCAACTCCCAGCTGCTCTGGCTGGACCTGCCTCCAAAAGGTGGCCACAACACTCAGCAGTCAGCTCTGCACTCCACAGCCCTCGAGTATTTAGCAAACATTCATTCATTAGTGTCCCAACTCCTCCTGAAGGCAGACAATTAACCGGGCTTTATTTTAGCAGCCCTGCAGTGTGGAGAGGTTCAGTGACTCGCTGGGAAGAGGGAAGGGTTCAGCCTTGGCTCGCTGTTTCAGGGGCAAGCAAATATTTCTCTGCTGTCGTGTCCACAAGGTCGGTCCCTCTTTGTGGTCACCTCCTTTATTTCACTGAGCCCTTCCTCTCCAGCCAGCAGCTCCCCAGTAATTTAAAAGCACATAAAAGACTGGATCCAGCACTAAAAGTGACTGTGACTGCGTCCAGTTGCTGAGAAGGAAATTGGATCTGTTCACAGATACTGGGCACAAAGTATTTCAGCCTTGGTTTGAGCCAGTATCACTGGAGTATTCATCAGCAGTGGCTAAAGCCATAACCTGGAGCAATTAATACTAAAATTAATCACAGTAATATCACCCAGGGAAGGCTGTTAGATTAGATTGCAACTGGTTTGGCTGAAACTTGCTGGAACTGACGTATTTTCTGTAATATTTTGGGACAAAAAAAAAACCAACCAAAAAGCTATTTCCTCAAAAGATTCCCTTTCACTGGAAAAAGTACAAACAGAATCTTTAGGGAAACCATTAGTGCCAGACATTATCACCTGAGTTAGCTCTGCTCCTGCATGTTGATCTATTAACTTGCAACAATTTTGTTTGTTTTCACTAAGGATCAATTAATCCCAGATTTTTTCCAAAGGATTTTAGGCCTCAGCTATAGTTTAGATGAGATCTTTCTCTCCATTGCAGCCAGAAAGGGCTTCATATACCCCTTTCACAGACAAAACACCATATTCCATCTTTAGTGATCAGATTCAGACACAATTCGGGGGGAAAAGACAAAACACCTTGGAGATGGAAGGGTGAAGTGTCCCCTTTCCAGCCCCAAAAATCCAGGTCTCACATGAATCCTCAAGGCAGCAGTTGGGAGTGCTTTGGTAGAAGACCTGGAAATCCTCAATTTCTGATTTACTCTCTTGTGTTGAAGGATAGACAGACCACTTCCACTTAGGAGCTCAAGAAATTTTCCTCCCTGAAAATCTTCATTTGCTTCCTAACTTCCTTCCCTCCAGTTCACAGTGTCTGGGGAGGTCACCAGCTGAACTCTGTGTTGATGTCACCTGATGTCACTGGACACAGCCAAACCAGCCAATATAACCATCAATAGGACTTTAATTGGATGAATTTCTCTTTATTTCAATAAATACAATCATTACTGTGTTTGGCTGCTGTACAGGGCACTGATTGGGATAAGGAACAGAGCTGGTTCATGTGGTCACTATTTTTTCTGGACTGAGATCTGCCTTTCTTACAAATCCAGCTCTGAGTGGCTCCCAAAGCTGTCCAAGCAAGTCAAGAGATGTCAGCCCTCATACCCAGCAATCACTGATGTAATTTTGCTATGAAACAAAACAGGTGGTGTTGGGGGAAAATTAAACTATTTTTTTCAGTTTGGCTTGTATTTTTAGCAATCAAAATTTAGAAGTCACCATTTCAACCCAAACCATTCTGTTTCTTTACCTTGATTATTTCCCCTCTTCCATTTCCCTCCTTGTAAAACTATCCTGCCACCTTCCACAGGTAGCAAATTACATTTCCTCCTCATACATAAACCTCCTCCTACTATTCCAGATGTTTTAAGTGAGATAAGATAGATCTTACTGTAAATTCCTTGGCCAATCTGGACCTTCCATCTTCTGTGGAGAAGTTCTCCATCTTCTGCAGTGACAACCAAGCAACTTCTCCACCTCCCTCCTCAGGGAACACAGACATTTCAGGCTTTGGCACTCTGCTCCTGCTTCACATTCTTTCCTCTTCCCTTTATTTTCTGTACCAAAAGCCAGGACAGAATTCACCGTGGTACTGCAGGGAAAAAAATGGTAACAAGCGTGCAGGAAACCGTTCAATAAATTGTCGTGTTCCTGCTACACTTGTTTTCCTGAGGGCTCCCAGAATTGCCCATTCTGTTGGCACTTCAATGTCGTGTTGCCCATCATAATACCCTTGTTATCATCCTCTGAGTGCTGCCTTTTCTTCCTCTCAGTGGTTCTGCAGCAGGTAAGGGTTAGAAATGTCCCCTGCACTGAGGATTTAATCCTTCCCTCAAACACAGCATTAACTCGCCCCATCACAGCCAAATTTTCTTTCCCCCCTTTCTTTTGGAATTGCAACAACCGTGCCTGCACAATTCTGTCCATAAATACAACTCTCTGGAGGGCAAATTCCCATTCCTATGCATCCTGCCTCAGGGAACAGCCTGGGGGGTCCTGAAATCATCCTGCTGAAATCCAGGGGCAACACCAAACACAATTTTTTGCTGTTATCCTCATTCCAACAATCCACATGCAACCAAGTGTCCCCCAAATGCCTCTGCACCTCTTTGAAAGCTTCTCAGCAGAAGACAATCATTGATTTCTGTAAATATGCTGATACAGCCTCTAGCCAGGCACTGGGGAACCTACAGCTCTTTGCCAGGAGGGAAATAGAGACCTTGGAAAGGATTTGGGCGTTTGCCTCCAAATGCAAAGACCACATGGGCAAAAGAACCTTCTTTTACAGAATTCAGTGACTGGGTGAACCAGCTGGGGAATGCCTGAACTGAAAAGATTTGCCAGTAAACATTAAAATATAAAAGAAATAAACAGAGAAAACCCTCCTGAAATAACCCTACAATCAAGCCAGAGATGGAAACAATTATTTGATAAGAATTATGAGTTTGAGTCATTACCAAAGATAGAGTCCTCTACAACAATCTAATAAACCTAACATTATTCCTGCTATTTAATAGCCTAACATCTTTTTGGGGAATATAAATTATTCAACGTTTAAGTGCCTTGTAATTTGATTTAGACGACGAATGGAAGAAAATACTTTAATTGTAAAATGTATTTTGTATGCATCACACGGAAACATCAGCCACCTCCCTGGAACAGGCTCTCAGGAGAGCTGCATGGCTCAGAAGTTTGCTAATGGGATGTGGAGTCCTTCATCATTAAGATCATGAGTGGAATCCAGAACATGCTGGAAGCAACTGGAAATGGTTTCTCAACATGGCCAGAAATTCCAACCAGAGGTGATTTTAGCTCCCATCACCTTCTCCTCCCCCTTTTTGCTCAGGAACACCTGGAATGGATGAGAGTGGAAAACTTTCAGGCCTTCCTGCCATTTTGTCAAGGTTGGCTGTTCTCCTGCACTTGTTCCTTTGTCCTTGGCCTCACCAGTCCCACCCCACCGTGGCTCTCCCTGGTCACTCCCTGGTGGATCTGACACAGAAACTCTGCCCTGCTGCTGGACATGCCAGGAGTGCTCAGCACCTCTGATCTTTCACCTATCACACTCATCCTGAATATTTTCTACAAAAAAACATATCCAGAAATTTTTTTCTTGTTCTTTTCCTCACAAAATACACCATGTCTGACCATGGAGGCCTGGTAGTTATTCTACTTAAAATACCTGAAAGCATTCTGTGATAATTTCATTTAACTAAAGCCGCAGCCATTAAAAAGTGAGAGCCCCTGCCATTACAAGGCTGAGAACAAGAAACAGGCAGGCAAAATTCAAATATTAAACCACGTTGCAGTTTGTTTGGTTGGGTTGTTTTTTTCCCAGAAATAAATATATTCAGTGTTGGGAATTATTGATTGATTGTATTGACTGTTCAGCTGATAGCCAGGAGACTTCATGGCAACTCTTCATCCTCCCACCAGCCTGGACCGTGCCACTTGGAGAAAATTACATTTTTTTCATGGCAACTCTTCATCCTCCCACCAGCCTGGACCGTGCCACTTGGAGAAAATTACATTTTTTTTGCCTGCTGTGTTTAATTCTTTTGAAGCAACAATTATCTGTAAGTATCTGTGAAGTTTTTAGCACTATAAATCTTTAGTCTCTGTTGGATTTTTGATGCCCTGCTGTAATAAAAGCAAGAGTGGCTGGTTTGGCTTTGTTAGGATTTTTTACAGTACCCGTGATTTCTGCTTATCAGTTTTACCTTTTCTGATTTCTCCAATCATCTTAAATTTCCAGGGTGAAAATCTGCAAAAATCATCATAAAAGTTAATATCTGTGTAAAAATGTAAATAAACCGATATCCTTGAGAGGAACACACAGGAATAAAGGGGCAGAGGAAATAAGTTATAGAAGATAAATTGATAAATCTGTGGGAAAAAAAGTGCCAGATCTCAGGTGCACTGAGACAATTGCCCTCAGAAAAGTTGTGTTTTACCCCAAAATGTAAAATGTGTCTTTGTACCTCTGACCATGTTGCAGCTCTGACAGCGCTGGCAGCTCCCACCATCCTCTGATTTACCACATCAATGGAAAAGCTTCAAAAACTGAACATCCCAATTGAAACAAATGAAGGAATTTCCCTCTCTCTACAAAGACAACCTTTAACATCCCCACCATCCTTATTACCACCCTCTTTGGAAATGCAGAAACCAACGGCCATGGAGGGGGAGACACACGGCTTGCCTGGGGCAAACTGGGACTAAATGATGAAAATCAGAGATTTTCCTTCAAGGATGACTCAGATAGGTGAGAGCAAGCAGTTTAAGGCTGAGACTTTACAGAATTAGAAATATCATTGTTATAAAATATGCTGAGACAAGCTTGGCAGAGCTGCTCCGGTGTTTTCCATGGAGATCCACCCGGAGCTCCGGCAGGTTTGCAGGTTTAAATGATGATTTTTTTGGAGACCACCACAAGCTGAGGAATGAGGCAGACCCTGCCTCCTATTGCCAGCAAGGAGACCTTTAAACAGCCAGCATCACTTCCAAAAGGCTGCTCCAGCAACCATTATCTCCTTTGGTTTATGAGCATGATCCATGCATTTGCTTCCTAGAAAAAAAAAACAAACACAAGTTTTATTTCACAGTGTGTGCTGAGATTAAAAAAAAGAGAGAGAATTTCACTGTTAACAACAAGGTTGACATAAAGTGTATTTTTATTAAACTCCACAGGTATCTGATAATAAATAGAGAAACCAGAGAACGAGAGAAGTCAGACAAACACTGAGAATTGCAGAAATGTCATTAAAGCAATTTCACATGAAAGTTCTATTCAATCTTTCTAATGTAGCTGAAAAGAATCTTGTGATCTGAAGTACAAAAGTGTAGCTAAATTTACTGTCACAAATGCTTTGATGACAAGTGTGCCAAGAAGGTTTTTCATGGGAAGGAAAGGCAAGCCCTTTTTTCTTAATTACTGCACCACAAAACCATTCTGAAGCACATTTTGACACTTTAAATTTCCAGGGGGAGTGCTCATGTGATAAATTATTTCAATGGGCACAGCAGATCCTGTTTTCATATAAATAACACACTCAGCATCAAACAAAACTATTGTCAATATTTCTGCAGATCTCTAAGTCCACAGGTTTTTTACCATTTTCCTTTCTGCTCAATTTCAAGGAAAAATTACACCGTAGGGCCAGAACCTGTACAGCTTTACTACTGTACTATTATCAGGAAATTTACTGTAAATTGGCAAATATAATTTCACAGACATTGGGGCCTTTTATCATCGCTTGTTTGCAGCTTCAAAAGTGTCACTTCAAAGACAGAAAAAAAATGACCTGTAGAGTTCATGCACTGAAAACCTTCTAGTGGTGATTTATATTGAGAAAGGTGAACAGATTAAGATTAAATTAAATCAATCAATAGGAATTATAATTGAATGTAGTAAGATTAAGACTTTAGAGATGTTTTTAATACTTTGTGAAGTGCTTGAAGAGTAAAAAAAAGTTGAATTTCATTGCGTGGACTTGAGGCAGGACATTGGGTTTTAGGGGATGAGTGAGTGCTGGAAAACTTCCCGGCGTTTCAGACCTGACCCCCTTGCACCTGCAGCCACAAAAGCCCTGCACGTTTGGTTTGCTGGGTTTAGTCAGCTCGGCTGCAGCAGTTTGCCTGTGATTAATGACACCTCTGCTCAGAAACAAATAACCACGTGGGCTGTGCTGAGCTGGGCTCGGAGGGCCCTGCAATGCAATTAGCCACTCGCGCGCTTTTTACGGGCAAATATTAAACGGCACAGCAAACAGAAATAAAGGGCTGAACCCAACCGTGCGACGCCACTGCTCAGTAAAAATGATACATTTACAACCTCATTACTCACATTTTATGGTGCTGGTTGCTGAAACACCGAGAAGGGGCTGTGCAAGGTCACACCGGCAGAGGTGGGAAGGGAAGGCAGGCATCTCATTCCCCAGCACAGTGTTCTGCTCCCTCTTTTATATTGCTTTTTCTCTCTTTTTAATTTTTTTTTAATTAAACATAAATAGATCACCATAGCTAACTTACAAAAAGACCTCGTGCGACACAGATAACTCTGGATTTTAGATAAGCTGCATCTCCTGAGCTTCTCTGGCAGCAATGAAGTTTGTTGGTTGCAATAAACCATGTGGAAATACCATCAGTGTTACTAGAAATGTATAGAACTCTTTATGGTGATGTCCTTGTCTCTCTGAACTTGGGGATGAAACTTCTATTGTGAATAAATTGTACACGCAATTTTGGATATGAACTTTTGCAGTTTATGAATTGTCTCACGCAGGAGTGAACTGCTGCCAACCCAAATCCTCCCACTGTCCCAGGGCAGCCTGGATCCACTGCTGGAGTGCAGAGCAAAAGGCACAACCACCTCTCTCTGCTGCTTGGCCTTCAGGAGATCTCACCTGTTAATCATTCTTTTCTTTTTCAGTTTGCTTCTGGAATGCTGAGTGATGCCTCTGGAGAGAGAAAGGTAAGGGGAGAATTTCAGACTTTTTGTGCTGACAGAAAATAAACCTCAAAGATGCACTACATATAACCTGAAGCCTGAAAAAAAAGCTTCCAAAACGGAGTAAAAACACTGAATCTAGAAGTATATAATTGAATAAAAGTATGTTATATCACAAAGCAAAAAATTTAAAATAGTAAGTTAAAATAATATATATACAAAGTAGAAAGCTTAGAATGTAGTCTTCTTTTTCTTCTCCTTCTTCTTCACAAATTTAAATAATTTTGTGTAATTAGTGAAAAAAATCCACAGTGCAAAACATTAATTAGTTATTAAGTTGAAAATTAAAATAAATTAATTGACATCTCATAATTTAATAGTTTAAGCTTAAAATCAACCTTACAAACTTTCACAACGAGTGTGAGCACACTTCCAAAATCTGTGGCACGGAGTGTGAACACACCTCCAACCAAAACCTCACCTGGCTTTGTGCAGATTTGGGCTCTGCTCCAGTCGTGCTCATCTCCCACAGGCTCGTGACTGAGCCAGGAGAGGAGGAAAGAAAATTGTGAAATCTTAATGCAGCACTGAGAGAAACTTGGCAAATGAAATGAGTAAAACCTGTCTGAGACACAATGAACTCTGTTCAAAATATTTTGGGGTCTTCTTTCAGCACAGAGCAACCAGATCTGACTCCAGTGGAGTCCATGGCACCTCAGCAGATTTCTTATGTTGTCAGAAATCTGTCAGAGCAGACCTTTAGTTCTTCTTAGCTCAGTATTATATTGAAATTGAGACATAGATTTGGCTTTTTTGGTGAGGCCAATTCTTTTTCTTAAAACTGCAAAGATATAATCCTCACATGCAGGGCTTTTAATGAGAACCAGGCCAAGGATCAGGTCAATGAAAATATCAGAGGAGGAAATGCCCAAGTTTGTATCTCACACAACTCAGAAAATCCATCAATTCTAACCATAAATAAATGGGTATTCCGCTCCTTTGGCAGCTGAATATCATCATGATGAACCAAAGTTTGTGATTTGGCACAATTAGGAGATGATTATTAGGAAAAATGCCCAAGAACCCATTCACTGGGGCTGCAGAGAGCCCCAGCCAGCCCACCAACATCAACAAATGATGCAATTTGTGACACTCACAAATTAAAGGATGTCTGTGGGAGCAACAAGCTGGGGCCAGCCCTTCAATTACCTTTTCTTAACTCCCTTGTGTTTATATTTTTGTCTGGGAGTAACATGGCTGGAAGGGAAGGCAGCACGTGGGCATGGGGGGGGTTTTGAAGCAATTAAAAACTGACCTGACCTTCTACATCCTGCAGGCTCCTGGAGTCCAGGATGGGTTTGGTGCTCCAAATGACACCACAAACCTTGGGCCTCTCTCAAAACAAACCCAGTGTCTGATCCTGCTGCCCTCAGCCACCTTTGGCAGCGTCTCAGCCCACAAAGGCATCAACTCAAAGCCAAGTGCTTGCTTGCAGAGTAAGGTCCTTGAAAATGTGAGTGCCCCAGAATGGAACTTGTTCTCAGGCTGCATCCCCAGCATCTCTTTGTCCTTGCAACACCTGAGGCTGTTCAGTGAGTGGAAGAACACGGCACCACAAGCAGAGTGGGGAATGTCAGCTGTCACTGCCAATATCTTGGGTTTGTTTCTTTGCTTGCAGGTTCTGGGAATAGAGAATTATATTTCAGTTTTATTGGCAGCTGGTTTATTTCGTATTTACAATGACCTAGATTGCCAGTTTACAATCTGCCTGCAAAGCAGTTGAAACTCTGCTCTCTCCCAGAAGAAGAGTTTGGGAATCAGCTGGCAGGGACAAATTGTACAGCAGCACAAGCACTTGCCTCTTCTAATGCTTCCATTTCCTACAGGAGCAGGGAAAAAAAATATTGCTGCAATGTCCCTAAATTTAGGATTCACAACAGCAAAAAAAAAAAAAAANAGGAGCAGGGGAAAAAATATTGCTGCAATGTCCCTAAATTTAGGATTCACAACAGCAAAAAAAAAAAAAAAAATTAAAAAATCAGAGTAACAGAATGGTTTGTGTTGGAAAGAACCTCGAAGCTCATCCAGTGCCACCCCCTGCCATGGCTGGGACAATTCCACTGTCCCAGGTTGCTCCAGGCCCCATCCAGCCTGGCCTTGGACACTGCCAGGATGGGTAAATTGATAAAGATGAGGAAATAATTCTGATATGGGCATTTGATGTGGAGCTGTGGCTTGCACTGAGAAACATTTAACAGCAATCTATTCGCTTTCCTTCTCAGATTTTGCAAGCACTGCCATTGCTGCAAAGTCCCAACAAAACATGTTTATATTTTAAATATATTTAAAATGGGCCACAAGTCTGATAAAATTCGATGAGATTCTATTAAACATTGAACTACTCAGCTTTCCTTTATTTTTTTTTTCACTTTTTTTGTGCTGATGTCTTTTAAATCTGAAAGACAATTTGGGCGGATTCACTGTTGCCTCAGAACAGTTGTGGGGTTTTTAAATAACACTCCACTACCAAATCTCTCTCTCTCCAGTGCTCACTGAGAAAAGAAATTAAACAAAACTATTCTGTAACATGCCAGACTACAGAATATCATTGCCCCCATCTCTGGCTCCGAACCAGGAATTCATAATAACACCTTACATAAGCATTATTTTCATTAACAGATTGATAAAGACAATGTCAAGCCCAAGAACAACCCCGACAATAAAATTGCAGCATTATCCTATTATTAGCACCACAATCACTCAAAGGCTGAAAGATTTTTAGAGGAATTTGGGATCAGGATTGTGTCAGCAATATACTAATGATGGCAATTCATGGTCACTTCAATCTCACATTTAGGGTTTGCTGTTTCAAGGTAAAGGATTTGCTCTTGTTCTTTCATCCTTGTCTCTTCTACTGTCACCCACTGCACCATCAACGTTATTAAAAAAGTTTCCCTTCGTGTTCTCCCTCAAGAAAAGGTTTCCCTGCTGTCCAAATCCCTCTGCAGGAAGGAAAATCAGATTTATATAAAAGCGAGAATGCACTGGGGACACATTACAAACAGGATTTTAAAAGCGATTTAAACCCTACTAAAACAACATTGTCTCATTTGGCATGGTCAGCCAAGGAGAGGTAAAACATTTCCTCCTTATAAAAATGATGAAAATATTAAAATTATGCATTTTTGCAGTCCAAATGGTGTTTTGCCTTTGGCATGGAAGAAAAATTCTCTGAGGGACAAGGTAAAATGAAGATGTGAAATCTTTATGAGGAACAAGGAGTGACACAGGCTGTCCACCTTCTTCCCACAAAACCCCACCTGTGAGTTGGTGTTTGGGATGAAGTTCTCATCACCTCTGTCCACTGAATTAACAAAACACTCAATTTTCCCAGCACACACCTTGTTTGTTTAATTGATTAGCTTCTCTAAGAGGTAAATGTGTACCACACTTGGAAGAGGTTCAGAGCTGAGGAGATCCAGCCCCTGCCATGCAGATTCCACTGGAGTCAGCAAGTCCAGCACAGGAGCAGACGGAGCCTCTGTGGGACCAGGCTGATGCTCAGATCAGATATTGCCTTCATGCCAGGAAAAAAAAAAAGGATCAAAAAACACCACAAGAACTCTGATCAAGCTCTTCCTCTTGGATAAAGAAGAGTACTGATAAAAAATGTGTTGTCTGTGTAAATGGGTAATGTTGCAAATGGAACAGTGGCTGATTTTTTAATTCAAACTGCTGATAAATGACACAGCTTAGTAACAACCTGCACTCGATGTACATCTACCCACAAGGGCATACACCAGCCCCAGATGTGCTGCCTGGGGACCTGATGGAAACAAACACGTGTTGGAAGCTGGAAAGACAGAAAGGAAAACTGTAGAACAAAATCTGTGCCCACAGGAAAAGCGAGATAACACCTCCCCTGTTCTTTTGTAATTCATCACACCTCTTGCTGTGTCACAGCAGTTTGGCAGCTTGCAAAAGTTATTAAGGCCAAAATTAATCACAATTACATTTTAAAAAAATTATGAGAAGATAGAGAATGCAAAATAAACACCAAATGAAAATCATCTGAGCTAGCACTTCTCATTGTCCCAGTCTGTAGCTGGAGAGTGTTATTGCTGGCAGGTGAAGGGAAAAAGCCTTATTATTCCTAGAAAAAAATATCAATGTAATCCAGAAGAGATGCACATGAGAAGAGAACCAATCAAAAGGGCCTTTCTTTACTTCTGAGCATTGAGATTTATTCCTTTAAAGTCACGTAATTCCCACTCCTCAGGACTTGGTTTTCCAAGCATCTGTAGGCCCAACCTGCTGCAGTTAGAATTCACTTTTCCTGCCAGACTGACCAAATGTTCAGAAAACTGAACTTGGGACATTTCAATCTGCATCACATAAATCTGTCAGGTTTGATTCACAAGGGTTGTAAAATCCAGGTTTACCTGGCTCCCACTGAACTGAGCATTTCATTATTTCTTTTTCTCCCAGCTAGAAAGCAAGAGAGGAAACAGCCACAGGGGGAGGTTCAGGTTGGACATTGGGAAAAGTTTCCTCACTGAAAAAGTGAGGAAAGCATTGGAAGGAGGCGGCCAAGGAGGTTTGGAGTCCCCATCCCTGGATGTGNAAGGGTTGTAAAATCCAGGTTTACCTGGCTCCCACTGAACTGAGCATTTCATTATTTCTTTTTCTCCCAGCTAGAAAGCAAGAGAGGAAACAGCCACAGGGGGAGGTTCAGGTTGGACATTGGGAAAAGTTTTCAGTGAGGAAAGCGTTGGAAGGAGGTGGCCAAGGAGGTTTGGAGTCCCCATCCCTGGATGTGGCACTCAGAGCTCTGGACTGGGGGCAAAGGGGGCATCGGGCACAGGTTGGAATCAATGGTCCTGGAGAGCTTTTCCAACCTCAGTGATCCTGAGATTCCACAAAAACTGACAGGCACGAGCTGCCATCACCCCTCCTGAGTCCGTCAGCCAGGAGCCAGCATCCCACTCCACCCTGAACACCTCCTGCAGCCCCCTCTGCTCTGACAAACAATCCCAGTTCCTCTCTCCCTGCTCCACCTGAGCCACCACGCTCAGCAAGCCGGTAACTGCTTCTTCTGGGGGCCATTGGCCTGCTCGCTCTCATTTCCACAGGCAGCAAAAAGATTTCCTCTCCTGATGGACAATGTCTGCACCCAAGAGAGGGGACAAAAGCTCCCATGACTATTTCATGACTTCAGTGGTTACTGGCGCTTTCAGTGGTGAAAGCTCCAGAACTAATCCATCCCTGGTGATTGCTCCAAGATTAGGATAATAAATTACCCTTTTTTTCTTTTTTTCCCCGTATTTTTGGCCGGCACAAAACTCAAATGAGATGAAGAGCTCACTTGGGCCCTCTCTCATCTGAGATCTCTCCCTCCAAGAGTGACCCAGTTAATCTGGAGTGAATCTGGTCAGGCTCAGGAGCTGAGCAAAGCAGTCCCAGGCTGGTGGAGCTGCCCCATCTCCTGATGAGCAGGGGCACCTGAGCACCTGCAGGGAGTCAGAACTGAGCTCCTGGCTGCTCCTGGCTGACCATTCCACCTGCCCAGGAACCCACCACAGCCCCACCCAGCTACTGATCTGTTTTCTGAAATCTGTGGAACCCCGGTGCAACCTCAGGAGGATAATTTGTATTTTTTCTACAGTGTCAAGTTCGAGGAGCTTGGCTTGCCCAGAATCCAAACTTTCAGCACCTGAGGGACTCCAAGGGTGAAGCCTGAAGAATGTAAGAGTTTTGGGCATGATGAAGCTAAGGAATTTGTCACAGGTCACGGAGAAGGCTGTAATTATCTTTGTAATTATCTTTGTTGTCCTGCACCCAAGGAGACATCTGGGATTTATGTATCTATGTCATCTTAGGGGTGCAACCATAAAAAGCCAAGCTAAACCTTGAAAAAAGGCCAAAAAAGAAAAAAAAAGTCCATACTATCATCTATAAATTTTGACCACAGAATTGAGTAATTTCTGTCCCCAGGCAGAGATGGAAAAGAGGCACCAAGAGTAGGCAGGGAACATCAGACAAAGCATAACTTATTCACTTTTAAAATATGCCTTTTCATATTGTTCCATTAGATTTTGCACTTTACATTAAATGCTGAACCCTTGAATGATTTGTTCTAACTCTTTGCAACCTTAGGTCTGTATTTTCCAACAGCATTATTGCGTAAGAGTGATAAAAATATAGATTTTGCAATTTAATGTTTAATGAGAAGTCTGAAGTTGAAGAGCTACCTTATGATCTGTGGATTTAAATAAAAACACAATACAGTGTTGTCTGGAGATTACAGAGTTTCTAATGCCCACCTAGCTCTGAAAATTTGTCTCTTTTACCTTGAAAACAGTAAGTAACCACGGTCAGGCACAGCATCATAAAACCAACATTAATAAAAAAGGGGTGAAGCAGCCACCACTGGGTCACTTCTACACAGAAACGACAATTATTGCACAGAGAGGACTCAATTGTTCATCCAACTACGCTGTGCAAATGCAGGGGTGGGATTTGCATATGCAAATGTTGGTCTTTTCATATTCAGATACATACACCTGCAAAGTGTTTTTTAGAGGTCAGCTGAAAATATTGCCTGAGGAGTTCAGACTTTTTCAGCACGTCAGGTATTTTCACAATTATTCATCTGCCTTGCCCTTGTTCTCTTAATCACTCCTTTAAATCAAACTCACAAGATTACAAGGGGAAAATATCATTAACAGGCAACAGATTATGTTAAAGGAAATTAATACAAATTAAAAAATTACAAACAAAGAAGAGAAATAGAAAAACCTTTTTAGGGCTGCATTTTCTCTTGTCATACAGCACCCCTTACCATGACATTACAGAGATCAACCAACAGGAAAGATGAAAGACCTGCTGTGGTCTTCCCTGCTTCAAACACTTCAAAACATGGAATTCATCCAGTAAAGGATCAAAACTTGCATCTTCCACTGGAACTGCATCTCGTTTTTACAGCGCCCATGCAGGTTACAAATATTTCTGTGCACATTCTGTGCATGGAAAATGCCTTTGGCAAGGACTTGGGCTCCAGGGAGGATGTGTGGGGGCCAAGGTGTTTGCAGAGGACTGTGGAATGGGATTTTGGCCATTTGCAGTTGCATGTTGTGGCACAAGAACAGCTGAAGTGAATTTTGTCTCCAGGAGCACAGGCTGCCTCTTGAAAATGCCCTTCAAAACACCACAGTCCAAATGAAGAGAGTGGCTACTCCAAAAACTGGGAAAAGACACATTTTCAATAGGATTGTGGCTCCTTTGGTTGAGAACCTGAGCCCCAAAAGCACATCTGGCTTCCTCAGGGTCTGTGCTCCAGTGAGAGATGTCATTTTCACAGCAGCCAGGGATGCAAAAATGAAGATAAAGCGCTGAATTTCCAAAGATACCAGAGGATGAAAGCAGGGATACAAATCCAGAAGCCCAAAAAGGAGGCCAAGTTCCACCAAGACTCAGAAAGTCAATACTTGACAGGCCCCAGGCTGAGAACAGAAGTTCATAATTATTGACTTGCAGCTCATTCCTTGGGGGACCTCAGAGGGAAAACATGGCTGTTTGTTATAATCCCTTAAAACTATAATTCATAATCTGCAGGAATTCTGACAAATGGGAAAAGAATCAGTGTCAGGGAGAAACAAAGACACGTTTCCCCTTATTTTTGCAAAATTCTGCCAACATCACAAAGAGTTTTGCTGTATTTTCGTATGGATTATCAGTGTAGGATGTTTGAGCACATCCAACTGGTGGCAAAATCAAATATTTCCTTTTAAATTAAGGCAGTAACAGGAAAACCACTGTTTGCTCAGGACACCAGCATTTCATCCTTGCTTTTGCTGCCATTTCCAGGACATTCTTGAGAACAACCTGTACTGAAAAAAAAAAAGGGAATCTGCCTGCACTGCCCTGTGTGTGCTTGAGTACAAGTGTGGGTTTGTATCACTCTGCTGTGGAGGAAGAATCATAAAAGAACCTCAAAACCACTCTGTTAAAAGACAAGTTCTGAACCCTCACATCAGCAGTTTTCTTTTCCAAGTGCTGGTGCAGGCAAATGACCCAGCATTGTCATCTCTCAGCTCATTTGTGGTTTGGGGAAATGAATCAAGACTTTCCAATGCCTGCTCTGTGGTGAAAGATGCCCACAGATAAGTAGGAGTCCTTTTATTGTCAATATGAAGTGTTATATAAAAAAATATGCATTTCCAAAGAGTGAAATAAAGACAAATCTTGGGAAAAGTCGTGTCTCTCAAAACACATTAAAGGAACTTTAAAAAAGTTTTCCACATAAAATCCTTAACTCTGGAGATAGGCTTGAGATGAGGGGGGAAAAGTGGTGAAAACCAAAAACAACATAAAATCTACAAAACCACAAGGAAACATAATTTGATGGGAATTGCAGGTCATTCCTGCTGCCATCAAGAAAGGAATTAGGGTGTGGGGGACTGCTTAATGCTCCGTCATGTGGAACATAAGTCAATAAAATTTTAGTTATTCAGTAAAATGCCATTGCAAAGTCTCCTTGCTTGACTTTGCCACTGCTGCTCTGCGTGTCAGGTCTGAATAACTTTGCTGGGAACGTTTTCTGTTTGCTCTCCTTATCTGAGCCACTTATAACAATTGATGCAACAACGTGTGATCACGTCAATATGAATGGGAACACACCAATAATAAGCTGACTTTTCACGTTTCACAGTCGTGTGTGGAAATTGTATTCAATCATGCAAAATATTTCATAGATTACTGGCAAATTGTGGTGAAACATAGTAATTCAATAACATCAGAACATACAAAAGTCAAAAATAATAGGGCTGGACAATGGGGAAGGGAGGGTTTTCACACCCTCTGCAGGACAAGGAGCTTCTGTGGAGGGAGCAAATGCCAGAGACACGGTGACATTTCACTGCTCACCGAGGTGAGGTGGAGCCCAGGCATTACTCACAGCCTAATTTTAGGCACTGCTCTCTCCACAGAGCCTTGGCAGACAAAACCCCCCGAGGTGGAGCCCCCAGAGCTGCAGGGACAGCAGCTGACTCCCATCCCAAGGCCGAGTCACGCCTTGGGTCGGAGCATCCACGGATTTGGTGACACAGGGAGAGGGCAGAGCAGGCTCAGGGATGAATGAAAGATAAAGCCTGGACAGCTGCCAGCTGCAAACTTCCCCCCCCCCCAAAAAAAAAGTCCCAATTCGATAGCTCAGATGTGATTTATGCCTGGTATTTAGTAACATAAACACCGCGTGCGTTGGACAAGATTTATGTGCAATTTGGGCATTGCTTGTATCCAAATCCATCTTTAAATTAGAAACACCACACGCTTCTGACCAGGAAAAACAACCAACCCCTAAACCCAGGTAAAGCAGAATATGACAACAAGCTGGAAAGAGCAACATTTTTGCATGTCAAAATTAATAAATGTCATATCTTTTGCTCATGCAGAAAAAAAATGCAAGGTCACTTTCAGCAGCTCCAGTGAGCACTAGCATACTGTATGTGGGGTTTTAACATAATATGAAGCCATCTGGTATGGAAACTCGAGCTCAGCAGATGCATTTGGAAAACAGAGCATTCATTTTTATTGTGCACTAAAATTACATTTAAAGTGTGCTCAAAAGCATAACTAAAACAGATTGTCCCTTCCAGCATTTGTGTTGCAGGCATTGATGGGGCCTCTGTTTGTGGAGTCTGTGTTCAGACCTTTGCCACATATCCTCTCCCTGTCATAACATTAAAAAGGAAACATCTTTCTTCCTGAGAAATACAACTCCAAATAATCATCTAAATGCTCTCTTATGCTTGTTAGCTATTCAGATTTTCCTAAGAAAATGCAGTATTTGATTTCAAAGATTGTGCTCGATGAAAATCCATTTGGCCAGAAAAGCAAAGCATTACAGGCTGACTGGTTTTCCTGTTAGTTGCATTAATTCTAGGTCTTCACAGCAAAATAATTTAATAAGAAAAAGAGGCAGACAAAAATATAAAGGCATTTTTTGTTCCTGGTACTGAAAAAGTCACAGATCTGGAACAGTGATAACACCATACCCAGCACCCTTTTAAGTAACAAGTTCATCTAGAACTTTTCCATCCAAACATTTTTGGAGTTTCAGTGTGATTAGGTTTTGTCTCTAGAGACTGGAAATTGGTTGTCTTCAAATAAAAAAAGAAAATCCATACTAAACCAGGGGTATATTTGGTTTTGCATACAAACTGCAGTAATTTAAGTAATGAAAATAATTCTTGATCTCCTTGTAAGATTTCAGGAAGACAAAAGGTTCTAACACAGTTTTCAGTCAGAGGGGTCATAAATCAATAGGGGCAGAAATTTTTACTTCACCTGGTGAAGAGGCCAATGTCAGGAAACATTCTCAAAAGTGACTGCCTTCTCCATAAATCAGAGTCAGCCTGCAAGAAACTTTGAAGTCTTTTAAAAAGGTGTAGATTTTTTTTTTTTGGTTGATCAACTCTTTCCAAAACCCTACACTCACTCAATTCTAATATTTGAGTGTTTGCAAAGAGAATTCTCCATCACCATCAACTTTCCCCTCACTTCTGCTAAGCCAGGCTTATGTCTCAGAGAGCCACAGCTTTGAAGTGCTTTGAAACCCTCCCTGGAGTTATTCCTCTTCACTTCCCTCCTGCTTCCAGACCCACACGTGCCTCCACCCTTACCTTACTCCTGACTTAGCTGGCTCAGACCAGAGGATCTCCATGACTCCAGGTTCTTGTTTCTCTCCCAGATCTTCCATCCCAAGTGGAATATTGCCAGACAGATCCCATCCTGCCCCTACCAGGAAAGGATTTATTCTACTTACGCCTGAGCTGCAACAGTGCTGGCTCTTTTCCCTTTTTTTTTTCTCTAAATTCCAGCTCTCAAGATCTCCTACAATGCAGTAGTCAAGTTTATAATTCATATTGCTATAAACCTTTACATGGTGCTTTCAATGAAGGGTTCTATACGTATAAAAAAATAACAAATGCATGAGTTGGATTATATATCAGGAATATTCCTCCTTGGAAACTCATCTTTTCTGTGGAAGCTCTGGAAAACATAGAACACCAGTCACATTTAACTTCCTTTCCTGTTCTCCCCCTCGGGTGCCACAGATCCTTGCAGTGGCTTTCAAGACTCTTCCTTTTGTTGCCACATAAAAAAAAAAAAAAAAAAAAAAAAAGAAAGAAAAAAAATACTTTGGGGTTTTTGGGGGGTTCTTTTGTTTGCAGAGAATGAGAATATAATTGCACCTGGCAGAGGTGTGGAACTGCTGAAAGTCAAATCGATTCTGAATCTATGGGCCCAGAGTTAGAGCAGAGAGAGGTCTGAGAGCCTAATTATCCCAAAAGTGATCTGAGATGTGCAATGAGCTTCTAGCAACGTCCTGCTTGTCAGCTTGTGTTACTGCATGGTGCCCTGTGGGTGGTTAAATCAGCCACTGCTGAATATTCCCGAGGATTTCACCGCTGCCGCGGAAAGAACAATTCATCCAGCACGTTTCCAATCCTGCCCTCTCTGCTGCTCCACCTCTCAGATGCAAGTCGTGCTCTCAGGGCTGTGAGGTGCTGCTGGAGCCGGGGCTGCAGCCCGGGGCTGGTTTGGGAAGGCGGCGGCTGGCGCAGGTGGCACAACAGACGCCGCGTCCTCAGCGGGCACCGCAGGTGCTGCCGTGTTTGCAGCCGTGAACGAATGAAAAGACATAATGCAGAATCAGGCTGCACATTTTTTAATCTCCTTGTCAAAAGTTATTCGAAGGATTCATTATGTTCAGCTACGGGCTCGCTCCGTGTTCTGGCCTGTGGGATCACAAATTGCGTTTGCCGAAACAACGGGGTCGCCCGACGTGCCTGAATTGTGTGTGTGTGTTCAAGGAAGGTTTAGAGTGGGATTATCCAGCCCTTCCTGGCCTGAAGGGAGGGTGGAGTGGGACTGCTCACAAGGGCATGGAGTGACAGGACAAGGGGGAATGGCTTGAAACTGAGAGAGAGGAGGTTTATTTGGGATTTGGGAAGAAATTCTGGGCTGGGAGGGTGGGCAGGCCCTGGCACAGGGTGCCCAGAGCAGCTCGGGCTGCCACTGGATCCCTGGAAGTGCCCAAGGCCAGGCTGGATGGGGCTTGGAGCACCCTGGGACAGTGGGAGGTGTCCCTGCCTATGGCAGGGGTGGCACTGGATGACCTTGAAGGTCCCTTCCAACCCAAACCATTCCACGATTTTATGATTCACAGACTTCCACTGTCTCTGCAATGGCAGCTGCATAGAACCCTGCATCATTCTGAGAACAAAATATTAACAGCGTAATTCTGTCATTCAATAGAAAAATTCTAGGCTGAAGATGGCAAATTAGCCTGGAAGTGAAGACAAACAAGTTAATGAACTCCTGGATGGACAAGCCTTCAGAAGCAATAACAGTTCTGGCAGTCACAGGGAAGGCTGCCTGCTTCCTATTAGAAGCAAAGAACAATTCAGGAGCTCTTAAGGCTTGACATTTACAGAAGGTCAGGCTACAGACTCTCTTCTGGCCTTAAACAATGCAAACAAAAGGAGTTTTCTCTCTCATAAATTTTTGTTAGACGAGATACTCTTAAAATCTCTGGAGCTGTGCACAGATACACTGGATGAATATATTTCCATCTCTTAGACCCAAGGTAGGTGGTGAAAAAAGAACAGATCTCAACATTACAGGAGTAACTTCCCTGAGAAGTATTTCTTATTTCTCTCATGAAAAATAAATATATGGCAATGAAAACATTGAGGGATGATGCAGAGCCACCACCACAAACAGCAGCAATTGCACCATTTATTGGTGGATGATCTAACGACTTTTAATTTTTATTACTGAAGTTTTATTAAAGTTTTTAATAAGGTCCTGATCCAAGGAATTTGTTAATGCAACAGTAACAGAACCAATTCTATAGTCAATATATATCACTGCTGGTTATGGAAATTTAATTTACAAATATAAGTAAAGTTTAAGTCTAGTGAAGTTTTATTCCTTTTATATATGTTTAATTGGTGCAGTTTTGCTAATTGAGGTCTCTATTTGACTGCTAAAAGAACTATTTTGAATATTATGTGAACTAGCTTCAGTAGTAAAATGAGCTAGTTCATTCTTTGTTTTGATATTTATTTTCCTATGGAATATATCCAGATATTAATGCAATATTTCCTACCAAGTCAATTGCATTCCATTGGGGAAATAGGAAAACAATGAGGAAAACCACAAGGAAACAAAGAAGCACAAAAACAACCAAACAAAATCCACCACCAAAAAAAAGATCTGCAGAGAAAGGTAAAGAAATCCAAACCCATTATAATAGAAAAGTTTACAGCTGGTTCAGAGTTATTCTCCCATTATCTCCTCTCCCATCCTCTGATTTACCTTTTGTGGTTTTCCGAGGAGTTTGGGGCTTTCTTAAACCTCTCTGAAGTATTTTTCAAATTTTATTCATTTTTGACCTTCATCCTTTGGATATGAAAATATTTACACTCAAACTCTGAGGTCACAGAATAACAGAAAAAAGTTCTGGAATTATTCCCAAGCCACCTTCTTTGTGCTCCAGCACACACATGTGCCAAGAAATTGTCTTAAACTCAGTCTGGATGCCTGTGATACTTCAATAATAAAAAAATTAGCTCAAAATTACCAATATCATGGAATCCCAGACTGGTTTGGGTTGGAAGGGCCCTTCAGGCTCATCCAGTGCCCCCCCTGCCATGGGCAGGGACACCTCCCACTGTCCCAGGGTGCTGCAAACCCCATCCAACCTGGCCTTGAGCACTGCCAGGGATGGAGCAGCCTCTGAACAACAAAATTCCTCAAATCTTAAAGTAAAATATGCATTCCCTTATGGAATTCTGGATCTTGTAGCCAGCTCTCTGCCACAGTAAAATATCTGTGTGTTTGCACCCCTGTTGTTCGTGCATCTTCTGCCTTGATTAAACAGCAACAGCTGCCACTAAATTTCCACAGACGTGACCCAGACTGTCCTTTGCATTTAGGTCCAAGCCACACATAAATTAAAATAATGATGAACTCCATTAAAATAAGGCAGTGAACTCCAGCTACAAAGGTTTGTTTTCTTCACCAACATCCACAAATAACTCCTCAATTTTAATGAGATTTTTCTCCGTTTACCATACACCCAATTAGGGAGCACTTCCTCTCTCTGTGCTTTACAATTTTGGGAAGCTTTAGGCAGAGGAACCCAAAGGAAAGGAGCTGATAGAGCTGGTACAGCTGCAGAAAAGAGCAAGATTTAATATACATATATATATAGTGGAGCTGCATTTTATATAGGTTGCTCTGGCACAAGACAATGACTTTTGCTGCAGCTTGCTGGAATTAATTGTGTGGATGTAGAGTTTAAGCCAGGGTAATTTGGTGAGGAAGGAGAGGTCAGAGCCACTGGGAGTGAAAGTTCTCCCTCCCAAAAATCGTGATTTGAAGCTGTGCTTCATTAGGCTAATGGCAATAATGGGATCCCTGGGTTTGAGGGGCTGTGGCTACTCCAAGTTGCAAAAGAGCAAATTTTCCCCAAAGGTGAATCTGGGCAGAGGGGTGACACAAGGCCCCCCTCAGGGGTCTGTACCTGCTACACAGGGGGGTGTGGATGAAGTTTACATGCAGGACTCTGAGTTTTTAACAAGAATGATCCACATTTACATAAAACACAGCTGGTTGGAGTCACTTTTTGCATTTCCACGTTTCTACAACTACAAAATCTGTGGGTTCCTCTCCCAGTTTCCACCCAGGTGACTTTGCCAGTCTCACAGAGGGAAGTTCCCAGGGTCTCCAACAGATCACACAGCCCAAGAGATCATAAAAATATCTTCAATTATTTCAGGAGGAATTGCCAGCTCTTGACAATTTTAGAATTGGTTTCCACCAGAAAGTGAATACAGAAAGCTGTGCACCAGCGTGGCACACCTGACATGTCACCTGTGGTTGTGACAAAATTATCACCCTTTGTTTGTTAAACATTTAAAGCATCAGGCAAGGGTTTGGAGAAGGACCTACTTCAACTCCGTGCCAGCACCTCACATTTGGCACTGGATGCTAAAATCCCTTGCAACAACACATTCCAAATTCTTGAAAGCTCCCACTGTGTTCTCCCCAGGAGAAAAATGGAGATTACAGAAACTTGTCTTCCACAGGAGTAATACCAACCTAAACAGAGATGAAAGAAAAGAGGGAAAGGTAACAAGAATGAATCTTTTTTGCTCTCTGATTAAATCAGCTCTTAACTCAGACAAGAGTCCTTGCTTCTCCTGAGCTCTATTTTAAAGTCTGAGTTCAAATGAAATATCAAATGGTGTTTCCTTTACTCTCCTGAAGGAGAGATCAGTAGAAATGGTGTGGTGGTGAGCAGGCATCATCTAGCTGAGGATATTTAGGTCTGAGAGAGAGAACTTTATACCCATTAAAAGCATAACAGGCAGCAGAAAATACAGAAAAGGGCAGCCACAAAGCCAAGGCATTAAAAGCAAAGAACAGCTTGTCTCCCTCCAGACCCAGGACACTTTGAAATCGTCTCTTACCTGAATTCTCCAGCCAGGTACCCAGATGATTAAAGAGGCACCTGTGAGGGCAAAGTTTTCTATTAACTAACAAACTTAGTTATAAGGGAAACACACTTGGACACAGCAGGAAAAAAATCCTGATCTCAACACAACAAGATGAAATCTTTGGGATGAATTTGGGTAAATAACTCGGCCCCTTCCAAGAATTCCATGATGTTGTCAGCTCAGAGATCTTACATCCTTTGTATCCTCTTGTCACCTTGCATCACTTTGGTACCAGAGCTCCTTTATCCAATTCTGCCCAAAAGGCCAACAAATCACTCTGGAGGAACCTCCCACATTTTCCCATAAAATTACTGTATTATTTAGGCCAAGCTATGAAACCTCTTTTATTTCCAAAACCTCCTCCATCCTGATGGTAATAAACCAAGGATGTTGACATTCATTTTATCATTCTCCACTGAGCTGACAACCTCAACATGCTGCAATTCCCATACTGGAAATGCATTTCAGTGAACTTCCTATAATGAAAACTTCATCAGAAAATTTAGACTTCAATTAAAATATGAAACAGCCAGAGTTAAAATACCATTTGTGGTGAAACTGTTCTGCTGAATGTGAGATTCCAAGACACTAAACAGAATGGATCTAGTTATTACATTAAGTTTTATCTGTTTTTCTGATCAGTATTAAATGCCATTTGAAACAAAAAAACCCCATATATTTGGTGCAATTTCAAGCTGATATACTAGTTGATTATTATTTTCTCATTACAATTTTTAAGGAGTCTTAAAGATTTATGTGAGTAACTCATGTTTTGTGCTGACAGCAATTTTGCATTGCACTTTCTTACTCCTGTGATTTGCTTAATTTGGTTTTATATTTGCAAGTCCTCGAACATAACTTGCCCTGATTAAAGAAGGAAGAAAATCCTCCCCTCAAACCCAGTTTTAATTTCTGGAATTGTGCTCTGATTACCCTTTTAGTGAGAATTCTACTGACAAATTTCTGCCAGAATGTTTCTTCTCATGTTCCCACACTGAGACAACTTTTAACTTACAGCTAAGACAATTTGAATTCAAAATGTTGAGATAATCAAAAGAACGAGGCAGTTGGGGCATATGAAATAATCCAATGTCATCAGTTTTATGCAGGGTTTCTTTTGCTGAAGCTGTAAATATTCAAAACAGGTGGACAAATAATTTATGGGCCATTTGGGCAGCACATGGAGCAGCTCTGCCCCAGGGGAGCCCCCGAGGCGTTTTGCCTGGAGCTCCGCAGGTACAGACAGGAGAATACAAATTGTTCCTCCTTCCTGAGCCTGTGCACAGGGAACGAGACAACCTGGGGGGACTGCAGCTGCTCAGGCAGGAAATTTTGGGGAGGGAGATGCACTCTGATGTACACCCACCTTCAGGGAGTTTTATGTGTGCTCAGTCCGAGGGGAACGAGTGCCTGACCCCAGACAAAAACCTCGGGAATTTCCTTTCAGCCTTGTTTGCCTCAAGATTCCCTGAGGTGGGAAAATGTTTTGCACTGCCACGGCACAGAAGGTCCAACAGAATTCCACTATCCCCAAGTTTTTGCCGCTGATTTTGTCAGGACCACAGATTTTCAACCACCTGTTTCCTACCTCCTCACTCTATCTACACCCACCCACACTGGAGGGTTTATTCAGCCTGCTGAAAGATATTTAATGCCATTAGTTTGGAAGGAAAATGGCAAACGTTTCAACAGATGATGATGGGGTTTAATGGTGTGGCTGGGGGCTTTTACCACATCAATGACAAAACACTTCAGAAATGTTGCTGCAATTTCTTTCAACACCATTAGGAGCTGCATTCAGGCAGTTGTGTGAACACAGTCAGAGCTGAAGATGTGCACAATAGTGCTCTTAAATATGAAAAGCAAAGAGATTTTTAAAAAGCTTTGCAAAACTTTCGCTGGAATATTTCTGATTACCCTAACACAACATATGGGATGGTTCTCAGCTTTTCTCTCGTCCCTCAAGCTTCTTTAAATCCCCTTATAAAACCTTCTCAACACAATTTTTTTCACCCAGAAACTTGATCCCATTTCTGATTTAAAAACATAAATTTCGATCAATAAAACTCCCAAATCTCTGGTTTGAATACATATTAAGCCACTACACCATAGACTAAATCTATTGCACAAAAATAAATAGATCAATCTGCATTCCACCTTGATTTCACAGCTTGTATTCCCTAAACCACTGCAAGACACAAGGCTTTGTCATTTGCTTACCTTCTTCTTGTTCTACCTTAAACTCTTAATTAAGAAAAAAAAAATTAAATTAAATCTAGTTCAGCACCAATTATCCAGCATGACATTCTAATTTTCCACTCTTTACTTTTCCTTTCCCTAAGGCTGGGCATGGAAGGGTCTCCACAGCTGGGGAGGGTTGGAGGCAGCTCCTGCAGAGGCACCAGTGCCAGTCTGGGTGCTCCTCCCAGTGCTCCCAGGGACAGGGACCAGCACCAGACCTGATCCCCTCCAGCAGCTCCCCAGAGCTTGGCCACTGCCCTAACTCCAAAAATCACCTTTGGAAAGGACAGGAGGCACAGAATCACGGGCTGGTTTGGGTTGGAACAAGCCTTTAAAGCTGCCCCAGCCCACCCTGTCAGAGTGCAGCAGCCACAGGGAGCTCTCACTGGTGGGATGCAGCTGCCTGGGGTTTCCAGGCTCCTTTTTCCTGAGCTCGGGGCAGAAGTGGTGGCAGTGCAGCTGTCCCGACACCAAACCACCCTCAGGGCACCCAAACTGCCCTCAGCAGCTCCTGCAGCCACACCAAGGGTCAGTGCCAGTTCTGGGAGATCAGATCTCCAAAGCCTCTGGAAAAGCAGATCAGTCAGAGGGCAGCAGGAGAGGGAACATCACCCAATTCCAGGCAGGAGTCATCACCCCTGATGGCTGTACAACAACCCAGTGAAACCACGGGCAGCTGCTCAGGACCAGGACAGCTCCAGAACTGTCACCTCACTGCTCTCGCTTTGCTGCTCTTGCTAGAATTAAAACCACTTCAGGAAATTTTGAAAAATGTTATTATTTCATTGCAGTGACTACTTCTGTCAGCAAGTGATAGCCCACAGGGGACAGGGTTGGAAACACAGGGCTTTGTTTGTTGTTGTAATTCTCCACACTCCTGGGCCAAACTTTCTGCCAATTTAGCAGTAAACAATGCAGAGAAACGTAAAGGTATCACATTGCAGACACTTCAAACCAAAGCTGCTTTTATGTAAACTCCTGGGCATAAGTACATAATCTGCAGCCCTCAGAGAAGCCCCACAACACCAGAGTGACTCAGAAATGTTGTTCCTTTGCCTCAAGTGTTTTGGGGCTTTCTCCATTTTTTTTTTTTTTTTTTTTTTTTACGCTTTTTTATCTTATTGAACCTTCAGGTCCAATACCTGAGTTTAAGATTTGTTTACAAGAAAGGGATGTAAGGATTAATAGAATAAGATGAAAAGTTTATTGATGTTTGTTCTTGAGCAGAGGCACATGCCTCTGACTGC